>WOFM01000244.1:0-102388 GCA_011428145.1 Ericerus pela
AAATGGAAGAATTCCCACTCAACTATATCTCGAATAAAATGATATATGAAACATGAATGGAAAAATAAACGAATTTATTAACACAAATTTATGTATTCACTAACTAAGCCAGTTATCAAAAATTAATAAATTTGAGCAAACTTGAAGATTTAGATTTATCTTCTTCCTTCTCTTCTGTTACTATAATAAACTTACAAGCTGTTAATTATTTCATAAAATTATTTGGCCAATTATTTTCTCATATTCAATGCGCATGTGCCACTACCCACCCAGCCAAACACAGCCATGAACAAAATAAAAAGTTCGTTGTCTCCTTGGAAAAAATGAATTCTAGTGTTAGCAGAAAAAATTCAGTGCTGACACAAGCCAAAGCACCACGGAGCATGGCTTCAGGGCTTATAATAATATAAAATCAAAATATACTACTTTTTTTTTGAGAAGGGTGATGAATTTTGACCTAATTTTGGTCTCTTGTATTTACCCACCTGTAAATGGTTTCCACAACGTTTAGCTTCAAAAGATATAATGAGTGATCTATCAAAAATTAATTCACATTGTTAGTTTTACTTAAGGATTGGATTGTCAGTTCTATGAGAAGAAAACTCAAAGAACTGGAAAGTGTAATCAAGTTAGAAAGTTTTCAATGAAATTCTCTTTTAGGATTGTGTATTGTATTTTTTGTAATGATAAGAAATGGCGGGCTGGTTCATGTACAGAATTGTGACATCATCATATTGTTGAGATTGGTCACAGTTTGGTACTCATATATTACTTGCATGTATGTGCAAGTAATTACGATCGAACGTAATCTACGTGTTTCATTTTATATCATAGAGACAAATATTTTCCAGGCTTATGGCAGTAACTGTCATTAAGGGGTCCAAGCCCCGTTACTTCATACGAGTTGAGTCCCCACAATTTATATGAACTTTTTTGATTTTTTTTTAAATTAAATTTATGGTAGGTACTATGTGCAAAAAAAAAATTTCAAGTCCCTTTTTAATTTTATTATAAAACATGAAAATTTTAAAGAAAAAGAGAAATGGAACTACTTATATGGGGAGACAAAACTATCCCCCAAAATACACTACAGATCATTGTATCACTTTAAAACTTGTATTAATATTAACAAAGCATCACAGCATTTGGATCCACAAAAAGGTTTGGTATTTCAGCTCAGTAGTAAAATATGCGTCAACTTAGAAGTCCGTAGCAGAAAATCATTGGTTCCACAAAAAAATGTTAAATACGTTTTTTGTAGAAAATTGTAAGAAAAACAAATTTTTACTCAACTATTTTATTATTTGGAGCATAATTTTTGTAAATAAATAAGAAAAATAGCTCGATGGGACAGATTTTCTACAATTTGGAGCGAAGAACAAAAAGGAAGGAGGGAACTTTTGGTATGTTCATCAGAACATAAAAATCTATAGATTCATTAAACAAAAACCTACTCCAAGAATTAGTCTCGATAAACACCTATTTTCGATGCATAAAATGACTGGTCTAATAGCTGTGGGGACAATACTTGTATGAGGTAATAGGGGCTCGCACCCCTCGATGACAGTCCCCGTCCAATGGCTGGCAATAATCGTCTTTATGACGTTAAACAAATTTACACTGGTGCATTTGTATGTTCGTACCTGTACATACGTACAGGTAAGATACATTGCACTGGCCAAGATCAATTACCTGATAACGATCTCGGTGATGTCACAGCCTGGTACCAAACGTGCTGCGTCGTTTCTTATCACCTCGACAGAGGCAAGAAACGACGTAACGAATGACATAATTACGTACATGTACGTATGCATGTGTGTCTGTGTGAGTGTGCCAAATTCTGTATATAAACTCTCAGAACCGGCTCAAAAATCGCCAGTGTTCGCCGAGGATTTGGCTCTCCCATACTTAACCGTATGAAGTGGCAGAACACGCAAATACTGTTGAAAACCTTCTAGTGTGAATATCTTTCACGACAAGGTATTCCACAATAGCTATTCTTGTTTTTATTATTCCTATAAAATTCTGAACCAATAGCTATGAAGTTTGGAACTAATATTTACCTACCATAATTAACTGTAACATGCCAACAATTTTGGTGATCGGCCGGACGATTATCAAAGGATTACGGAAATTAATGAATATTTAAACACCGCTGCCAAAAGCAAAATGCAGTGAAAAAGTGAGGCATTTGTGATAAATCAATTATCAATCACGACAATTAAAACATTACGTCGAAATGTCGAAATCGTTGAAAATTCATGGATGAAATTTTAATAATAATTTTCACATTTACTGTCCTAAACAGACCTGTTTTTCGATGAAAATAAAATATTTAGAGTATCAGTACATATTACTGTCCATGAAATTGAAAAATTCAATCTCGTAAGAAAGATACCGCGTGAAATTATAGTTCCTTGAAAGTATCAACACATACCAACATAAATTAGGAGGAATCTCGAAAACTGTCTCGTATTTTGAAACAAATGATTTACACAAAATGAACAACCGCGTTCAATACGGTAAAAAAGTGCTGCATTTAAAAAAATTATAATTCCAAACTAATTCCGCTAAAAGTTGATGTATATTTAGTTTCGAAGCGGGAAAATTTAAAAAACTGGTATCTTAAACGTAATCACATAATATTTAAAAAACTTTTTTATACAAAGGCAATGATCAAACACACAGAGAAGACATCTTCAGAACATAGTTTTCATTTCATCAAAACTAACTCATCGAAAGCAGAGTCAGAAAATTCGGCACTTTTTGAGAAAAATTGATTAAACTCTTCAGAGAACTAGTTCTGCATTTTTTTCCGGTAAACCGACCAAATAACAAATGTGTATGGATCGGATGGACAAAGAATTAGACACTTCATAATTAGTGACCATTTAAGAATTTGTAACTATAATGTCATACAGACCGATAACACGTTATAAGCTACACATATATATATTCATTACCAATAATAATCAAACAATGAAACTATTATGAAAACCCAGGGAAGTTACGAGGAAAAGAACATTAATGATATCAAAAATTAAGGAGAAAAAGTATTTTACGTTCATTTACGTCGGTCAGTATCCTACCTCCTCACCATTTGAACAGGCAGAATTTACAACGCTCCGGCAAAAGATAAAAAATTACTCAGAATGGATTTATTCGAAAAATCACAATACAAATAAATAATATCGACTTCTTACCAATCAAAATATAAAAATGTTTTTGAAAATTTAAAACTATGAACTCAGACATCGCAAAGTAGTCAAATACGGTCATGAAACCAGTGGTATAGGAACGTGTGGCTATAGTGGTTCAATATACGCCCAACGAAAAATAGGGGCACAATATATCATTTGTACCCTCCAATAAATGTTGGTAATAAACAAAACGATTGTTTACATATCAGGTAAGACGTTCCAAAATTTTACATGTGATCTGAAGAATAAGAAAGATCGTTATTTTAATCAACTTTCAAAAAAAAAAGTTCCTTATCAATTCGTTCTGCATATAACTTATTTTTATAAGCTTTAATTTTACTCACTACTGCGATTTTAAAATATACTAATACTGCAGCCAACCTTCCGCAACGAAATAATATTTATTTTGCATGAAGCCAAAACCAAAAAAAAATAAATAAAAGCTTATCTTCCAAAAATTCGTTTTTAATGCAAACTTATTTCAATGTTTGTTGTGTATAACTCCTCAGTTCTCACTCTTAGAACTAGAGCTGTTAAGCTAGCTGACAGCCAAATACTAAAAGCCAAAAAACCTGACCTGTATTTTTGGTATTCTCATCTGTAAGCTGGAAAGCCTAAACCTTATTTTTTTCAATATGAAAACTAGCAGAAAGCCATATTTTTTCTTCCGCATTTAGCTTTTTTTCGTTTTACCACACTACAATTTTATTAGTTTTTCTTTTTATTATCACATTACTCATACATTCATAAATTTTGAGTTTAAAAAAATTTATTTCATGTTATATTTAGTTACAAATTTAAGAAAATATTTAAGCCATAAGCCTACAGCTTACGATTTATTTATTCAGCTTGACAGCCCTGCTTAGAACCGATTTTCATGAACTTTCTTTTAAATGATACCTAGATGGTGATCTCATGGATTTTCCTTATGTTAGTGCAAGTCTAATAGAAGTTTATTGTTTATTTGTTCGGTAGTTTCAGAAATAACTGAAAAAGAAGAAATTGCTGGAACAGTGGTTTTTCCAGAATTTTAAGGAAACTGCTGAAGGGATCGGATTGAAATTTTCACGATAGATTTTTCTTATATGTGCAGGTCTGATAGAAGTTTGAAGCCTATTCGTTCGGAACCTAGTTTTCTAAGAAATTGAAAAAGAAATTTGGTTCACGGTTTTGAGAAAACTACCAAAGCGATCGGGCTGAAATTTTCACGATGCGTCTTTTTGCATTGCATTAATTAAGTTTTTTTTTGCTTTTTTTTTACAATATTGTCATTGAAAATTGGTAAACTGAGTTTTCTAGCGAAGGATAGATTTCTTAAATAATTCCACTTATTGAGAGGGAGGGTTATAATCACCAGTAGCCACCCCCGGTTTTGTCACTGCTGCAAAGATATTTGAAATTTCTTGGTTTTTTCATTTTTTAACTTGTCCCCCCTAAACGAAAAACGTTCCTACGTTCCTGCATGAAACCATGAGAAATTGTAAAAATTTTAATTTTCGCAAACTCTGTCTTCACGGAAAGAGAAAAGTACTAAAATTGCTAACATTCTTCATCTTCAAAGTTGTTAGAATATTCTTGGAGGAAAATTTCCGCTAACTTACACGAATTCCTTTTTCCTCCTACTTCAACTAGTATTGTTTTTAAAATTTCGTTTTTACTTTGAATTGGTATGCGTTACTTTGATGGATTTTCCCCCATAATATTTGAAATTAGTTTCACTTTTTTCATTCTTGTTTTTTCTTTTCTTTTTTATGGTTAATATTCCTTCTTGTTTTTCGTTAAATATTTTCCCCTCTGTAACCTCAGTAACGAATAAATCTGAGTAATTCGATGAAATGTAGTTAGAGAATACAAAAGAGGAGGAGCTTTTTATTTATAAAACCACAAAGCAGGGACCGTCCACACCCTCTGAACCTAAAGCTTATTCCAGATAGAATGAAAGCGTAAAATTAAAGCCTAAAATGCTTTTCCATTGTTGAATAATGTAAAACACGAACATTAACTCTTTTTTTTCCTATTCTTTTCCTTTCTAATTACTGTATACAATTTATTTTTTTAATCCGGGCACGTGGATAAAACGCTGCAAAGGTAAATACAAATTTGTTTTTAGAAGCTTCCGCAAGTTATACGCCCAAAGTAATCCCATTATGAGAACGACGACGATCCAATAAGCAAAATTATTCTTCAACTCGAAGATTCAGATGGAGCGTACTCTATATTTAAGTGCGTGCTTATTTTGAAAGTTTTTCAATTAAACAATTATATATTCCTTTTTTATTCTTCAGAACAGAAATTTTTTAGCATAAAAATTCTTACCAACTACAAGAATACTTTTTGCCTTCAAAGCAGGTTTTCTCAGTCAACTTATCTGTGAATAATTTTCGTTCAATGAAAATATTGGAGTTGAACGGGCCAAGCTCTCACAATCAAGGTGAGGCGTTTTATAACAGTTTTGGTTTACTACTGTACGCAAGGAAGTTTCACTTCAAAACGAGAAAAACTGTTCAAGTTTAAAAATCAAAATGTGAAATGCGCAATTTAATGGGAATTTGGAATTCCGGCGCCCATCATTGAATTGTCTGTAAACACGACCCAGCCAAATTTAAAATTAAATAACATTTATCAAAAATTGACAACTTTTTCAAAAAATAGAGTTAACTTCAAGAAAAAAAATAAATAAAATTCACTAAATACAAAAAAATGATCCTTTTAAAATTTCTCTAGTAAGATCTAGGTCGAGGGACTGGAATTGCTGAAGTCATCTAGGCTTTAAACGTCAATTCCATCGAATTTTATGTCCAAACTTTAATTGGCTCCGACTTCATAATTCTGGTTCGTAGACCTAGATCTTACTGGAGAAATTTTAAAAGTATTATTTTTCTCTTTTTAGAGCATTTTTATTCTTTTCTTCTCTTTTTCTTTTTGAAGTTGTTTAGATTTTTTTATGAAAAATGTTTCTCAAAAATTTTTTGTTTCTAGCGTTAGCAGCAATATTACTTCATAATTAACAGTTTTTTATTTAAAGATAACTCAAAAACTATCTCATCGATGCTAAAACAAACTGAAAGGGACCACTATGAGATTACCCTTTATCATTGGAAACAATTTTATTGGTGTCCATGTTGAGAAGCTATGCTGGAACAAACATTAAAAAAATTCATATAATATACTGTTCAAATCAATAAAACCCTCTTTTTTTTTTGAAGTAGGTTAAAAACTTGACTTCATGAATGTGATGTGGATGAGTCTCCTAAATAAGTGATAAAAATGTCGCATCTCCTGATTTTTTTATTTGTCACAGGTTGTGTGTGATGATTATATTAAAGGGAAAGGAGCGAAATGATATTCAGTCAATAGAATTATGGAGAATGTGCAAATATACGTTAAAATTTATGAGAATAAACAGAAAGAGTTATTATTAGAAAATTTTTAATTCAGGAATATTGTTGAGTCAGTTGGAATGCATGAATTTAGGAATATAACTGAAATATAAATAGAAGTGTGCGTTCTAAGAATTTTGGAATAATGAGAAATTTATTTCTAGGCGTCTGAATAATTGCCAACTGAGTGAAATAGTTCTACTAATTGTGTTTTTGGTGAACAACTGAAGATACAGTGGGCTTCACTTAATTTAGACAAATTGTGTTGAAGGAATTTTGTCCACATCAACCAGAAACAGAATTAAGCAGTGGACAAAAAAGACCTCAAATTGTTGGAACAAATGAAAAAAAAAAAAATCATGTCTAGTATTTTTTTACAGTAATACTGTAGGTACATACCAGGATAGTACCTAGGCTAAATTTTATACAGATTATTTGAAAATAAGTTGCTTGGATTGAAATAAAAACAAAAATTAACAGAAAAATTAATTTTACTTTAATAAAAATTGGTTGAATTAAAAAAAAAATTAATTATTTAAAAGTCAATTTAGCTTTGAAAAAATGAGTATTTGGGCTTGCTTTTATGATTTTTTCTCTGTATTATGCAAAAATATGTCCCTTCTAAGCATCAAAAGTTGCATGGAAACTAACGTTTAATCCATTCCCAGCAACTTTGGGTAAAATAAGAAACAAGTGGGATTATCCAGAGGCCATATAATGCGGCGCTCGCTTATCTTCTAAATCTAAAATAATTTTATGAATCACAGCAGAAATATGTTGTGATACTTTTTTTATAGTGACAATTTAAAACTCTAAAATAATTTAAAATCAGTTTATTGCTAATTTTTTTTCAAAATTTTATTTTGTTTTATGCGACAAGTGAGTAAATTTTATTTATAGATTTAAAATTGCTGCATCAATTAAATTTGGAAAATCTTGTGGTGTGCGACCTTGAGGGACAAATCTAAGGAAAACAAATGACAGTACCAACATACATTTTTCACAACACACTCGATTTATGATTCCGAGGACATCATCTATCAGCAAAATCCAGTGGAGATGTAAAAGTCTTGCCAAAACCTACACAGTCAGGTATTCGTTCGACCATGCTTTTAACAATGCAATGATATTTTTAAATTTACCAAATTAGTCTATATGCTCTGAGGAACATCCTGCTGAAAGGAATGTTAGCCAATATTCACCGTGAATTTCAACGAGGACTGGTCCATTGCCAGCAGAAAAAAATTTGTCTATATTACAAAAATATAACATAAAGTATTATGAAAAAAGCAAGACAAAATAAAAACAGTGTTTTTTTCCAAAAAGCAAAACGTTAGATGATTTACAGAGTGAATTACGACATAGTGTTGGCCTAATGAAAACAGTTCCTCAGATAACAAACTTAAGAGAAAGGGAAAGAAAAACTAGTTTTAATAATACGTACTGGATGGTACAAATTATTAAACAAAGCTACATTCACTACCAATGAGAACAAGGAGACAGTGGTGTAGGAGGAAAGTTAGTTTGAGGTTAGAAAACAAAAACAATTGAAAAAGTTTTGAATGTAGGAAGAATTTTAGTCATTGAACGAATCTAGGCTAAACAAATAGCCTAACCTAGGCGCGCTCACGGCGAATTATTATTGGCGGCTGAATTTTTAGTTTTCGAAAAAAGTTTAAATTATTTATTATTATTAGGCCGTATTTAAGAATCTGAGGAGAGATGAGCTAAAAAATATTTGCGCAACCATCAAATCAAACAAAATTGAATATAAACAAAAACCTTACTCAAAATATGCCAAAATTAAACAAAAATATATGTAAATTAGTTTGTGAGAAAACTGATTTTCAACAAAAAAAAAAACTCTAGGCTATTACATTTTGTACATCTTGTAGAAGATAAATTAAGCTTCATGGGGCTACAATCCGACATGTAAGAGTGAAAATGTGGAACTTGACAAACAGCAAGGGTGAGGAAGAATAACTAGTTCTTGATTTTAGGTGTGCAGTGTGCATGGAAAATTGATGAATATCTTACACACAATAAATTAAGCAACGTGAATACACGTCAAAGATGCGCATATTGTATATTATGAAACTCGCTTCTCTTACGTGGACATCAAAATGCATTCATAGTTTTGAACTTTTTACACAAGATCACTAGGTACCTAATAAATGTAAACACAGTTTGGGCAAACGAATAAAATTATGATACCAAGGTTGAATATGAATTACAGCAATTCGATTCTACTTGTTACACTGTTGAGCTTTTTAATGGATATTGATTTTCAACCGACATTCTACGTCAAAGACGTCTGTTGTAGAGGCATAATCGAATAGGTAGTTGTTATCCAAGAATAAGCTTGTATTAAACTTTCTCTACTGACTTTTATATTCTCCATCATTCGACGTAGACGTGACGGAAACATTATATTTTCCAAGCCATAAAAAGTAATTCAAACTTTAACTAAGTAAACGATTAATTCATTAATTTCCCGAAAACAAAGTTAAACACCAAACACTGATGCAAGAAAAGAAAAGAGCAAAATATGGTCTGAAAACGAAAAAGATCTGATGAAAATGTGAATTAATGTTTTTTTTACACCTTTTTTTTTATGGAGAATAGCAGAAAAAACTCGTGTTTCGAATTCGCAATTTCAACTTTCAGTACAAAAGTGAAACCGTTGCCTTCGTAATTTTGGCATTCTTCGCCAACTAGAACAAAGAAAAGTGAAAGAAAAAAAAAACGTTTCCACAGTAAAACTTTATCTTTCTATCCGAAAAAACCATCAAGTTTTCGAAAATATTTTCACACAAAAAACGTAATCACATAATTCGAAAATCGATGTCGAAAAAAAATTTACTACTCTGGGCTGAAAACATGAACTGAATTGATAATTGATAGCGATTGATACCCCACTTAAAACACATGGGCTATCAATTCTTTTCAATTTTTATCAATTCATTTCATAATCACAGCCCAGGTCGCATATAGCGATCTCAACGTCAAATGAATGACAAATTTTAAATTCGAATACAATTTGGCAGATTTCAATCGTTCACTGTTTATTCATTCATTTTCGCGCTACAAAACATGACTGATAGAACTCAAAAATTGGATACTCATTTAGTTATTATCGCGGAAAACACGTAATACTACTGTAGTCTACACGATGAAGCCTAAATGAAAGGAAACTAAAGCAACTGAAGCGTTGTCTGCGAAAACTAAATATATTTTCGAGGCTAAAAATCTAAATTTTTTTCATCGGATACATAGTAATTAATCCCGAGATCACAAAAAATTTCTTTGAAAATGATGCTGAAAAAGGGGGTGAGTCAAAGAAAATTTTTACTCAGATTGCTTATAAACGGGGTATTAAAATTGACCTCAAGGAAGGGTTAGGGGTAGATAGTGAAAATTATCAGTTTCATGAGAAAATAAAACGATTTGTATCATTTTTTCATTTTGGCCCAATTTTTATATATATGTATCACCCAAAATTTTTGTGTTCACGGTTCTGAGAAAACTACCGGGTGGATAGGGCTCAAATTTTTATGAAAGATAGTTCTTAGAGTAGGTCTGAAAAAAGTTTTTTACCTATCGATTAATTAGTTTCTGAGAAAACTGGAAAACAAAAAATTCCTGGAAAAATCGTTTTTCTGATATTCTGAGAAAATGACAAACGGATAGGGCTCAAATTTTTACATAATAAACTTTCCTTATGTTTGTTCCAAGTTTGTTAGAAGTTTAGTTCCAATTAATTCAGTAGTTTTCAAGAAAACTAAAGGAGAAAAATTTTTTTTAAACATTTTTTGTTTATAGTTTTGAGAAAACTACCAAACAGATAGGGCTAAAATTTTTACGAAAGATAGCTATTGTATGGTAGCAGATCTGAAAGAAGTTTGATGCTCATATGTTTAGTAGTTCTCGAGAAAACTGGAACCAAAAAAATTCTCTGGAAAAGCGGTTTTAAGCGATAAAACATCAATAGATCGATATTTTTGTTAAAGATATGGATAATTGTTGATAGTTATTTGTAATTTCTTAACCTGAAACTAGCAATGAAATATCGATATATCGATAACCATCCATACAAATATCGATGACTAACGATATAAATATTATAGAGGTTGTAGATTAGATGTTCAAGATCAATGTACGAAATAATAAAGATGTTGACAAAGTTACATCTCAGAAGTTTGTAATTGAAGAAGATCATACATGTAATGTATTCAGTATTAAAGTATGATGAGTACAAAGTCGTATGGAGACAAATGAGTAAGTGGTGGTACAGGTAACAGTGTAACCATGCGTATAAATGTGAAAAATATATAATATATTTAATGTCGAGTACTCGCAGGAGTATGAGGGGAAGAGGATTGGTGGTATCAACATCCCTTACAATCCTTTGAACCAAGCACAACTGCCAGAGATTAAAGGTTATTTGTATTAAATATAACATTTTATGTTTTCAAAAAAAAGGTGATAACATTGTTACAGAAAATAAATAATCCTAAATAAATGAGTGCTAAATTGATAAAAATTTGAAAAATATAAAGTGTAAAAAAAAAAAAGTACATGAAATGGTAGCTGAAATGGAAAAGGTATTGAAAATTAAGGTAAGTGCATATATTATTCACAACTGACATTGTACACGTATGATAAATTATTAATTATATACGTATTTATATTTTTGATCAGTGAAATGAATGGAGAAATGGGATAAATGAATGTGAAGAACAGGTTACATTCAGATAAACATAAAATAGTATTACAGTAAAATGATAAAAATTTGTTTCAGGTGGTAAATTGAGTTTAGGATTCGATGAAGATAATTATGGATTGAGATACGAAGATTAAAGGAGTTGGTTAATAGAATGTGCTGTTTACTGGATAAAGTTTTGGTAAGTAAATCAGCAAATTGATCTTCTGTTGCTATTTGTTCAAATTTAAAGATTTTATACTTATGTGCCTGGACTAATCCATAGCACTTAATCATTAACACACGAAGACATTTTAGGTCACCTTCAAAGATGACATGGATAATGGAAATGTTATCTTCAAAAACACAAACTGGAGTATCAATTTAGAAGAATTCACAATTAAGAAGCCATACTACTTCAATGTCCTCGAAGGCATCATTAATGCTATTAAATTGACAGAGGTGGAAGATTATGCATTTATATTCTGTCTATGAATACCCAAATTGACTAAATCACCATACATCTTAATAACATATTCAGCTACCAACTTGCATTTTTTTAATTCTGATACATTTACAAGTTCATTGTCGATGTCAAGTGCATACTATGAGTCAACATAGGCGGAAATACCATCAGAATTTGAATGATAGGTGAGAGCAATATCAATGGTTGACTTTAAATACCTATTAATTTGGAGCACATGATTTTATCGGAGCAGTTCTGGTATTGAGAAAGGTGATTCATAGAAAATGCTATTTCTGGCCTAGTGCCTCTACCGATATAATTAAATTTTTTGCCATTATAGGCTTCCCAGAACAGACCCATAATGTTGGATGAAATTATTTGTACCATGTAACATCCATTGTTTCGACTTTATCCTTCTGAGGATAACTATTGTTATTTGATGTGGTACATTCGGAATTATTTTTGTGATTATTAAGATAATTAGTTGTATGGTAGTTTGAATTATTATTAGAATATTGATTTCGATTATTATGAAAATTCCTATTTTGCATGGGTTGATAAGAAGGCTTGGGCTGATAAAACCCTTTGAAATATTTGTCTTGAATAGTCTATACTATTACTTTTCTCAAGGATTATTTTTACTAAATGTACAACAGTTCTTTTATATATTTTGATGGTTTGAAATTCAAAAATACAGTATCAAATTTTTCTGGAAGCGACATCGCTAACTGATCTATTTCTTCTTCTTCCACAAGTGCATCTCACAGTTCTTTGGCCAAATTAGAAAAATATTCCAAAAAATGGCGAATATTGCTTTTTTATGGGTCAAATCAAAGTGATTGAAATTTTGATTTTAGAACCATGATATTTATTAGTGTTTCATTTCTATACCTAGCAGTGAGTATTTCAAATATCTTGGAAACAATAGTGCAATTCTTGACATGATTGAGTATACACCTGTCTAATCTTTCAAAAATTTGAGGTTTGGCTCATTCCTGGGTTTGGAAAAATTTAATCCAACAAGCTCCTAAATGTTCTTCATTAGAAGTGAGAAGATAGTTTTTCTCTTTGGTATCAGGAAACACAGTGATGTGACAATGTGACGTCCGAAAATATCACAAAAACACACACACAACAAACAAAAAAAAAGAGCCAACAGAAAGGCAGGTATAGGAACCCCTGCATGGCCAGGTGTAGGAATAGACAAAAAAGAAGAAAAGGAAAATTCACCATTTTAAAGCAGACACTCCAATTGCCAGAATAACCAACCACCCCCCTGCCACCCCATGCCTGATTATTAGGCTATCATATTAAATTTCGATTCCCAAGAAAAGAGTGACCGAAACAGAGTAATAGAAAAAAACCATATATTTACTGATCCTCCGTGACAGCTCCATAGCGGCCTTGAGATGATGCAAATTCAGGTGGTGAAATTCTGGGATGCCTCTCATTGCCTCGGCTGTTGTAGCCCCGCCGACAAACACTGGTACAGATGAAACAGCAAAAAGTTGAAATGAATTGCAACTGTCTGGTTCCTCCTGCTCTGATTCCATTGCTCAATCTGGTTGATGATAGGACCACTGACAAGATGTGGTTTCTGCACCCCTCTGTGGCCTTTTTCGAATTTTGAAAGCCAAAGTTCAAATTTGACCTTGAAGGTCAAAGTATTTTTAATTTTGATTAACACAAAAAGGCTTACAAATTGGCTACCCTATTGGACAAAACTATGAGAAAAGTGTTAAATTTCAAATATTTTGTAAGTTCCAAAAATAGCCATGAAACCTTGAAAGCGAGGAAAATTTTATACACACAATTTGCGATTAATAATGGTAACATTAAACGGTGAGGGCAGGTCCCTCCGAGTAAGTTTTCTAAATTTTTGAATTGAAAATTGAGTGGCCGAAAAAAAACACTTTTGAGGCGAAAACCTCTACACGGTGCGATCTGACTGCTAAAATTCAACTAAAGTATAGGCTAAACTATAAGATCGCGCCAAGCATCGAGAGAAATTCCCCCAGAACTCACCACCAATTGCATCGCCTCGTACACATCTCACGTCATCAAAATACAGCCAATCCTGTAAAAGAAGATAAAATAATTTGGCCACTGCATCGGATTTTAAACTTTAACGTATTTTTTTGGTCCGTTAGGCGAGCAACCGAACAGACCGCCAAAAGTTAAGCAAGCAAATACAAGTATACATTCTAGGCTATTGTATAAATGAGCGAGATTCGCGGCTAGGCTAAGTGGCAAATAATGAGAACACGGACAGGCTAAACAAGTAAACTGTGTAGCCTAGCTGCTTACGAGAATACAAAATACGTAGTGAAATATAATTTTCTATCGCCGAATTCGTGTATAATAATTTGCAAAATAATTCCTCGATCGTATTTTGCCGTGAAGGAAAAAATTAAATCGCAAGAGAAAAATAATTCAACGAGTGTCTTTTGCTATCAGGAGAACAGGTATTTCAAAAAAAAAACAGGGGAGTAGTAAAGGGGATAAACGTATTTTATTTTAAGGAAATCACGGGTCAGGCATCTCAACAACATTTACCTATTAATGTGCTAACTATAGTTGAATGCCATCCTTCATATCCATTTCCACAGAAAATGTTGGAAACAATCATTAGATTCAGTAGCCATAATGAATGGAGTAACTGAATAGAAATAATTGAAAGAAAAAAACTCAACGGACACAATCCCCAACAAATGCAAGACTAAAATTGCCTACCTGTTATATAACAAAATCTGAAAGTATTACAAATGAATATAGTTTTGTCCTGCGTCATTTACAAGTAAAAAGTAAAAAAAAAAACAGATAATGAAGGTCCACATAGGACACATAATATCATTCGAATAGGCAATCCAAAATATGTGCCAACGATGTAGTTGTTGAAATGAAAACTTAATGTTATTTTCTTGATATTTACTGAAAAATTTGTGAGGTGTTCAATTTATATTGAATAGGGAGTTTGGGTGACAATTTTAAATATTTTCATGCGGAGAAATTAATTACTGATTGTGAAATTTTTTTGCAGCTGTTTTATGGATCTCTTATTTTTACTTTGATTTTGATGAAAATAGAATTTTTAAAACGTCAATGTTAATAACTTTTCTTCTTAACCAGAAAACCTTGGAAGATGAAATTTTGTGGTTATATTAGACCATTCAGACTATAATGTTCAAATGAAACATTCTTATTTTTAATACCAATATTGTAACTTTTTGTCTAGTCAACAAACGCTCATTGAAAACGGGTTTTAAACAAATTTTCTGGGTTTTGAAATAGTTTTTTCGAATTCAGGGATTTTTTTAGGAGTGTTTGAAGATGAATGTAATAAAATTCTTCAAATCTACGAATTGTGTTGATTCAGGGCGTCGCAAAATGGGCACCTTATTTCAGTTTTTTACCAATATTTTGTGAACGGTTGGTTGTTGGCCAATAAGTTAGTTAAGTGCGAAAATGAATCAGACCAAATTTTACACTGGACAGTTCTCATCAATTTGTTTCGCATCTTCATAGTTTTCCGTTTAAAAAATTTTTCTGAATAGGCTCAGCTCAACGCACAGCTATATAAAAACAAAAATTTTTGGATGAGACATAGTCACTACGTGATATGAAAATTTTCAACTACAATGAAGATGGATGAAAGGATTCAACGAACACATATTGTCGAAACACGCTCGTATGATTTGCATAAAACTTTCAGTCCAACTTTTTCACCACTTTAGCCCTCTTCCACACAATCTTCATTTTATATTCTCAGAATTTTTTGCTTATAAATGAACTTATAGTTACATTTTATTATTCTCAATTTTCACGTTCGCAAAAATATGAATTTTCGATATTCATGGCGATGAAATAAATTATTATTGTTGAAAACTATCAAATCCTCCCAACAGGAGCTCCCTGCTCCCTGCTGTATTTTTTTGAATTAACCAAGTTTACGACCTAGTATCGGCTCTGAAAAATGCTTTCTTAATTTTGTTTTAAAGAATAATATTTGGCCTAGTTTGGACCGTTTGGATTTATCCTTAATGACACCACTCTCCCTAGAATTACTTATTGTTAACCCACCTACTATGATGTCATTTATCCTTCTACCTATTGATTAAACTTTTTTAATAATCACGACGCAAAAGTTATTTTGAACAATTATATATAACTAACCCCGACCCTTGAAAACTATTCAAACAAACTCTGTACCCCAGATTCAGTATAACTTCACTTCTCTATACTATCTCACGCAATATTAGTACATCTCTCGTACTTCATAATTTTACTGTTTGGACTTCAACTCAATACATTTGATGTTACTTGACTTGTTATGTTTTATTATTTACATTATAACAAAACTCTTACCATCCTCTCACAAATAACTGTTACACACACCCATTGCATCCACCAGGAGACGGTAGAACATGTAACTATTTTTAGTTTTTTTGATTTTATTGAATGGCGCTTGGAAAACATAGTTTTAAGAAAATATAAAATTTGTCGCTAAAAGGTTAATAATAGATCATTATGATGATTCTGTTAAATTTTATTTTATTGAACTAAAATTACAGTTTAAAACGATTTACTGTTTCAAAATTAAAACAAAAATGGATTTTATAGAAGTATCGTCCGGCCAATTCGCACCAAAATTGGTATCATGTTACAATGAAATATTATAGAAAGTATTTTTTGCAAATTTCTAGCCGTTGGTTCAAAATTAGGCATTTTATAACCAAAAAAAAAACAAAAATTGTTGTACCAGAAGTACCGTCAAGCCAATTGGAATCAAAATTGGCAGCATATTACAATAGATTATAATAAATTTTTTTTTTCTCAAATTTCATAGCTATTGATCAAAAATTTAGAATTTTATAACTAAAAAAATAAAAACAAAAATAGCCATCTTTAAATTTGAAAATATACACGAGTTAACCCATGAAAATTGATAAGTTATTCTCAGATTAAAATTAACTAACCACTGTACACCGGACCATCAGACTTTGTGTAGCTTTTCCTGGACCACATCTCATATAATATATACATATAGGTATATATTTACACGTAAAGTGACAGACTCTTTGTAATAATAATTCCATATAATTTCTTATTTTAATATCCTTTCTATATATCTATCGTATTCCATTAATATTATCCCAAATAATCCATCTCATCTATAACTTCATTCTAACATCTTGTCTTGATTACATCAATGAAACTTGTCAAGACCTGTCTCTTGATGTCACCTTTTCCTACTAATACAATGTTCTCACATTAAACATTATGATGTCATTTATTCCATGAATATAAAATACAACTCTGCAGTATTCCCAATTCCTCTTAGAATTATAACTACACCCACTTATTTCATAAATTTATTTTTCTATTAGCTTACTCGGAATTACGTAGACTCTTTTAATCAATCATATTGTATATCTCCCATGACACAAACGTATAATTCTCTGGAATTCATACCCTTAGTTCTAAGCCTGAATGATTACCAATTCTCTTCTTGAACAATTCATTACCTCTTAATATTTTCTTGTACATATAAAATATACATCATACAAAAATAATGTATGTGTCGTGTATCTTTTTATAACAATTATACCGTTACACTCTTTTCTAAACAACAGGTATTGTAGCATATTTTTTGGTAAAGTTGCATACTTTTTGTGTCGCCATGATGTAACACCCCTTTTTCTAAAAAAATAAGAAAGATAATTTTTTCCCTTTAGACAATGATCATATTGAACTTTGAACTATACAAAATCAAACATTTACCACCTCTCAAATTGATACTCCCTCATAAGGGCAAAGCCCACCAAATGTTTTCAACCATATTTTATCTTGAGTAAAGGTTGATTCTACAGAAAATTTTATTCGTATCAAAAAGTTTTGTTCTACAGTTTTCTACAAATAAAGTGATTTATGTATTTTTCATACCACCAATAGTTTTTGAGGTGTAATCAGAACATTTTAGCTATAAAATTCTGCTTTGGGGTTTGTTGAGGGGTACCATCAACTTTAGGGATGGAGAATATTTTGTTTCATGACGTTCACTACCCGACACACAAATTCTACACAATACTTTCTCTAAATTTTTTGAAAAATAAATTTTTTTTCCAAGTCAACAGGTATAATGGCGACCTAGAAGCAATAAAGTAACCTGCAGTGAATTGAAAAATATCAACAATAGAAAAACAAAGAGTACTATATACTCCCATTCTGACATGGATGAATGAACATACAGTAAAAAAAGAGTCCACCACTTTACCTTTTAATTTCTGTGTAGATATGAATTTAAGATATTTATGCCAAAATTTTCCTTGTGTTATGAAACAAAAAATGTAACTACACCCATCCCCAAGTCATTTTAAGAGAAAAGGATTAATGAACAAAGAGTGGTAAACCCATTTTTGAAATGGCACTAATGTATGCAACACAAACAATTATAGGGCTCTTTTGCACCTGACAATAACAATAATTTTCACAGGTGAACAACTCATTTATATTCTCAAGCATAGAGTTAAGTTCAGTTTATTCCTACGGTACACCAAATCCTTACTAACTGGAACAACTCCACTGGGGTGCACTGTAATCCAGTTGGGTTATTGTAATCACTTGTATAGCTGGTTTGTTCTCTATTTAAATACTAGATTGACCAATGGCTACACCGCCAGTCTAAGTCCACTAATAAAAAAAATCTGGAACTTTTAATTGTGGTACCTGGTTAGTGCGTGAGCTTTATAATTAGGGAAGTGTGGGTTCTAATCCTGGGAAGGTCATGTTTTCGATTTGATTTAAGAAATTTTTTTGAAAACATGTTACATTCTTGAAAGCATATATTTTAACTTTTAAATAGTATATTATACACTAAGGTTCAAAAGTAGGGATTTACTTGTACAAGAGTTTGCCAAAAAAGCTCAGCTAGCGAGCAATTCCCGAGTCATGTAAACTCACTTCTGAACCTTGTTGAGAAAAATATCTTATACATAAAAGCCACTTCTGTAACACTATCATGTGACAATAGTTACAGATATAGTTGGCTATGTACATAAATTTAGATTTCAGTCCAACTTTAAGTTGTTTTTTCCTTCATTTTGCACCTGGTTAATTGATAATTTTATAAGTCCTACACAAAAAATTATAAAAAATGTAAGAAAATATCAACCTTCTCATGGTGGCAGATTTAACATTTCATTCAGAAAGTGTAACTTCTACTTTGATGTAAAATGAACATGCCTCCATTTAAAAAGATACTTCATGTTTTCACATGGAGGCGCATTCATTTTTCATTCAGGTTACATTCATCAATGATAAGAGCTAATTTTCACCTTTGACTAAAAGGTAAACTACCACTTATGGGTCAATTTCCTGTGTTGGTGGTATCTTCACCTACAATTGGTAGATTATAAAGTAGGCGTATTTGTCTACCCAAGGAAACATTAAAAGTACCTTTATCCCCACCCACATTTGAGCAATGGGCATTTAAAACTAAGTGTTTTGACCTACTAAAATATTATCATATATATCATCATACCACACTTAAATGTATAACATCTAGCCTATTCGCGAATTTGTAATATCATTCAGCTACGAGTAATTAAATTTTTAAAATTCTCTTTTTTTTTATCAATTATGAACCAACCCACAATTGCTATTATTTTTAGTGACTCACAATCTGAAATATAAGGAAAATTTAGGACCAAATGTGAGTCAAACCAATTGTGGGTCAATTTTTTTTTTTTTTTCAAGCTACGAAGCTAAAATAGGATGAAATAGGTTTCAGAATATGTACAAAGTAGGCCCATCGAAAGAAACTACTGTTGGTTTTTTTAAGCACTTGAAATCATACCACCATAAAAATTTTAAGTGAGATAGAAATTTAAAAACACAAAAAATATATTCTATGAACTATTATTGAACGATTCTAATACAAAATAAAATAATTGATCATCGATTTTGTAACACTTCTTTCAAACAACTACAAATTATTCATCAGAAATGAGGTGTCTACTTTGTAAGCTTCTACAATCAGACTGATAAGGTGTACAATCGGCTAGCACAGATTAAAATGTTCGGAATATCCTCTACTTCAATGTTTATACTAATGCACACTATTGCCACTTTTTAAAACTACTGCACATATGGTTAAAAACTTTTATTCATAATTTTGGTACTGATCCAAAATTGATAGTTTACCTTATATTGCTATGTAGGAACTGCTCAGCTAGGTGGCAGAGCAACAAAATTGAAGATATCATATGCCATGATGGGAAAGGGAAATTTAAGGCCGGTTCATAACTGATGGGAACTAGAATGGGAGGTAGAATAAAAATGGAAATAAGAATTTCAATGATCTATTCACAATATTTTCTCAACAGAAATGGTAAATGATAAATAAATGACATGAAAATAATACGTTCTGTTCATGCCTTTTTAAGAAATCTGAGAATAAGAATGGGAAAGATAAACTTCAGCAAACTTTGCCATTCACATTCTCATATAATTCTTATTCTTGGCTGAATGTGAACGCCTCCATCTACATTTTATATTTTCATGATTCTTGTTCTCATTCTCATTACCATCACTGTTAATTGTGAACCAACCTTTAGGGCACAAGGGACATATATAAACAACATTGTCAGTTCTTATTGGTTTCTATCACTTATCCTTGGTGACAAACCAAAGTATTGCAAACACCTGTTGCATCCTAGACGTTTCTTTACCGGTACTTAAAGTGTTGTCTTCACTTTCGTATCAGTTTAAGCAGTCCATACTCAGTAATTATAGTCAAAGCTTTTCACTCACAAAATACCAGGGTTAATATTGCCTTTCTGATCATGAATTATAAGCCCTGATGCGTCACTCTGCAGCGCTTTGGCTTGTGCCCGCTCTGAATTTTTTCCAGCAAACCTAGATAACACTGAAGAATTTGTTGTTTCGGTGAAAAGCAACAAACATTTTTTTTTCGTGTCTGTGTGAGGCTACGTGGGTAGTGGCACACGCGTATCAAATATGAGGGAATAATTGAGGAAATATCAGGAAATTTAAAGGTTTGTATGTTTATAATAGTGATGTAAAATTCATTTTTATTTTAATAATTTATTTTTATTTATTTTTTTTTTTTACTTGAATTTATAAGGAATTTTTGATTGTCTAACGTCTAACTCGGTCAAGTTAGTCATTGAGCTGAAAACTTGCTTTCCTGAAGCGAACATTTTATAATTACTAACTCAATTTTCAATTAAATCAACGCTCCGTTTTGTTTTTTCGGGAAAGCACCTAAATCGATTAGGTTTCCCATCATCGCAGGCGGATTCCGTGAATTGGCTTCTCTAATGCTATTTCTGCACGAGAGATAAATCGAGAGAACTTCTACATTATTACAGTCAAATGGGAAGAGAAAAGGAGGGATCTAATACTGTTGCAAAAGTGAGTGCATTTGTTTTCGTTGCACACGTTAGCGTTATTTGAAAAATAGGTTTAATACCCTTTCCCGTGATCTATGGTTTCTGAATTTCATTCCATTTCGGAAATGAATTTTCCAAATCATTTTCGAATGGTTCGTGATTTTATTAATTTCTTTTGCAGCATAAAAAAAAATTAGGTAGGTATACAATTACACTTACACTCTACAATAAATTTTAATTGAATGATTTTACTTAAATTCAGACTGACGGATAAATATTTTGAGTAAAGACAAATATGGATTACCTGTCTATGGTAATGATACAAATGGTTATAGCTTCACCAATACATCGTTTATATAACCTGAACAACTTTTAAGCTTTTGAATAATTTGTATTGGCAATATTTAAGAATAGGTGTTACTGTTCCTTCCTAACAACATTTTCAACAGTCGCGAAATTGAAAATATCAAACAACGTTCTTTACAGGGTGCAAACAGCGAGAAAACTAAAAAATAATCACATAAAAAAGATGCATAAAATATTGGAAGTACCTCATCTATTCATTTCAATTTTCAAATTATTATTTTTAAGAAAAATTTTGAAAAATAAAATCTTGAGAAACAAGTTGGATTCGTGAATATGTTTCTAAGTTTTCCAAACTTTTTGGCAATACGACCATTTACATTAATCTTCGAGTAGATCGATGATTTCTTCTAATCCCAATGAGAATGGTTTCGTGAAGGAGTATTTTTATTTTTTCATACTTCTGCATGTCGTGGTTACCTATGAGGAATTTTATTTAATTTCAGACAGCTTCATCAATAGGTAGACCAGGTACATAAGAAATTCAAAGTAATGGAAGTCGGTGATGCGACAAGCGCCAAAAATATTTTGAAACTTTCTCAGAAGTAAAGCATATATATAGATTCATTTACTAAGGATTTTCACGTGGAATAAAACTCGATTAAGTATAAAAAGCTGAAGTTTCTAAACGATAGAGCCTTGTTCTTTTGCCTTTCAACCAATTTCTTGAGTTGATTCCCTCTTAGTTACCGTAAATGAAAAGACCATCTATGCCTCGATCTTAATTTCCTCTGTAGGATAATTTTAAACATGTTTTTTTTGTAAAATTACTTGAAAAAAAAAAACTGAATAGGTAGCCCTACATATTTTATACTCTTTTGCCACTAATTTGGCAAATTTTTGAATACATTAAATCCATCTTATTTCAAAATTATTATTTTTTTCAAATTTTTACCGGACTATACTTCAAAAGCCTGCCAAATTAACGTTTATACTTACGAACAAATAAATTTTCAAATGAAATTTACCCTATTTACATTCTAAACATCAAATTTTTAGAACAAACAGTATTCGAAGAGAACCAGTTACGGGTAAAACTAAATTTAATGCAATTCACGATTCCTAATCTGTGTCCATTAATTTGTAAATATTTCACGTCATTGTAACGTAGATTTAGCGGTAGATTTAGCCGCAGAGGCGCGTTCAGAATAAATAACCAACACAACCATATCTACGTTTTATTTGCCGAAAATAACGAGACGAGGTGACACTGAAGGAAGCTATTCCGCTAATTTCGAGTGGATTCCGCTCTTATATTGGTTCATTCATCCTACAAGAGGGGAAGACCACCTCTTCTTGTCGACCTAGTGTCGACCCAATGTGGCAAATAAAAAAAACCTCATGATTGATTGGGTTTATTTGAGTAAAGTCGAAATTTTACTCCAAGTTTACCCTATTCAAATCCAACCATCGATTTCTCCAAATGTCAGGATAAATAATTAAGACGCAATAGATTGTTATCAAATATTTCTTGTCGTTACCAAAATTATACTGTATCAACCAATTAAAATTGTTAGGGTAACTTTTCACCAACTATTCATAAGGATAAAACTTACCCTACCCAGGTAAAACAACCAACTCATTCTGAATGACTTGGGAGATTACCCGGGTAAAACAATCAGTTCATTCTGAATCATTAGAATATTTTGGTTGTTACCCGGATGTTACCCAGTAGTGACGTTTTGTTCAGCACTGAGTCAACTCACAAGAGTCAATTCCACCAGTGAGTTGACTGAACTAACTCGCATATAATTTGGGAATTGCTTCTTGCAAGTCGCGAGTTGCGAGTCAAGAACCTACACTTCATTCGCTCTGTTTTTCCTTATTCATTCTTTTAGTTCTTCATTTCTATCCTTCATTCATTTTGTTTTTCAACTCATTCATCTTACTTCTTTTCAAGTTCTCAGTTCTTCGGCTTCTTAGTTCTTATGAAATATGAATGGATACAAGAAAGTTGAAGAAAGGTGCCCACGGTCTAGGGTAGAGAGTTGGGTTTGGTAATAAAAGAATTAAAGAAAGCAATAAAAGTGGAAGACTCCATGTATTTAATCAATGGATAGGGAAAAAAAACATATGTGACAATAGATAGGTATTTTTTATACACTATACTAGGTATAGGCAGTAATAGTTCAGCTATAATAGAGGAAGAAATTTTTGAAGATGTTTTATTTTCCGATTATATAAGACTATCCGCTAAAAAAAAAAAAAAACTGAGAGGCAAAGACTCGTAGGAGTATAATTCATATCAGGACGTCATGAGTTGAATGAGTCGATAGAGTCGACTTATTCAACTGACTCTCACTTGTGAACAACTCTTAAAGAGTTGACTCTTATGGATGAGTCAAATTTTCCATCCTTACCCAGGCATTCTGAACACACTTCAGACGGTCAGATTATTAATCTTGCTGATATGGATGTTTGTGTGGGTGTATGCACATACACGCAACCATATCACTGGTAAGGTGTAAATGAGAATTCTGTTCAGTCATTAAAATTACTACAGGTTAGCTATACAACCCACGAGACAAATTATAACAATGGTTCTATTGCTTCCATGTAATTTTTGTAGAAGTTTTCAGGATCTTTTCATCAATGGAAAAAATAAATATGTTGAGATATTCCAACTCACTCCACCTTGCTCTTTTTGTACATCCTTTATAATAATAAGATTATAATGACATAATGCTATTTGTGTTTAGTATTAGGCAACACTGGTTCAAACATCTGTGATGTAACGTTCAATTGTATACCTCGTGTATTCAGAGATCGTGATTATGTATGTATCTGAACCATTTATGTATGTTCCACTTTTCCTTGTTTTATTGTACTCTGATTTGCCATGCAACACACTTGTATTTATTTCATTTATTGAAGAAAAGATCCTGAAAACATCTATTTCAACATAATTTTTTGTAGTGTTATCTGAACAATTTTGTATTCCAGATAAATAATTTACTGGGTATGCTATGTCAGGTCTGGTAATATGAGATATATGTATATTATAAGGTCCTAATCATTCCTATAAATTCTTTATCATCTATTTCATTTTTTGGTTTATTTATCTTTAAAGCTGTTTCCATAGAATTTTGGCTCGGATTTGCTTGATCTAAATTCTATTTTTTGATTTCTATTTTTTGATTTCTAATTTTTGTGATAATTTTATTGTTATTTTTATTATCTCTGTCTTTTCCAAAAACCTACAAAAAATTTTGGTTCGTAATTTATTTTCATATTGAATTTGTTATAAAAATTTTGATTAAGTTCATTTATCCAAATTTGGTTATTTGTTACCAGTAACATGTCATCAACATATACTAATAAGTAAGCCATGTTTCCTTTATCAAATTTTTTCTCAAGTACGCATCTATCAAATTTTAATAGTTTATTTATTTTATTTATATGTTTATTTAATAATTCAAACCAGTTCCTAGAAGACGTTTTCAGTCCATTTATGGATTTCAATAGTAGTAAACAATTTTTATTCTCTTCTTCATATCCTTTTGGCATTGTTAAGAAGATAGGTGTTTTTAAATCAGAATTACAAAAGGCTGTTTTTACATCACATTGAATTAATTTTAATTGGTAATTATTTGTTATTGAGATAAGCCATCTTCTGATCCAACATTGAACAACAGGGGCAGGGCATATGTTTCTTTGATGCTATAGTTTGTTTTATCTATAAATCCTCTTGCTACAAGGTGTGCTTTGGCTATATACTTACCATTTTGGTCTTGTTTGGTTGTGAAAACCTTCTTGTGTCTATTATATTCATATCTTTTTCTTTGGAAACAATTTAGGAAGTTATTTTCTCCAAAGTTTATCTGTTCGGGTATACCTATTGACATTTTAATTGTTTCAAGTATTTTGAGCTTAATTGACCCATTCTTCTGTGTCATGTATTTTTATTATATTTGTTATGAATTTCTAATTAAATTTCATTTTGGTATGTATCATCTTGGTTAATTCTGTTTTTTCTTCTTCTTGGCTTGCTTCATTATTCAACGATTTGTCATTAAATATGTTAGTACTAATTTCTATACTATTTTCAATATTTTTGTTTAAAGTATTATCATTAGAAGTTTAATTTTGATTACTGAAATTAATTTCCCGGTTACTACGTTCCTAATTTTCTTCCTTAACATCTAGTTCCATTTCAAAATCATCCCATCCATCCTTCGAATTTTCTGATACACACATCATTTTTTGCATTTATTTGGTTAGGTACTGTTTTTTGTTTCATTTATATATTATTTTACTAATTCATAATCAATGACATATATTTCATCTATTTTCCAAGCTGTGGCTATTATTTTCTTATTTTGTTTTAAATAAATATTTATTTCTAGATTCAAAATATCCTTTTCTGTCACTTTAATTCCCGACAATTGATATATTTCAACTTCTGGTATATAATGTACATTTTCTAATTTCACAAGTAGTTTTTTACTACAAAACTTTTCAACTCTAATACCATTATTCCAATGTGGGTTGCCGGCATATACGTATTTTTTAAAGTAATTTTATTGGTTAATCTAATTTTTAATATTGATTCAATTTAAGTAGACAGGAAACAATATGGACAGTTGCTCCTCCATTTTACAATTTTTTGGGCGAGGTCCCCCCATATTTATTTTTATAATGGTTTTTCTTGACTATCATTGCTAAACGGACACGATCATTTTTGTTTTTATTATTATAATTATCAATCATATTACTATTCATACCATTGATAACAGAGTTATACTCATTTTGTTGGTTATTAACTGCATTTTGATTACTATTCAATTAACTTTGACTGAAAGCGATTAAATTACAAAAACATTTAGTATTTCCTAATTTGCCACAGTTATAACAATTGTCATTTCTCCAAATATTTTCTTTATTATCAAAATTTCTATTTTGTTGTTGCTGGATATTATCATTTGGATTGAACATTCTAACATTTCCATCATTATTATTCCCATAATTATTTCCAAAGTTATTATTATTATAATTCCTCAAGTATCTTGGGTTTTGGTTAAAATTTTAATCACTAAATTGTCTCATCTGTATACTCTTTTCAAAGATTTTTTCACATTTTTCTACAACCATTAACTGTAATTTTTAAATTGTTTTTCTCTGTTATTGAGAGTACTATATGTTACATTTCTTACATCAAAATCATCTATAAGTGCCATCATTAACTGTTGTATTTCTTCCATTAAGGTTAATTGATATCCTTCATCTCTCAAATCTTTTGCAAGCTTATCATATATTTGAATAAATATTTTAATGTTACCTCCTGATCTAAATTTTAGAGATTGAAATTTATTTTTGGCACTAAGGAAGCTTGAGGTAATGCGTCTTCTAAATTTATCATCTAATTTGTATAGAATTTCATTTACTGTTTTGCATTATCTTAAATTATTGATTATGTAAAGTTCTAATTTTCCAAAAATATATATTTTCCCTTTTTCTTGTGAAACAATATATTTTTTTTGTCCATTTACATTCGTGTTTGTTGATAACCATGTTTCTAAGTCAGCTTCCAAAAATTCTTATTCTTTTTCTAAATCATTTTCTATTTTATATAATCCTTCTACATTTAATCCAGTTATTACACAAGTTCTCCAAGTTTCATAATTCTTTTTTCCTCCCAATTTAGCAAAATTTAATTCAGTAATTTTCAAAATTTCAATAATAATTAAACATTTTTTAAGCGATGAACACTAGTAAACTTGGTATGTTAATAGATCCAAATGAATAAAGTGTAATGAAATTATTTGAACAACCCTATTCCTAACTATTACTTAAAATTATTCATGATGAATTGTTCAGGTAATTCGATATATCAATGTTTAACTTTGAACTCCAGATTTCTAAATGGGGATTAAAAGTAAGTAATCCTGAATAGATGGCAACTTTTTATAAAGATCCTGGACAATTTAATACAATAAAAAGGATAAACTGGATCATGATGCCACATGCACCAGAATACTTAATGAATTTACAATTAATATATACCAGAAATCATAATAAAACTCATGGAAAAATGTTACTTTTAAATGTCGTAAAAACTGTCAATCTGTGTTTGATGACTGATGACACAATGAACTTAAGATAATTTTTAGTTGAATATATTAGATGTTGGCTGTATGTGTGTTGCCATTTCTGATATGGACCCTATCAAAGAAATCAAGAAACAAAAACTCTAAAATTGAAAGATTACACAAAAATGTTTTAGTGTTGTGAAGTTTGATGAAGTTCTTGTTCCAGTTCAACCTTTTATTTTCAGTGACCAAATTGTGCCACCTTGACTGCCATCCTTCATCAGGTTTTCAAAAATTATTAATTAGCAGAAGTTTTTCATCAAGTAAACAGGTTTCCTGTACCATAACCAATGTACAGATACAAGATTTCCTTTTAATTTTCAAACCATTCAGTTTATCTCTTAGGCAAAAATAGAGCTGATGAAAAAGGTTGTGGTTGAACACGTGGAAAGTTATCAAATTTAAAAACAACACAATTTCACTTTTTCATATAAAATTACGATTTTCTAAAACTTTTCACATTAGTTTAAAATTGTTGGGGTTACACTGATTGTTTGAGCACTTGTTGGTTACACTGATGTACGATACCGCCGTTAATACTACTAAGAAAATTTATTCTTTTCTTTTTACTCACTTCTTCTTCTTCTTCTTGTACTCGTAGAGTTAACATCTACTTGTTCTCTTTTATATAATAAAGTGATTACTTGGTGCGGTACTGGAGTTATGTTATTTCTTTATTAATTGTTTTTAATACAAATATATTTATTGTGGACATCAAGCCCCCAATGTCCAATATGGTGGAGGCGCCAGGTACCTGAAGAATTAACGGGATTGGAATCCCAGGGCAAAGATCTCAGAGATTTCAGTACCAATGCAGGTATTCGTAAGTATTTTTAAAATTTTCTCAGGCTGTTTGGTGACAGAGGTGGAGGTAAGTGGAGCTTAACACTAGTGTAATTATATAAGAAGTACCTCATTAATTTAAGTCTATCAACAGCAACCTATTGATTGTTTCTAATATTGCTTTATACTGTAGTATATAATTATATGGAAACGGAGAGTGTGCACATATTAATTTACTTTGTATTTATTTTAACAGCGTTTCTGTCTGGACAGAGTATGGAGATTGAGGGCAGAAGAAATTGGAGTTCAAATGAAATTATTGTTGGAGTTGGAGAAACGGTGTATTGAGAAATGGCGAAGTATTTCTTTAAGAAATAAATATTTTTTTTGGGAGAAAATATATTGTTTAGTGTACGTAATTTTATTACGCACACTATCAAAAATATAATACAAAGAAATCGTATACGTGGAGAAAAATATAGGCCTGGAGATAATAAAATCATGATGAAATAAAAAAAACAGGAGAAGGTCAAAGGAACAAGCTGTCGGTGCCAATAATATTGGTTGCCAGCTTGCTACAATGTCGGAAAATTCCTAATCCTTTCACAAGTTTGAGAAACATCGATGTTAAAACGGAGAACAAACGAAAAGGAGACAATGGAGGTCACTACTATACACTCCGCTGGTGTACATGTGAGTATGTGTGAGTAAAATACATTGCGAGTTCATCAATATAGGCAATCCGCAGTGCATGAATAAACGTGAGAATGTTCATCGCCTGCCTTGCCTAATCATTGCTGGACGGAGTTAGATATATATATGAATGCATTCTTTTGTATTCGGAGAAAACAGATAAGGAGAATTGGCCAATCAGGATGAAGGATCGAGGTCGAACCATTGTAATTGCGAAGTTAGTGAGGTCGATCTATTTTTGGCGATCTTCATTCGCTTTGAAACAACTGGTCGAGTTAGGTTGTCATCTCTAAGTTTGTGACACCAATGGTGTTTATTATTTGGAATCTATTCCTTATTAGTATTTTATTATTGTTCATTACGTCGACGGCATATTCGTTTATGATTTCATTAACATTATTATTCTTTTGTGAATATTTTTGCCATTTCATATAAGTTCGTAATTTTTTTGTTGGTGTCACACGTGTACCTGAATGGTACATAAAACCACTATTTATTGGAGTCTTGGAGATCAACTAATAACGATTAATTTGCAAGGAGAAAGATCGGTGAGTGATTATTAATTAAGTGGAATATATGGAGTCTTTATTAAATTTGGTTCGATCTCGTTGACTATCGTTCTCCTTTAATTACTTGAGTAAGATGGAGATAATTAAATACCGGTAGGAAGAAAATTGTTTGCATACACTAGGGGCTGATTGGTGTAATGAAACATGTTTCGTATAATTGTTTTATGCTTTGGAAAAATGTAAAGCGCTTAATATAGGGAGTGATTATAAAATAATAATAAACATCGATGTATAGGGTGCCACCGTAAATTTTTTTTTGGAGTAAAATAAAAAAAAAAACCTGATAGTTAACCACCACATACAGTTGCCTAATGGAGGATCGGAGAAGGAGTTGCATAAAAATAGCTCCCCCGCTATTCAGAATACCTTTACTGTAGGGAGTAAAGAATACAGTAAAGCTATTCAGTGTTATAGGAGTTAGGAGATAATTTAAAATGGTGGTAGGATCGAGTGTATAATTATGAAATTATAAGAATAATATTAATACCACCATAGGCTCTTTTTGGAGATAAAGGAGGTAGAGGAGAAAAATCCATCTCGTTTCGGAGAAACATAATAAGAGGCTGAAATACACTCGATCCACAACAATCTTTGTTTGTGGGTTAACTATATGGATGGACGTTGCGTTCGCGGACTGAAATATAGTTGACTAACTATCTCTGTAGATGTGTGTGTGTTCCTCACATTGAAGGAGATGGTGCTCCGAGTTATGTACAACGATGTTCGTTGTCATAGTTCAGGAGCAAGGTCGTACGTTTCCCTCATAATTATTAATGCAAGAGAAGGAGATAAATACCCTGTAAAGAAGAAAGAGCCAAACGGACTTTGAACCAAATGATATTGTAAATATAATATAGGAGTAAAAAGATTAAACTAATATAATGTATTCTTAAAATAGTAAGATGCTGAGAAGTAGAAAGGTGAAGTCCGGAGTGGGAGACAGTGTGCAAAGCTGCAAACAGAGCGGTGGTGAAGGCAACGTGTCTGATTCAGCCTCGTCTTATTTGGAGTATGTGGTGGAGGAGTATCTGGAGGAAGAGTTGGTTGGTGAATCCAACCAATATGAAGAAGTCAACCCACAGACGGAGAGTCGTCTTCTTGAAGAAGGAGATGAACGGAGATGGGGTAAGCCGTGATGATTTTTGGGGTTGCTCATAATATTTAATGCTTTGAAGCGGAGAAGGAGTAAGTGACATCACGCCTATTTAATTGTGGTTCCCTTCGTTACAGTCAAATCCAAAGCAGCTGTAAAGGAGATGGTGGAGAATCCGAAATCGAAGTTGGGCAAGAAACCAGCTTCATCGAAGGCAGCCACACCTGGGGGAGCTCCCTGAAAATCAGTGGCTAAAATATCGACATCAAAACCAAGGCCATCGGAGAAGCCAGTGATGAAAAAGCCCACTCAGTCTCTCGTCAATTATAAAATTCCCAAAATTTCTCATGAATCGGTGCAACACGCTACAGAAAAGGCGATGACGGAGAAATCAAAACATACGGAGGGAGTGCCAATGACTTCGCGCAAGGCAGATGTCCGAAGTCTGGCAGCGGAGGTGGTGAGAGAATGTTTTGAGGCTATGTGGCGGGAGAAAGAAAATGAGGCACAACAAACGGAGTCCCCGGAGGTTTTGGAGTTAAAACTCCGCATTGCGTCATTGGAGAGTATGCTAATGGAGTTTACGAATCAGATATTTATAGAAAAACAAAATAAGGATGTTGATATGCAAAATGAGATTGGAGAAAATAATGTAAATAGAGGACCAGGAGATGGAGAAAAGCCAACTAATAACGAACTAAAGGAGAAAAGTTTAGAATCTGAGAGAAATATCAAAAGGGAGTTTTTAGAAATCCTCGTTGACGCTTTAAAAGGAGAAAGTGATTAACCTGAGGAGTCTGGTAAGAAATTAAAATCGGAGATGGTTGTAACGAGAGATAATGTAAAACGTGAATATAAACTAATGAGGAGTTTGAGATATGATTTATGGTTTGATTATCTTAGATCGGAGTTAATATCGAAGGATTTGTATGGAGTTATAGAAAGCCCGGAGAAGGAGATAGAAAAATATAGTAATAAAGAAAAGGAGTTGAGATTAAATTTAGTTCGAGATATAATAATAAATCACATAGATGATAATTATCATAAAATGATCGTATAGTCCTCGAATATGATTGAAACAATAAATTTTATTACAAAACGCCAAAATGATATAGGCCTTTCGATTGAGGAGTTGAAATGTTTAATGTTACAGGGGGAGGCGAATAAACAAACAAAGAAGAAACCTGATGGAGTTGGACGAGGAACTATGGTGGCAGCTCAGGCAAACATTGTCTATAGAGGTCATGGAGGAACGCAAACCGGAGTAATGCGCACTCCGTCCCCTCTGAACAATATACGGTGTTACAATTGCCAACGTTACGGGCATTTTGGAGTAAATTGCCAAAATCCTGTGGTGGAAAGGAGAATGTGTTACACGTGCGGAGTAGTCACGACGACACATATTTTGGCGACGTGTCCCAAGAGAGGGAAAATTCAACCTGTAGTACCGGACACAAGAATTCAGTATCGGAGAACTGGATTTGGAGCAACACGCCTTGGCAGAAGAGGAGTATTTTCGCATGGCCGTGGAGTAGGTCGTGGAGTAAGACCGCCTGTGCAACAGAGTGGCTTGATTAATGATCCGATGAAACGGATCAGTGGAGGAATTAACAAGCCAGCTCGGGGCACAGTCAGTAATCGGAGAGGAGTTGCTGCACACGGTAAAGTGGTGTTCAAGAAGCAAGGAGATGCTTCCACGTTGTCGGAGTTGACACATACATCGGCGAAATGTGTGCTAAACCCGGAGGATTAGTACTCTTCGAGTGAAGAGTCATTCATCTTTGAATCGGCTGTTGAGGAGCATTTAGACATCGGAGTGGAGACAACAGTTGAATCGGAGACTGAAATGGTGACAATTACCGGAGTGATCGGACCAGACACTGTGGAGTACGTTCCGGAGTATTTAAACATCCCGCTGCCACCAAGCCCCATCCCCTTCATTAGCGAATTGGAGAACGCCCAACTTGAGTCGGCACTAATAGCCACCAATTTGGAGGAAACCCCCATGGAGGTTGGTCAACTGGAGAAACGACCAAATATGGAGTCATCAGGTAGTACTTACAGAATATCATTTTTAGCTGATAGCGGAGCCACTCAGCACTTAATGTCTACTGCATATTCTTTACAATCTTGTAAAGCCTATACGGAGGAACTTTTAAGTGCTGATGTAAGCTCACATTTACCGTGTACGGAGTTAGGTACATTAGTAACTCGTGACTTACAAGGCAACAAATTAATATTTAAAGGAGTACGGTGTTGTCCTAACCTTTCGGAAAATTTATTTTCTCTACGAAAATTGGTAGATGTAGGTTTTACAGTTATCCTTGACAATACATCAGTACGTATTACAAATTCGGAGCAAAATGTAGTTTATTTTCAAGGACCCTATACTAAACCATTTTGGCATTTACAGTTTTATACTGATCATACTTTTGGCCCGCCTATTTATGACGATGAGAATTCGGAGTTAGCTCATCGTAATTTTTAGCCAGGCTCATGTAGGAGATATAGCTTCGGCAAACAATTCGGAGGGAGTAGGAGATGAAGGAGATACTTTAGGAGAAGAAAGTAAAAACCAAGAGTATGATAATAATGGAGAAAATATTAACAAAGAGAATTGTTCACCTACGCTATCGGAGAATGAACATAAACAATTATCGGAGAGACGAGACAGTGATAATAATGAGAAATCAGAGAAAATAAAGAAATATGGAGAAAGTCTTGAGGAGAAAAAGATGGAGGGAGTTGAGGAAGAAAAATGAAAAATCAGTTATTGATACTGAAAATATAGAGTGTGATAGATATATATTAGATGGAGATAAAATGCCTGTTACTACCATCATGGAGATTCCAAATAAACAAATACCACTTGAGTTATTCTGGCACTACAAACTAGGTCATTTGTCGGAGAAATACTTGAAGAAATTAGCTAATACACATCAGAAATTAAAAGGAGTTCAATTCACTGGAGTAATCAGGGATTGTGAAACATGTGCTATAGCTAATTTATCAAAACTACCATTTAAACAATCGAGATGAAGAGCGGAGAAACCATTACAAATAATACATTCAGATGTAATAGGACCTATCTCACCAGCAACATTCCCTGGAGGACGGAGATTTATAGTAGTGTTTATTGACAACTACTCACGTTATGCACAAGCACACATCATGACCCACAAGTCGGGGGTTGGAGAATGTTTGAAGTTGTTCTTACGTAATGTTTGTAATTTAATCTGAGATGATGTTAAGGTGTGCTACTTGAGGTCAGATCAAGGTACGGAGTTTACTGGAGGATATACAAAGGAGATATTAAAGCGTAAGAAAATTGACCTACAACTAGCACCACCTGACACACCACAACATAACGGAGTAGCGGAGAGATTTAACCGAACATTACAGAGCAGAGTAAGAGCATTAATGCTAGATTCAGGTTTGCCCAGGAGTATGTGGGATTTGGCAGTCAAACTAGCTGTTTATGTGTACAATCGTACACCCCACAAATCAGTAAATTATGAAACACCAATAAAAAGGATCTCGCCTAACACAAATTGCCATTTCAACCAATTAAGGAGATTTGGTTGCTTGGCATATTTTAAAGTGAAAAGGAGACCGGAGACTAAATTCTCAGGATGTGGTATACCAGCCATCTTGGTTGGATATACTCCGTCAGGTTACTTACTCTATAGTCTGGAGAATAAAACGTTTATCGAATCGAGAGACGTACGTTTTAATGAGAAAATAGTTTATAGGGAGAAATATAAACTATTGGAGAAAAATAAACATATTGACGACTAGTTTAATAAATTTAAAACGGAGTCTGAATCGGAGAAAGAAGAAACATCTGCTTCAACAGGAGTCAAACGGAGAAAATCAAACAGACTGTCTGAAGCGAAAAGACAAAAAGTTGAAGCATTCAACATTGAAAGAGAAAACATTGTGAATATTGGAGACTCGGAGAATAACACAGACGAGTTTACGTATATAGCTATGGCGGAAATAAATGAGGATCCTAAAACTTATATGGAGGCAATAAGTTCCTCAAATAGTCAGGAGTGGAGAGAAGCTATAAAGGAGGAACTAAACTCGTTAAATGAACATCAGGTATGGAGTATTATAGACCACCCAGTTGTTGATGAATATGGGAGAAAATTGAATGTCATAGATTCTCGTTGGTTATTCAAAACCAAAATGGAACCACATGGAGGAATCCGCTATAAAGCGAGATTAGTGGGACGAGGATTTAAAGACAAAATGAAGTATAGTTTATTGGAGATATATGCGCCAGTAACACCACTGACAACAGTACGAAATTTATTATCGATAGTAAATAAGTACAATCTGGAGATTTGTCAGCTGGATGTGAAAACTGCGTTTTTACACGGAGAAGTAACCACCCCAATATACATGGAGATTCCTGAAGGAGTGGAGATAAATCCTTCGGAACGGGCAAACAAAATCTGCAAATTAAATAAATCAATCTACGATTTAAGAACAAGTCCAAAAAGTTGGAATGTCCTTTTTACCGCAGAAATGAATAAAATTGGCTTGGTCAGTGATGTTAAGGACCCCTGTCTGTTCAAATGTAGAAAAGGAGATAAATTTGTTATACTTCTGGGGTATGTCGATGACATATTATTAGCCAGAAACTGCTTGGAGTTAATTAAACAACTTAAGGAGAATTTACGAAAAATATTTAAATATTCGGATATGGGAACACCCAAAGAATATTTAAGTATTGAAATAGAAAGAAATCGGAGTATTAATAAATTGGAGCTAAAACAGTCTCGTTTTATTAAAAAATTATTGAGGAGATTTAAAATGGAAGACTGTAAGCCTTGCAAAACACCAATGGTGACAAGGCAAGTTAAACGGAGAAATAAAAATAATTACGAACAGACAGAGGAATCACAAATTGGAGAAAAATATCCGTTAGAGAAGCTGTCGGATATTTGTTATATTTGACTGGAGGAACAAGACCAGATATAGCATTGGCGATAAACTTAATGAGTAGATGTCAATCAAACCCCACACTGGAGAACATACAGGAGTTAAAAAGAATTTTTAGATACCTTAAACATACGGAGAATTTAGGACTAACTTATCTTGGAGAAGGTGACAACTTAGAAGGTTACTCAGATGCAAGTTGGGGAGATTGCCCAGTAACCGGAGCTTCAACAGCTGGATTCGCTGTTAAACTGTTCGGAGACGTGATTGCTTGGAAATGTTACAAACAACGGTGCGTAACCACTTCCACTTGTGCAGCTGAATTCATAGCCATGAGTGAATTAGCCAAGGAGATAGAAACTTAAGCTGAAATAACGGAGAAAATAATAGGAGTATCTTATTTACCAGCGACAATTTATTGTGATAGCAAATCTGCTATCGAAGGAGCTTAGATGGTAGGAGCACCAGGCTTAAAATATCTACACACGAGATACCATTACGTGAGACAAGCTCAACGAGATAGTAAAGTAAATTTAGTTAAAGTTGTGTCAGAAGATCAGGAGGCTGACATATTCACTAAACCTTTGTCGATAGGAGTATTTGAAAAATTAGTACGGAGAATATTAAACATTAAGGACAACACCGACCATTAAAATTTGGAGTACTATGACTTGAATGTTACTGGAGTAATAGTAACAGAAAATAATTTATTTACAGATAATCAGTAGACACAAAAGCAGTAGATGGGAGACGAAACGGAGATAAGTTAACTACCTCAAAAAAACGATCTTGTCAAAATTAAGTCATTATTATTTAAGTACTACCTACCCATTTATAAATATGTTTGTGTTCGGGAGGAGTGATTATTATTCATTTATTATTATTATTATTTGTGTGTTATTGAATTGTTTTGTTTTTCATTTTTTTTGTATTTTTATTAATTATATAAATTTTATTATTTTGTACAAATTTTATACTTTATTTTGAAAAACAATAACAAATCACTTAAGTAGTCTTATGGTGGCTTAAGGCTAATTAAGCGATAATGAAAATATGATACACACAAATTTAAATATTTTCTTTGGCAATACTTCGAAGTTTTACCTTGTGGAGTAAAAGGGTTTCTTCGAACTGGAGTAACAATCGGAGAAATAGAGGTTTTTCTTGAGTTCAAGTTTTCCTCTAAAGGAGATTTAAATTGGAGATGAATGTACGGAGAATAGAGATCGGAGAAATTTAAGTTGAGTTTTTTTTACTGTTTATACGGTTTTTCCTCAACAACAGGAGTAAATATCCTTTTGATGAAAAATTGGAGTTTTTCCATAATAATGGTTTTCTTCAAACAGTTCTTTTACCGCACCAACTCAAGAATTCAATGGACCAACTGCGTCACTCAACCAAGGAGGGAGTGTTGGTGTTACACTGATTCTTTGAGCACTTGGTTACACTGATGTACGATACCGCCGTTAATACTACTAAGAAAATTTATTCTTTTCTTTTTACTCACTTCTTCTTCTTGTACTCGTAGAGTTAACATCTACTTGTTCTCTTTTATATAATAAAGTGATTACTTGGTGCCGTACTGGAGTTATGTTATTTCTATATTAATTGTTCTTAATACAAATATATTTATTGTGGACATCAAGCCCCCAATGTCCAATAAAAATGAAAGTCACAACTGTATGAAATGTAATTCACACTTACATTTTGATTATTTTGCATCGCTACCATATAGAGGTTTTCAAGATCTTCTCATCAATGAACAAAATAAATACAAGCTTGTGTTGCATGGCAGATCAGTTTATAAAAAAATAAGGCAAAGTGAAACATACATAAATGGTTCAGATACATACACCATGTAACATAATCACAATCTCTCAATACACAAGGTATACAATCGATCGTTACATCGCAGATGTTTGAACCAGTGTTGCCTAACACTAAACACAAATAACATTATGTTGATATAATCTTATTACTATGAAGTATGGTCCAAAAGGGTGAGGTAGAGTAAGTTGGAATATCTCAATAATTTTCTATCATTTGTTTGTTCCACCAATTTAGATTAAACAACATTTAGACAAATTTTTAGTTCATCCAGAGATAAGCAAGATCTTAGTTCAACATCAGACTGTGATTAGCCAATACCAATTTAATGAACTACTGATAATTTAACATCATCTAAAACCAAATGCACCAGTGAAGTTGGCCAATCTGCGTAATTTTAAAGATTTTGAGTTGTGTCTGCGAGTTTGAGTTTTAATTTTTTAAACATTCGAATTTGCGTTTTATTTACACATCAATCCTTATAAATATAGCCAAAATGGCACTCATACATTTTCATTTTTTTAAATAAAATTCATTGTTACCTTTTGCAGTTGAATGGTTGTTTCAAATGCACAGAGGAAAACTCCAGAGCTCTATAGCAGATAAATCATATATACTTTAGGGTTAACAGTTTAGAAACTTCCTAAGCTTTCAGTGATTTACAAAATGAAACACACAGCTGCTCAACACTAATAGTTGCTAAAACCTACGAATCTATAACATGTGAAATCCTCATTATTTACAAAAACCTAACATATCACACCACTAGAAATGGATGAATTCAGCAAGAGTTCAAATAGCGAGCATGATGTTAGATACCTTTGGTCTCCGTTACGATGATATTCACAAGTGCACTCTTTTTATAACTAATTATTTTGTGATACAAAAGAAATATAGGATAAGGGAATGATAAGTCATTTCATCTTTCAATTTTCCATTCGTTTAAAGCTCAATTAAATACATAAGAATTTCATAAAATTTCATGAAGTTAATGTAACCATTTAAATCTTAAAAGATAAGCATCATTGTTGAATTATTCCGATAATAGATCAAATTGTTGAAAATTTATTAAAAGGTCCATAAATCATAATAAATTGAATTATTTATACTTCTACTCAGAATATAGCCCCAGCATTGTTTTTTTCCTATAATAAATTATTTGACTTTTTCTCGGGGTTGTTTCTGATTTTTAAAAAGAATCGTATTTCTCGGATTGTCAGTGAAATCGAAAATATTTCCAAAATTTTTAATCCAAATATTCTGGAAATGATAGAAGTGAGAAGAAAATGAAGATAAGTACTAGTTATGAATTTCTCATTATGGCTGATATTATATAGTAGGTTATCAACATTCTCACCACAAAGAAAAAAAATTATTTTGTGGGGACGCGACTATATGCAATACTGCTTCTCATCTATACATCTTCGGCTTGTAGGCATACGATGCGTCGTCAGGTTTCACAACCTGTGGGCTGCCAGTTTGAATCCCCGAGCCGACAGTCCACAAATTTGCATAAAAATTCATTGAGAAACAGTCATAAAGATGAAGAACTGTGGGTGTAGATAAGAGGCACTTTGACTTACACTCAAAAACAACATACATAAATTTCTCCCTTTTTTCAAAGAACGTGGGCACCCACGAAGACGGATCAATTTTTCAAGTTCAAAAACAGCAAATTATACTTTTTAACCTGAAAATTCGTTGGCTCGAGCCTGTTTTTCTTCTCCAAAACAATAACAATTTTGAGTCAAGTTTTTACTCATAAAACAGAGTCAAACTTCAAGGATAAACACATTTTTAAGTACAAAGAAACATACAGGCTAATTGACATTTTCGAGCTTTACTCGCCAAAAATTTACAACCGTCGATAGAAATTTAGTAAAATATCTTCGAGTGCATAATTTATTCTCAGCAAAAAAAGAAAAAATATAATTTGAAGGAGGGATAAAATTTTAAATAAAAAATAAATATTGTCTGAAACGTTTCTTCATAAAACCTGTCGAAGGGTACGAAAATTTCGAATAAGTACCTACCACCAGAAAATCAAAAATTTATGCGAAGATAGAAAAGTCGAGTTTTCAAATTTAAGTTTCAGGGATACATAAACCAGTAAATTCCGCAGTTTCCTTCATGATTCATATTTTTAAGAAAGATTGAATTCATCAACGCGAGCAAAAATGCCAAATTCTACCAGGAAAATGATAAAATAAGAAGGGAAACTATGTGAATCTAAATGAAATATAAGACGCTAAGTAAAAATTAATGAATATTCCATTTCGCCAAAATGAGAGAAAACATGTTTCAAACTGAACTATAATGACGAAAAACATCACAAATTTAAAACAACTTCAGTGCAGCAAGCTACGCTAGTAGCCAGAAAAGCAGGTTTTCAAAAACCATCAAACATCATTTATCATTTCTTTATTTAAAACAACTCTTCAAATAATGAAACAAATGAAATGAGTAACCCCAGTATTTCACAAACCAAATTTTTGTCAGATTTCACAAAATTGTCAAGGAATAACAAGTTACAAAATTAAAATGGATACACTGAAATACAAGGAAATGAAAAACACCAATTAATAAAATAATAAGTTAGCTAAAATAATGAATTAGCGCTTAGAAAAATAAAATTACAGGAAGCCAGCTTTTGATGCAGCTTCTTCATTTCATCAGGCATTTTTCACTAGTGGAACAAACTTTGACCGATTAGAATTAAAAGCAATCCTAAATGAGATTATGCTCAAAGCTATCTAAATATCAAATTTCAGCCTCATTCAAAAAAAAATTGGATTATTTATGTGTTTACAAAAAAATGATATAAACAAATACATATGATAACATATATATGTATACCTGCCTATAAGTATTATATGTGTTAGGAGCAAAAACCAAATTCGCTCAATGAGCAAAAAAAAAAAACTCAGAACATGTTCTGTCACTCAAAAATTGCCAGAATAAGAAAATTTGTATTGTGGCTGTTTTTAAATGCTTAGAACACATTTTGAACTATAGGCTAACGCCGCAGCACAATTTCATGTTCTGGTATTGGCCTAAATGAACAGAACGTATTGTAGAAGTTTTTCAATTCCACAATGCATTCTGTATGTCATTTTTAATGCTACAACACAAATTCGCATTGTGGCATTTGATCAAAAGGAACAGAACCTGTTATGGAAGTTTCTCAATTCCACAACTCATTCTCCACACACTTTTATCGCCACAATGGGAAAAAACAAAGCTCTGTTCACAATAAAAAAAAAAAAAACACCTAAAACAGGGAATTGCTTTCATAACGTAAGATTTTCCCATCCACTGACGAAAATGTGATGATATTCCACATGAAAATGGGACATAATAATTTGAATGATGTGAGTGTTAATCGAACAGCATTTCATTTTCACAAGTAAATCACAAAAATATACATCTGTAAAGCACCTCTCTACATTTTAAGAGTTATTTTTTATATTGCAAGCAGAGCTTAACATACAGAATGCGTTGTGGAATTGATTTTGGACTTGAAAAACTTCCACAATGCATTCTGTTCCTTTCGGTCAAATGCCACAATGCAAATTTGTGTTGTGGCATAAGAAGTTACTCACAGAATGCATTGTGGAATTGAGAACTTCAACAATGCATTCTGTACACTTGGGCTAGTATCACAACTTCATATTATGAGCATTTAAAAACAGCCAAAACATAAATTTTTGAGATCTGGTAATTTTTGAATCACAGATTGCGTTCTAAGCATTTTTTTTCTCACTTTGCAAATTTGGTTTTTACTCCTAACATATATAAATTATAGAAAACAGAAGATAACGTAGCATTTTTTTTTTTCATTGCATAGGTACACTGATTCATCTATGTCAGAATGGTAGTTATATCTTACTATTTTTTTTCCTAACTTTGATATTTTTTCATTTAATTTTTCACTTTAAAGTCACCATATTACCTGTTGATTTCAAAAAAAAATTTCTTACAAAACATTTGGTAATATATTATGAAGAGTTTGCGTGCTAGGTAATGGACATCATGAAACATAAAAGCATTCGCTCCTCAAGTTGATGCTACCCCCTTTTACAGACTCCTAAAAACAAAATTCTGTACCATAAAATGTTTGACAACTTTCACCTCCAAAATTATTGCGATTACAAACAGTATTTTCCAGGCTTAATTTGTAGAAAATTTTTTGACAAAACTTTTCACTACCTAAGAATAAAAATTTCTGTAGGAGTAATTCTCAGGTGAGAAAATCACGTAAACAACTATGAAGTATAGTTCAAAACATTTTAGAAGTTGGAGGGGGCATATCAACTTGAGAAATGATAAATATTAGATTTTATATAGTTCACCCCTCTAATATAGTAAACCTTCAAGACTTTAAGGGGCCAAATATTGTCTCCATTTTTTCATGATAAAAGGGGGTGATAATGTTACAGACCTTGTAATGTGGCCGACTTTGGTGGACCAAAAAGTCCACCACATTACCTGTTGTTAAGAAAATAGTCTGCCACTTTATCTATGTAAATATCTGTGTGCATATATATAAAAATAAGTAATAAATGAATAAATAAATAAATAAATAGATAAATAACAATTGTGATACGTAAAACCTTCGTTACCCACAAAAAATAAATTTTTCAGGAGACAAAACAAAATTGAAAAGTTATGACTGAGGTGATCAAAGTTTCATTAGACTTGCATCGACCACAATGATTATTGTGAAAGTAAAAAAAGATTGAGAATAATTACTGCCTAAACCAATGTGTGGCTTATGAGGAAATGTATCAAAGAATTTGTCATGGCCATCATAGGTAACAAATTATTCTTGAGATATTCTTGTGGGGTACAAGGTTTTTGAAATTTCTTTTTACAGCTATGGAAATACGAGGTATTTTAGAATTCATTGGTTATGATGTTTTATGTATATTTAAAACTAATTTTTCCCAGTAAAAAAAAAGGAAGGATTATATGCTTCTACATGATGATGAAGAACTTTGTAAAACAAGCACCCATGATCAAAGAGGACATTCTGTAGGGTGTTTCCAGATGCATCTTCAAACAGATGACAGATGAAAATTACTCGAGAGAATAAAAATATAAGTATTCCGCTTGTTTAAGCATTTTTTTTAAATATAATAAATAATACAGCTAATCCACTCTGAAAGATAAAACGTGAAAATAAAACAGTAAAATAGTAATGAAAAAATAAAATTTCAAAAAATTTTTTTGCAAATTCGTCAATTTAAACATCATTACATACAACACCATCCTAAAAAAACCTATTATAACCTATGATAATGCAAATAAAAATATCCTCTTTGACTAAACATAAACACTTCTGTTTGTAAGCCACCAATATCAATGATAATCCCATTTTAATTTATGGTGAGGGTTATAAGGTTTTTACATAACAGTCTATATTATACATACATATATATGTATACATACAGATGTATGAATTTCTAATTTTTATGCCTAAAATCATGATTTGTCATGAAATGAAAATAACTCCAAAGATTTGAAATAGCAGATTTTAAAACTTGCTAAAAATCAATGTTTCGCTTTAACCGAGAAAGAAACAAAGATATGTTCAGTTTTTTTATTAATTTTTTAGCAATTAGAACCTACAGAGAGCGATGGCGTAGCCAGGATTCCTTTAAGACAGGGGAGAAAATACTTATCTTTCTTTTATTTTGCTTGTCGCTTTTCAAAATATAGAAAATTTTAGAAATTTATTAGCATCTTGGAACCCGCTGTCGAATATTTATAACTAAAATTTTTCCAAATTTTAAAAGTGACCTGCAAAATAAAAATAAGGTCATGGGGCAATTGCCCCTTTTTCTCCAGTTGGCTACACACTAACTAGTGAGTCCATTTTTATTTTTCACATAATTATATATAACATTAAACAACATTTAGGTACTTTTCTTTTCCAGCTTAAAAAAAATAACTAGAATTTTATATAAACAATTTATAAAGAATTTTAAACAAAAAAATTACAAGAATTTCAAATAAAACATTATTTTCTCTCTGACGACATGTTCACGCGTGGGGATAAACAAAAATGTCAGAAGAGCTTAAAAGGAAAATGAAAACTAAAACGAATACATCAATTTAAAATTTTTTATTTCTGTCTTAAGTGAAAAGGATTTGTTTATTTTTGAGAAAGACAAAAGAAAGATTAATATATCTTGAACAAACTTTCTACTCAGTAATAAATTCCAAGTGCCGAAGAATTTAATCAAAACACGCACTTACATGGAGTTGTGTACAAATATAAAAATGAATAGAGACACTTCCGTACTTTAAAGTTGGAATAAGTACACATTTTCATCTGCGTTTTCCGCGTCGTATACCTACTTTTTTTTTCACTTCAAATTTAACCTGAAAGACAAGAAATTTATAGAAATTTTTCTAACGGTATACCTTCTCCAAAACACTTCATAATTCTAATAATACACGATTAATCATCTGAGAGAATATAAAATGACTAAAAAAAATTAAGTAATGTTGAGAATAACTGTTTCGGTTTAAGCATCCAAAAAAACATTGATGGAAAATACATAGTGCCGTATTGTCTTCCATTCTCGGATAATTAACTCATAATACGTATAACAGAGGAAAAAATGTAAGATTTTTTCTCAATTATTCGTGATTTATTTCAAATTGAAATTTCAGTTGAATTTTCCAGAAAACTTCGAATAAAAGGAGAAATATCTACAATGAAGCTGTACGAGAAATATGTTTTTGAATCAACCAATCCCACATCAATTACGCTTGGTGCGATATTAGCCCCTTCGTTTCATGACCTTAGGAAAATTTTGGCACCAATAACTCAAATTCATATATATATATATAGATAGATAGATAAAGTCGGTTTCTCTTCCCATGGTACAGGTTGTAATTTTTGTCGGATTCTTAATCACGAAATTTGATACGAATATTTGTACAAAGCCAAGGACCAGACCCATTTATTTTGGTGCGGATCGGCTATACGGTACTTCCGGTATGGCTACTTTCGTTTTTATATTTTTTTTGTATTGGCTATAAAATTTTTAATTTTTGACCAATAGTTACGAATTTTGAAACAAAAATTCGCTATGATATATTATAACCTGATATAAGTTTTGGTGCGGGATTGACCGTACGGTACTTCCGGTATGACTATTTTCGTTTTTGTTTTGGCTATAAAATTATTAATTTTCTATCAACAGCTACGAAATTCGTAACAAATATTACAAATTGCTATAAATTTTGATGCAGATCATTCGCATGGTACTTCTAGTAACACTATTTTCGTTTTTATTTCGCCTTTAAAATGCCTAATTTTGGATCAATAGGAACGCAATTCGGAACGAATATTTATTACGATCTATTAATAACTTTTTAGTGACTACCTACCAAATTTTCCATTTTTCAAAAACCTAATTTTTCTATAAGAGCTGCTGCTGTGTTAGAGTTTTTTGTTTTTATAATAGTCATAAAATGCGGTATTTTGGAACCATATATACAAAATCCGGAACAAATATTTATTATAATTTATTGTAGCATGCTACCAATTTTGGTACAGATCGACCTGACGGTACTTCCGTGAACCTTTTTTTCTTATTTTATTTTCTAATTTGCATGAACTTTTCTTTTTACAAAAATTAACGAGATGTACATGTTTTCTTTTTTTTATTTTATAACTTTATTATATTTCTTTAGTTTTAATTAAAATTACATGATTATTTACCATACTATATAAGAAAAATAATGTTTTCAAATTTCATATTGTCTAATATTTTGTCAGCAGCTAACAAATTTCGTACAATCATAACATACCACTAAAGCATATAAACTTATGACAATTAATATGATCATAAAAATTCATAATTCTTTTTCTCGAAAACCTGCATTTTCTAACGAGGCTTGCTGCGTGAGAATTTTTTGTTCTTCATTATACATTCTAATGTGGCTGCAGACAAGAATTCTATTGGTTTTCAGGTTTGATATCATTTCATGTAGACTGACGAATCTATTATGATCTGTTCACGATCGATTACTCATATTAATTATTTTCTCATCGTTCATAAATGAGGACTAGTAAGACTCTAAAGTAGTCTGAATTTCCAGATAATAGGATTCAGAGTTGACAAATTACAAATATCTCTGCTGCGCATCAACCGGGGTAAGTGTGTATTTTCTGAAAGTGTCAAATTTTGTAATGGCTGTCATTCAAAAACCTGCTGACCAATTTCGCTCAAATTCAATACCAAACCAGTCCCTAATAGTCTTCAATTGCCATGAATATTTCAAATCAAAATCTTTTAATTTACGGAAGTTATCATGATGACAACATGGAAGGTTTGCAACACTGTGAAATCTTTCCTTCAAAACTAGCGAATGAATTTCAAAAACTTTGGTACAAATGTGTAGTCCATGAAAGCTTTTGACACTACCCCAAGTTTCCTTGTCATAGATCAAACAGCCGAGGCTCCACAGACTCCTAAAAAATGCCAAAATGAGCAAGAAGTATAAATATATATATATTACAGAAGAATTTGAGTGACCTATACATTCGTGATACACGACTCAGGATCGGCGCTTCTCCACAGATCCCACCCCCAGGTCTCGTCATTACACTGAATTCAAAAGTTGTATTTTCAAAAGAAAATACACTAAAACTAAATGACAGTACCCTTGGTACTTTATAAAACAGAATACATTCGAATTACCAACAATTTTTCCGAAAGAAAAAAAAATTAACAAGAAACCAGAAAAATGTTCAACTGTTATGAGTATTTGACTAATATAATTTTCAAAAAATTATTTGATGATTCAAACACAGATTTTTTAGTTAAAATAATTTAAGGAAATGAAATCTTAATAATTTCTGAAAATGTGACACACCATATTCATTTCTCATCATTTCGAAAGACGGAGTCATGGAGAAAGAAAATTAATTGACCAGTAGATTGAAAATGGTTATTTTGACAATATTGTTCAGACAACTTAATCATGATAGTTGTTATTAGTGACCTTGAACATTCCACTTCAGATCCAGATTTACTACATAATAGGTCCTCTTTCTGTGTAGTTGTATTAAGTAAAAATAGAAATGCGTTTTGTGCACAAAATATCGACAAAATGATTTATACCAGATGACAAAATATATTTGAGAATTTCATCCAGTATTTTTTTTATACACACTGAATGATTTAATTTGCATTTTTATACTTAATTTTACTGAAAACCAACTCTCAGAACAATATCATTGTGGGGACATCACTCGTATGAGGTAATAGGGGCTCGCACCCCTTGACAACAGTCGTCGCCCAAAGGCTGGCAATAATCGTCTTTATGACATTAAACGAATACACACTGGTGCGTTTGTATGTTCCTTACCTGTACGTACGTACAGGTAAGATACATTGCACGGGCCAAGATCAATTACCTGATAATGATCTTGGTGATGTCACAGCCCGGTACCAAACATGCTGCGTCGTTTCTTATCACCTCAATGGAGGCAAGAAACAACGTAACATATGACATAATTACGTACATGTACGTATGTATGTGTGTCTGTGTGCGTGTGCCAAATTCTGTATATAAACTCTCAGAACCGGCTCAAAAATCGCCAGTGTTTGCCGAGGATTTGGCTCTCCCATACTTGACCGTATGAAGAGGCAGAACACGCAAAATACTGTTGAAGACCTTCTAGTGCGAATATCTCTCACGACAAGGTATTCCACAATCATTGATAAATAAAAATGAAAATTAGGTAATTGAGTACATCAACGAGTATGTACCTATATTGATATAATAACTGAGCTAAATAAAAGATTCGTTAAATACAAATAATATAGAATCATTAAAAAATCGATGTTATCAAATTAGCTTCTTCTCTTCCATATAACAATAAATAAAATAAATAAATAAATAAATAAAAACTACGACAAAAGCTGCCAGTAAAACGTTCGACAAAATAGGTACACACAATGGGTGCCAATGACAATGCATGAACACACACACTTGTGGCAAAAACAAACAATCAAAAATAAATACATAAGCGAAGATCACCCCTAAACGTTACGTATTTCAAAACGCAGTTAAATCGGAGAAAATAATCTGAGGCAAACCCCGGCATCATTACGACGATTTCCTTAGCCATTAGGTACCCTTTTTTTTCAGCGAACGATTTCAAATAGTATATTTCGTTTTCTTCGACTATTTTCTCATCAACTGTTGAGGCTATACGTTATTAACGAACAGAACGTAAAATCGTTCTGGAATTCAAACTTTGATGGCAAAATACAAAAAACAAAGAAGAGGAAAACCTCATTATATGGCAGAAATAAACGCTACAAAGAAAATAAACGAGAAAAATATTGGTACAATTTTTTCTTACCTTCATTAAATTTACACTTTTCGCGACCATTACTTCACTCAAACACCAGACAAAAAAATCAAAAAAATTCAAAACCCAAAAAATAGATACAAATTTGAAGGCGTAACGAGTAGTACAAAGAGTGAACTTAGAACAGTTAGAAGTTACCTTCGTCACTTCTTGTCAAACGAGAGAAAAAAAAATTATATAAAGAAAATAATTACGAAATTTGGTGTCTATATTCGCGAATAAAAATTTAAGTGAAAGAAAACAAAAGGAAGTATGGTCGAAAAAATTAAAATTTTATATATTGAACACTGAAGAACAGAAGAAAAAAATAAAAAATAAATAAAAAATGAAATTAAATTTAAAAAAAAATTAAAAATAAAGGGAAGGAGAAAAAAGAAAAAAGCGAAAGAAGCTTCTCTATACGGTGAGTACAACAGGTAACTATTTGTGCAAGGGCGCGGCGACTACTCCCTAATTCATTATTACAACTACACGCAAAAAATAAGGGGGTCTCTCTACTAACCTAGAAAATAAACTACTAGACGCCGTTCACAAACTCTCGATGTTACGGTTCAGCGTCGGCAAAATACGAAAAACGCGCACCCCCCACCTCAACCCCCTCGAAAACGAAAAAAATTCACTTTTTTTCTTCTCCGTCTTTCTCTTTTCGCTTCTTGTCAAATGCCGCATCTCGACGTTGCCAATTCGGAAGTTCAAAAACGAAACATAAAAATTTATAATTATAATAGCCTACCCCTCATCTCACACACTGTCACACCTGTGATATTAGTTTTGATTGGAAGCATTCGTGACTTCGTCATCAAAGGAACGAAAATAGTTATTTATGATACAAGTGTATAAAGTAGGTGATTGATACTAGCGTAATTTTTGCCAATCACGTACTACGTATTGCAACATCCCCCCTTAAAAAAAAAAGAGAGAAATATCTGATAAGGATGAATGAAGTGTGATATATGTATAATAATGATAAATGTATTAAGTAGCGCATGCACAAAAGCCAGAATTTACATTATGCACTGTTTTAAAATCATCCTCTTTATTTACCTCTACTTTATTGACAGCTGTTGCAAAAATTGAGGGTACGAAATGCAGTATTTTTGGGGCATGTATGGCGTAATGAAAGAGGTTAATTTCTGAACTCTTACTTTTTCACTCCTTAATTTCTTTTTCTCACTCCTTAACTTCATTTTTTCCCTCCTTAATTCTTTTTCTCACACCTCAATATTTTTTTATCACGCCTAATTGGTTTGTTAATTTCTCCCACACCTTTAAATGTCTTAGTTTCTTTCATTTAAAATATTAGTTCCATTTTTTTTTTATTAAAAATTTTTTCTGCCAAAAAGAGAATTCAACCCAGTAACTCGCAGATTTCATTGCCCCTGGATCAAATACAGAGTTCTGTACTCTCATTCAAAATATTGCAGAAACATGGTCGGAGAGAGTAATTTCCTCCATAGTTGCATGATATATTATTTAAACATGAAGAGACAAATTAACAAAAAAATAAAATAAAATTCAGAACCGCCATTATCCAACCCCTATCATGGGGATGAAGCAATGGCATAAGTGAGAACATTTACTGAAATCAATTCACAGACATATCTTTTATTTTTTGGCTCTGGGAAAAGTTTTGACCCCAAATCTTCCCCTCCAGACTAGATCTTACAACAATTCTGTGCAAGTTGGGAGAAAGTTATTTGGATATAGGAGAGTTGGCAATTGAAAATTAACAATAATGCAGTTCCACGTGGCAAAGCTCATCAACACAGAACAGTTCCTTGCAGAAATATTTGATCTAACTCCTTCTGTCTCATGCATGCTATTTGCGCTAATGAAAAATGTGTATATTTTCCAATTTGTAGAAAATTTTATGAGAAAAATTTTTACTAACTATAAAATTTTCTGTAGGATTGACTAACTTTTTAATGAGAAAATCACAAAAACAACTGTGAAGTATGGTTTAAAACATTTTTGTGGTTTGAGGGGGGAGTATCAACTTGAAAGGAGGCGAGTATTTGATTTTATATAGTTTGTCCCCTAATACAATAAATCTCCCATAAAGAGCAAAACACCATCTTCATTTTTTCATGAAAAAAATGTGGTGGTAATTTGGCAGATCAAAAAGTCACACACACACACACACGCGCGCGCGCACAAACACACACATTGAGTTTTTGGTGCCAAAATTTTCCTTGAATTATGAAACAAAAAATGTACCATTCTAAGGAAAAAAAAAGTTCATTTTTGACCATGTAAACTTTACTTTCTCTTTTTTAACATTGGAATAAAATGAAGGGTCCAGGGAAAAAACATTTTGGCTTAGGTAGTTGAATTTATTTTTAATGAAGAAATTTGTTTTTCTTTTTTTAGTTTTTTTTCCATATTCCTAAAACCCTTACTGAGCACTAAGTATTTCAATTCCAATTTCATCTACTGAAAACCTTTTCTAGCGAATCTGCATTTTTTCGATAAACCCGAAAGAACTGTAAATTATTTTCGAATAATTATGTTTCCTACCTTATCTGAATTATTTATCACACATAATTAATATAAAAGAACATAACAATAACGATTCTGATCCTCAAAAATACGTAAATCTACACCAGTAAAATATAGCTTTATCGAAAAAGTAGATAGAAATTAAATTCTATCGAACAGAGGATTTGAAATATGACCAACCCAACTACTATTTTAATTATTTAAATTGTCTTATTGAAGAGTATCTAGAATTTTGATCACTCAAAACAAACAAATTCCAAATGGTACGAAATTCGCCAAATAAAATCTAAAATTATAATTTTTTCCTCAAAACAAAAGGATCAAAATTTCATTCAATTAAATATCTACTTTCCTATTCAATCTGAATTTTAATGCTTACTTTTATTATGAATTTGTATATTCAAAGCCAAACTGAGGTTTTTAATTACCAGGTATGCGCATAAAGGTGATAAGATGTAAACCACCATTTTGTATTATTCTTGTTAATACGTACTGAATATATATCTGTGTTGTAAATACAGTAGTAATCAGTAAAAGAAACACCGACTACAGCAAACAACCAGCTACAATACACAAAATGCCTGGTTCTGGCAGAACTCCATTTACTTCTATGTTAAAGAAAATTGGCTACAACAAACAGATTTGGAAGTCAAGTAAAGCCAAAAAACTGGCTATAACAAATTAATTCATTTGTGCTTTCTTAATTTCTTTCATATGACAAGTCATTTTTTCCATTTAATCCCGATATTCTTCCAGTGGTCACTTTTGTGCTTCTAAAAATAAAGAATACAATTGCATTTTAATGGCCAGTGAATGTCCTCCCATTTATTGTTGATGATTGGTATTGATCAACTTACAACCATCATTATTTTATAGGCCGAAATATCCACTAAAACCTGGTTACAGCAATCTGTTGTATCCAGCTACTGGCTACAACAAACAAATTTCACAGTGCCTTGGAATTCGTTGTAGCTAATTTCTACAGTATATAATTAATTAGTACCTAATAAATAATCTTATCAGCTTCATGCGCATACCTGAGAGCAGAGTTTTAGCCAAACCTACCTTCTAAATAAACAAAAAATGAATTAAAAAAATTGATAGGTGTCGCATGCACCACTGTTGATCCAAATTCAAAAAGAAATTCTTTTCTTTTTTTCTTTTTTTTTTCATACAAACGCAACACTACACTTTCCAGAAAAACGATTTCTTTATAAAATAAAATTCAGATTTTTCAGTAATTAACATATTCACAAACGAAATCATAGATCTGAGTCGACTGAATAAAAAAAAAAAGAATATTTTACCATAAAATGATTCAAAGTATCCATATAATAAAATATGAATTCCAAATTTAAAAGTGACAATGCTAAAAAACTAAGGAGGATGAGGCGTAATCGTAGAAAACAACAGCCGATATTGAAATTTCAAGAGCAAAACACAAGAAATAATATGTCCGAAAAACATAAAGAACAAAAACAAATAAGAACTTATTTTGAGATTTTAAGAGAGTAGGACGATTTCACGATCGACATGAAGAAACAAATACTTATTCACGGCCGAGTTAACCTGTTTGAAAAATCAATATTTTCACTTTCCAACGCGTCCTCATAGAATAGATACATTAGGTTTTCATTCAAATTTTCAAATATGATTGCAGAAGAATGATTTTAGATTTTGCATCAACAAATAGCAACTAAGTAATATTCGTATTTTTCATAATAAATCAAAAATGGAAACAGAAAAAATTAGCGGAATTACTGAGAGAAACTCATTCGAAAAACACGCCAACACACAAAAAGTTGCATCATTTTATGTCTGTTATGAATTTTTTAAATGTAATTTTTTCCAATGTAAGTGTGTAATTTTTTCCAATATAAGTGTGTTATTTTTTACAATATTTGATTGACTATAGCTATGTTCGACATGGTAAGAAAAAGGGGGTATTCTCTTAATGTTGACTATACGCGTCAGTAAAAACTATGTTACTTAGAAAATTAATAGAATAGCCCCCCTTAAGTTTTCAGTTCCCTCTTTTTTCCACGTCGAACACAATTTATTATTACACAATAGAAAAACAAATTTTTTCATCATATAGTATGTTCAACGTTTCTACATAGCACAATGGCAAAATTGAAAAAACAAGGCGATATTTGTGATTTTGAGGTTATAATTTTCGATCATTTTTTCAAAATTTACGTAAATTATCGAGAAATTATATTTTAATCTGCAATCAATTTCAATGCATAAGCAACTCTAGCACAGTAAAATGAGTTTCAAAATGGGCACGAAATGGAAAAAAGGTTTTACGGCTAATATATGGTGAGGGCAGGCTCTTGAATAAATGATAAAACTATGTGACTCCCATACCCTCTGCTTTCCTCTGGGGGCTCAAACGTGCGACTACTTCTGCTTTTTTTACATTTCCAAGATAAAAATGCGATATACCATAAAAATACTTCAGTAAAACAATGATATCCATAAAATTTAAAACAAAAAAATTTCAATTCATTGTTTTCATAACTCTCATAGGGGCTAAGATACAGGGTGGTAAAGAAGGGTATTTTATTCAAAATCATAATAATCTGCATTATTTTCTACTGGAAAGCTGAAAATTGAAATAGAAGTAAAGATGACCAAAGAAATTAGCATATAACGATATTTTTCATCCTTATAAAGGCTACAAATCATAATTCAGGCTTGTACATATTATAAGCTACAGGTAATGATGTGAATTTGACACTCACGTGAATGCCTGGGCCATGATGTGAATGTCCAACAACTTTGGACATTCACGAGAATGACCAACTACGCCCAGTTGTTCTCGTTAATGACTTCTTGTCAGACAATTATTAACAGGGTTGCTTGTAAATGGGATTGACCTTTTGCTGAGATCCTGTTGGTTTCAGGCTAAAACGATCGGTTTTCTCAATGAAGGTTGGAAAATGAATTTTTCAGGACCATTATCAGAAGGGTAACGAGGGAAATTCACACTGAATAGTGTGGAGTCCAAAAATGAAAATAAGGACAAAATATGTCAAAAAGATATGTAAAGTAGAATAAAACCCACAAGCTAGAGACTAGTGAGTTGAGAGATAAACAGGTCAGCAGAATTCTCAGTACGTTTCTCTACATAAAAATATTTTCAAAAAAATTGACAACTATTTTTTTCATTTTCCATTGTTTTGACTGCAAAATTTGGCATCACGGACAAAATCTCATGTCAGAGCCTGTAAGTCCTACGAATTGCATCATTTAATCATTTAGTGTTAGTAAAAAGTTTTCAAAATTACGTGAAATACTCATTTTTGTCAACCGATGTTTGGTTGTTACATATAGCATTGAAAAGCTCGTTCACATACACGAAATAAATGATTTAGTGAGGTGGGATGAGTTTAATGTTTCTTTGGGCACAAGTAATGTTTCCACCTAAGATGAGTTCATACAGTTGATCTGGGAAAGATACAACAGTCCATGACAAGTTAAACTATGAGAAAAAGTAAAATGATTAAACATGGACGAATTTAGTACCACCAATTACATGGGTAGCGTTTCTTGAAGTGCTTGTATATGCTAAAAACCACATGAAAAAAGTTGAGCACCACACAAAAAATCTAAAATAATTCGATTTTAAGCAATAATTCAATGAAATAAATCTAAATTAATTTAAATTACTAAATAATATTTAAAAAATATTTTTTAATTTCATCTAAAAAGTTTTAAGAATCTTGCTTCCCCCTCTTCTGAAAAAATATAACTTCACCTAAAAAATTCTGAGCATCATATAGTAAAAAAAATGAAAGACCACTCACGGGTTCTTTGATCTACTGCTAAAAATTTTGAAAGAATTTAAGATACTTTTTTTGACCCATTCGTTACCTTTAAGAATTAGAAAAAAACGGCCATGACCCAAATTACTCAGCTATTCAACTGAAGAGTGGGATGCAATTTGCATAGCTACCAACTAGAGCATGGGACGCAACTTACGTTCTATAGTTAGTCAATAAACGCGACTGGAACCCAACTTACATCATCCTCTACATTTCAGCCCCTATGAGAGGTATTGAAACAATGTACCTATTGAAACTTTTTTTTTATAAATTTTATTTACATCATTCTTTCAATGAATTATTTTAATAAAATACCTACCGATTGAGGAATATAAATAAGAAACGTGAAAAAACCAAAAGTAGTCGTATATTGGAAACCCTCAGGGGTAAGCACAGGGCATAGAGATCACGCATTTTCATCATTTATTCAGGAGCCAACCTTCATCAAATTTTAGACGTAAAACATTTTGTTAATTTAATTCCGTTTTAAAACCTTATTTTATAGGGCTATGGTAGGCATAAGCGTTTCAAAATCAACGTCACTGTGCAACCCGCACGACACTCGATGAAAAACATTTTTTTATCCATCAAACAGCGCCGTACCCCTTCATTTTTCAAAAGTCCAAAAATTAGGTTGACATTAATTTACGCTGGCATAAATGAAATTTAATTAACGTCAAACTACAAAATTTCAAAATTTTCATTCAATCTTCATCGAATATCGTTTCGATTGGAAAATCGAATGTATTTCTAAGGACAAGTACAGAAACGAGTAGATAGTTAGGTATAACGCTCGATTACACTAATTATTTAAACAATTTTCAAAGAAACGACCTGCAACGCGTTCCAAAGTAAATAAAGAACGAACATTTTCTGGTGTAGAGAATGAAAAATTAAGGAAAAGGTAGAATATCAAACAAAGAAAATTAAATGTAATTCGCTCGAAAAGTCACAAAGTAAACCAAAAATTATATTTGTGATCTTTTTATTAAATACATTTGACATTTTGTACCATTAGGAGGATTTTAATACAGGCACAAGAGAAGCGAGGCAAAACAGAATCTGTTATTTTAAATAATTAGGTAGTATGTCTTCCCAAAAAAAGTAGGTGGGTGTTGTGAAAAACAGGATAAGACACTCGTGAAAAGTAGGTGACAGCTACTCAAAAGATTTACATCACTTGTCTTTGAATTATACAGGCATACAGCAAACATGACACTTGTATAAAAATAATCTACTTTTCACACTTGAAATACACTTACAAATAATTTTCACACAATATCCACCCAAAAAGGGCACAGTAGACATTTTTTGGTCAGAAGAATGCAAAAAGAATATGGATGTTGCTTTTTGGTAAAATAGTTTTTTGCTTACATATGTATGTTCCCTCCTTCACACACGGAATAAATATTCTGGTAAAAAATAAAAAAATTTACGGAAAAACCCACCTTGCAATCGTCTAAAGATTTTTGCACATGTGATGAAGAGTCGCAAGAATAACTTAAAATTATTTACCTTTCAGTACAAGATAATAAACAAACTTACGTTCAACAATTTTTCAAGAAAGAATAACAAAGCCTACATGATACCTATTTATATTTATAATATATATAGAGGAAAAATGAAAGGGAAGATGCCTCTTGTAGAATTAATTATTTGAGCTAGGTGGGAACTGCACGTACCTAGGTTTAACTTTTTTTATGGAACTGGAATGAGAGAATAAATGCCTCAAAACGCAGACACACGTTCGATGATTTACAGGCTTCCCAAAAATCAGTAAAAGTGTTGAGTATCGCATCCCAATAACGAATATAATTAACAACCTTTTCTAAATTAAAAACGTGAAAGTTCAACCAGAGGTATTGGAATTCGCTTTATACACGTATTACAACACTAATGACGAAAAATTCATTCATTCTTTACGACGCTCGCCCATTTTATGAGTACGATGACAGAAAAATCCATTTAAAAGACGTGAAATATAATTTACTTTTGTCTATGGCTAATGAGAAAATATCGCATTATAGGTAATTATCACAACACAAACTACGTTATATAGTATAAATAAAACCATAAGAACCAGGTAGATTTCGATGCGATGAAAACAACGTATGTATAGCTGTTCCTAGTTTTGTAAAGGAAACAACGAAAATTTGTATCTAATAGTAAGTTATTTCAAAATAAAGTATAAAAAAATCTAGTGCTGCAACAGCTCCACTAGAAAATAAAAGTTTACAAAAATTAGCCAATTATAAACAAAAAAATATCATGAATAATGATTGTATTAAATTCGTAGTTATTGATTGAAAATTACCCATTTCAGAGCCCCAAAATCGACATAAAATCGGACAAATCGAAAGTACCGTCCGGCTGATCCGCATCAAAATTTGTAGCACGTTAGAATTGATTATTATAAACATCTCATCCAAGTTTTGTAGCTACTGGTCGAAAGTTAAACATTTTAGAGCTATAAAACCTTTCAAGTTGCAATAAAAATTGGTATAAGTAATCATAAGTATCGAAAGTTTCATCCACCTCAAAATTAATAGATCTGATCTTTGGCTTAGTAGGTACTTATGTTGTACCAAATTGTAACAAGAAAATTTTGTATATTTATACATACAGGGTAGTAACTTTGATGTTGCCCCCCAATTAAGCCGGGTGGTAGGCAATACAAATAAAATTGGCGGAGATAGAGTTAAATATTAATCATGAAATTAATATTTACACCAAAAATAGAATGAAAACTAAACATAATAAAATTGAGTAGACTGAATGGAGTATGTATCTGCACATTACAAAACTAAATAAAGTCTAGAATAAAATAATTACAAAACGTTCTCAAACTGCTTTTCTTCAACCAGAACGCAGAGCCCCAAATAGTTGTAAAACTCTATTCTCAGTTGACTCAACTATTGAACATTTTAATATCTCTACAACAAAAGGTAATGACATCTTGTAAGGCAGTAATAGTTTCATAGGATCGTCCCAAATTGTAGATTTTTGTTTTAATGCGTCCCTACCAAAAAAGTCACATGAAATTAGATCGAGTAATCGTGCAATCTCCTATTTAATATTCAATATTCAACTGTATCTCCGCCAATTTTGTTTGTAACAACTTCAAACCAACATTATTCGATTTCTCGTTGAATTTCAAATTAGAAAAGTTTGTTTTTAACCTTCGAATATATACTGGCCACTTTTCATATCAAGAAAACTTACATCCTATATATTTTTTCTACGGGGAAACACCGAAGTTACCACCCTGCATATACTTACATATGAATTTGAATTTTCAGAACTAATGGTTACCATAGGTCATGGTCATGAAACGAAAAACGCACCCACCCCAACGTCACTTTATAAGATAAAAATTAATACGCAGATTTTCATCGAAACCATTCATAAAAATTAAAACTATCAAACTCTCTTGGGGAAAATAGTGATTCAAAATTAGATGTTCTGCAACCCTCATTAGCGCCACATAATTATTTATCTTTGAAAACTTCATGTTATGAGATGTACTACGAAAAACGAGAGTCAAATATGATTTTCCTAATTCCTGTCAATACCAAAGACCAGCTGCAATATTTTCACAGACGTTGGTAAAATTAACTACCCCTCTCTTCATCATCCTCCTAGCACAAATAGAGTAGCATGGCAAGCCTAGATTTCACAAAAAATTTTAATTTCAATGGAGAAATAAACATGTAAAACAAAGAACGGTCCGTAAAAATAGATTAAAAATCATAAATACGTCATTTCAAACTTTTTTTTTTCACCGCTGTGCTACCGGTATACGATATAAGAAAATTCATCTACTTTCCTAAATGAGAAGAAAAGTGGTAATCAACCGCAGCAAAAGATGGCTAAACGTTGATAGTAGGAAAAAACTTTAAAACTACAGCGTAGGCCTATATTAATCATCGATGACATAAAACAAAGAATGCGTTGGTAAAAGCGCTGGAAATAATAGCTTTAAACATAGGAAATTTTCTAAAAGGTCATGTAAGAGCTTGTGAATATTCGATTTACATCAACATTTCTCGTACAGATGAGTAAAAGTAAACTTACGTCAAGATGTCAATAACTACATAAAAAAAAAAAAAAAACCTTAAAAGAATTCTGTTATAAGACGAGGTAATATTGTATTATCCATTCTTTTTTCCAAGAAAAGAAACAACTGTTATTGACAGGTTTTTTCGTCATAATGGGACAAGATATTCAATGATTAGATGTAATTAAACGGGAGCGAAAAAAATAAAAGGGCGTCAAGGTCACTTGATTCGATATCACTCTGAACGTCATGATTTCTTGATAAATGTATTATATTTGGCAACCTAGTGGCAATGTTCAATAAATAATACTAAAGTTATGAACTTGATACATAGGAAGGGAGAACTTTATTTTACTCCATGAATAAAATTTTCCACAAATTTTTTAATGTTTGTGTGTAAATTATTCAAAAATTAGGTTAACAGAATTTTTGAAGCGAGACACTTTTAGCCACATTGAAAATATTTTCACAGTTACAGGATGGGAAAATTGGTTACGAAAACAAACTGTTAACGAGTGATTTGCTCATGGCAAACGAAAGCTAATACAAACAAAGAAAAAGGAAAAAAGGAAAACAAACGATGTAGATACTGAGTCTTTTTTTCTAAAAATTTGTGGTTTTTTTTTTATTTTATTAATAATCTATACCAATTTTATTACCGTAAGTCCATTAGGCAAGAGCGTAGATGAGGGGAATGGGAGTACGGAGGGATTAGACCAGCCTTCAGATCTAGAAAAAAAGCTTGACATAAAAAATAGTGTTTTTAGGTGGTAGTTGTGTTGTTGCCAGGGGTAATGAAAGGGAAAGTGAAAATTATGTAAACCTCCCAACATAAAATTGAGCTATCTACGATCGTACCATTTGATTAGGAAAAAAGTGCAGAACTAGTTCTCTGAAGAGATAATTCAGTTTCTCAGGGAAGGATTAAAAAAATTAAGTTTAGGTCAAAAACGAATTTTTAAAAGATAAGCATTTATTTTATTTTTTATTTTTGGCTTTAGCTTCATGCAAAATGAACATTATTTCGTTGCGGAAGGTTGGCTGCAGTGTTGGTATATTTTAAAATCGCAGTAGTGAGTAGAATAAAAGATTATAAAAGACATTTTTTCAAAAAAGTACCCAATTTCCTTAACTGTTTTGAAGAAAATTTCTCTAAAGATATGATAGTGCGAACCTAATTGAATCATATGCCCTATAAAGTTTGCCAACGAAAAGATGACAGTTCTGACCTTGAACGAAAATTTGTAGCGAATACACTGGTCTTCAAATATCACTCAATTTAAAAATTGTTTCAGGTTTAATTAGAAGGTGAAATAAAATTGATTGACTGTTAGTATCATTAAAATCGGTACCCGGTATGAAATATTATGCAGGAACAAACAAAAATTTTTTCAAAGTACTCTAAAGAATTAAAACTTCTCACCAAATTAAGATGGAGGCAAGAATTGATGTATTTTTGTTGGGAAGAGATGAATTTTATTTTTAATTTAAAAATCCCGTACAGAATGATCTTTCAAAAAAAATACATGGACCCGCGAACTCTCTTTCATTAATGTAGAATATTTTGGAAAGAACTTACGACTCTAATGAAATGCCAATGCCGACTGGCATCTCTTTGTAAGCAGACTGTCGTAGAGAGCCTCTAGGACAAGTACGCACATACCTCATTAAATCTCTAGGGAAAATTATATTTAATTTCTGGTAATTTCATTTTTTCGTCACATTTATCGATTTGAATTCAATATTCCGATGAGAAATTCTTTTCAGTTATTCAAATAATTTATTTCATGCAATTAAAATAGTTCATAATTGAGAAAAATGATTTTATGTTTTGCCACTGCCACAAAAATAACAAGTATATGCAAAGAAAAAATTAAAATTGGAAAGAAAATGGTGTATGCGTCTACTCATCTAAGAGGTCTTCAACTATACGCGAGTCTCATCATGCCTCTCTTCTTAAATATAGCAACATTATTTTGAGCTAACAATTTTTGGAATTTTTCTAATTCTGACAACAGATAGAGAACAAGAACCATACGATACAACTGAGAAATAAGTTTCAACATAACTCAGGTACATACAACCAGTGCTTTGAGTGTGACATTTTTTTGCCTGAAAGAACATGACTCAGTAATTTAAGTTTCACTACTGACCGCCTTACTGCATTACACGTTCTTTGTTAGGTATTTTTTTGCGAATTATTAATAAAATGTGCATTAATAAACCAATCAGCTAAGTGTGCTCAAATTATCTAAAATTTTTGTTTTTCATCCAGAACCAATGTGTCAATGAGCCAATCGTCAACCCAAAAATTAAAAAAAAATAAAACAGAAGCAATTTCACTTCCTATTCTTATCCAACTACTACATTTTATGTAATTTTCAAATCCACATTTTGAACTAGCTAATAAATTTTTGTTGTACAAGACTGAAAATGATATACTTACATAGGACAATAATTGTTCTTTAATACAGTATGTCAAATGAATCGAATACCAAACTTCAGTGGAAGGTAGAACTTATTAAGTATAACAAAAAAGTTGTGAATGCATTTTGCCTATTCTCTGAATTGAAGGGGTTATAAGGTTCAAAAAGTTGAAAATTAGGAATTTCCATGAGTTTATTTTTTAGAAAAATTCTATTCCAATTTTTACACGGGTGGCAACATTTGGTACCCTGAAAATACACAAAACAAGTCCTATGTTTCAATAGGGTATCTAAAATATTAAAAAAACTACAGGAGTTTGAAAATTTCAATTTTTTTTAAATTTCCACAATTTAAAATTTCAAGGTTGACATTACAGTTTCCAAACTCATCCCCCTAATTACATTAACGATTTTTGAAAAAAATACCTACATAAAAAAGAGATATTCTATGTTTTATGTATATATGTACATAAAATTGCATAGGAGTATTTTTTGATATTTTTTAGGCATAATCTGAAATCTCATTCGAATTGTACACTACATAACTGTACCTACATGATGCAAAAATTGTTACTTGTAAATTTTTTTACAATCCGGACTGAGGTGGGTAAATCATTTTCCAATTCAAATTTAAAAAATAGAGCAACCTGAAACTACCTAAACCATCCGGGTATATGCCAAAATTAATTTTATATGTGGATTTACCAATGGCTATGCAAGAGCCACCATCAAAGAGTACCAGTGGAGTTGAACTCCTTCTTGTCCTGCGAGGTATACTACGATGTCTTCATTTTCTGGGAGCATTTATAATTCAACGTCCATGTGACCAACCAAGAGGACGTGCTTCTTCCTGCTTAAGTTCAATTTTAAGGAGTCACTTTTTTTTAGCGTCCATCATATTCTTATTTAGGAAAAATAAACGTTGCTGCCTCAAAACTTTCACTTTATTTGGAGCTCAACCATCTGCCAGTTAAAAGGAGCCATCGTCACAAATTATTCAAAAAGCTTCTATTATTTAAGTTAAAAATGTTTCTATCATAATTATCTATGATCGTATTGAATTTACACAATTTTGAAAATTTCTCAACAAATTACCATACTCATGTTTAAGACACAATCCACCCGAGGAGTCACTGCACAGTCTAACAATGGAAATTTTTTCAAGGAAAGTTTCCGCAAATTTCTTGACACTCGAAGAAAACCTACTCCCACAAAAGATCGATTAGAAGTGACATCAACAATCGAAATATTTCAGCCACCGTCTGTAAAAAGCTTCCAATTCGATTACGTCAAACAACAGCTACTCTCTAGAAAGATTCAAAGTACACAGACAAAAAACGCTATCTACAGTCTTCTGCTGAAAGTTGACTTTCAAAGTAGAAAGCACAGAACAATTTATACGAGGCGAATAAACTACAGCCGCCACCCACCCCACCACAAATACCACCATCACTAGATAAGTTATTTCGACTCAATAAGGGCATTGATCTCTTCTGAAAAAACTTGCGCAAACCTACTCTCCAAACCACGAACTTAAAAAAAAAACATAGTAATCCTTTGAACCCTATTTTTGACTTTCGACTTGAAAATAGTTCTTTTAGAACGCACGCAAACAACGTATAATCGTTATAGATTTGTTTTTTTTTTTTTTGCTTTTTAGCTGCTTTTCCTTTTATTTAGACATAGATGAAATTTTTGTAATTTACAAAAGAACCTTGTAACCTTGCAACCTCTATCCCTCAAAGTACCATATAAAACCTGCCTATATACATTTTTACATGAAGGTACCCTTACTAATTATGCTTCATCAATGATGAGCGTTACTTTTGGCTTACAAAATATCAGCGTAAACACTATCTTTCTGATCATGTACCTATTAAAATAAATAATTATTTAACTTAATATTCTTCATTGAAAATTTCTCAATCAGTATTAATTTTAAACATAAAGTTTATGGAAATTGAACAGTACGTAGTTTCAGATTTCAGTGATAGGAAGGAAATTCATAGTTTTTTAGTTGAAACTTAAAAATATATTTGAATTAAACTGAATAAAAAAAATCAGAATATTTTCCAATTCTAAGTATTCACTGAGTTAAATATCTCAGACTTACAAAAAAAAATATGTAGGTATATAATGGAACCTAAGCATAATGAATCTTCATGAGACCAGGAAAATGGTTCGTTATATTAATAATTTGTCAAATCCAAGTACCTAGTATTGGTGCAAAAAATATCGAGATGTATTAATATTCTTCTTGAAATATCGATATTTCCAATATTGATATTTTCCCCAGGAGTATAAATACATTTTATTTGTATTTTTCGCATATTTTACCACCAAAATTTCAAGGTCATACTAAAATTACAATGTTCTCATACAATTCTCCCAACATTGGTAAGTTTTATTTCCAAGGATCTTAAAGATTTTATCATTTAACAATGGATGTATGAGTATGGTCAAATTCTCCTTATATCAATCATTTATTAAATGGAAATTAAGTATGGAAAAAGTATCGATATGCATGAAAAAATATTGATATTTTGCACCACTAGTGCTTACGAAAGCATATGAATGTCCAACACTTTTTCTAACATGCAGCTGCGCACATAATATTATGCAGCTCCGAAAAACTGAATTGAAACTATACCCTATCACTTTAAGAACAACATGACATCATTAAGACAGTTACACATATCAGCACAGTTGAGCGTAATCTATACAACACTGAACCGAAAATTTATAACTTTCTTGGCCACATAATTGTGAATTATGGTTTTTTCCTTTCTCCTTTGCCAACAAGCTGAGTATGATGTCATGTCTTTCTTAAAGTGAATAGGGTATATAGCTTCAGTTACCATTTTAATTTTTAAATTCTTCTTTAATTCAAAATTTGAATTTCAAATTTATGTATTAGTTGACAATTCTAAACTTGTCAGCAGCTACTGTTGACAAGTTTTGAACAATGATTGTGATTCCACCAATTTTTTTTAAGGGGGAGGGAGTTTAAGACGTATCTTCTAGCTTCAAAAATTTTTAATTTGGGAAGCTCCAAAAAATCCTTAAAATAAGAACTGTTAATATTCAAAGACCGAACTACCTGTTTGCTATATTGAGGCAATTCATTATGTCTATGTTATATCGAGGTTTCACTGTATAATTATGTAACAGTATGATGAAATTAGGGGCTCAATATCGACCAAGAGAACTGGAGAAACGTAGATGAGCCGAGGTATTAATTTAACAATTGGTAACTTGCAATACAATAAATGACCAGAAGTTTCCAGCTACGATGACCAAAAGGGTAAAATTAATTTGAGGAATGCTCTTAGACGAGAAGAAGAGAAAGCGGGACATAGAAAAATATAAGACAAATTAATTTTCACGGTAATTTAATTCATGCAAGTTAATAGGAGAAATTAAGGGCAGTAGATATGTATTTTATAAAAAAAAAGAAAAAAGCAATGTGGAAGAAAGAATTCTGACCGAAAATTAAATAAAATCTGAAGAAAAAAGTTCAAGGATGTAAATACAGCAGAGATTCACTTAAATGTAGATTTGGCGGGGGGGTTAAAGATCGTAAACTTCAAATATATTTTTCAAAAATTTCGTTAATGTTGCTACAATTTCCCCTTGTACTATGACTCACCACCAGAGAATGTAGGCTAAATTATCCATTACATTTTATAAAGAATAGCCCTGTGTCATTCGCGGTTGTCTGTATAAAAATAATTTAATGAAAAATTTAGGTACCTATACCGAGTTTCTAAATGACTGTGATGATAACACTATGTCTACGCAACATATCTGAAAGTTGGATTAATGTAGAGAAAACATAGCTCCTACAAAAACTTGTGGTGAAAAATATTGCAAATCAGGGCCATATTAAGCTTTTTCACCCCCTGAGGCAATCAAATAATTTCTTTTTTTTCTTCTTTTTTTCTGTCAATTTTACTGTTGAAAAGAGAAAATTACTTTATATCCGTGTTCGATTGCCTTGCGGATAACACTACTCTGTCGCAATTGTAAGCTACTATATTTTGTCAGCGCACAAATTGGGGCAGAAATTGATGCCCGCCTAAAAAGAAAGGTCAGGTAGGATTAATCACTGACTTTAGTATATATGTCACGGGAAACTTCTTCAAGTTGGTATCGCTCACAAATTTTGATTCGAAGATTTTCCAACATTCCCGAAAACTGAATAAAAGTAGACTATTCCATTATCGCCACACTTGTAGGAGAAAAGGCCGTAATTTATCGACAAACTCGTAATTCATGCTTTACAATAAAGAATCAAATGAAACTTGGAGAATCAATTCACTGACAGTTGCGGACAGGGTTATCCTTAATTGTGCCACAAATAAATGAAAGATTGTTATTTTAGATAACCGGGAAAGTCGAAAACTGATAGCTTCATGCGTGCATGAAATCGCAAAACTTACAATAAATCTAAAAATTTTTTAATTGTAGGTAATGTCAGTCAAGTCGGAAAAAAAATGAAAAAAAGAGAATTTAGGCGGACACGAGATGCTTGATAAATAATTCTCAAATAAGTAATAAATTTCCTCAAAATATCAACGTCATCTTGATAATTCTATAGACGGAGACAACAATCATCTCTTCTGATCCTACCCAACTATAGAAACACAAACTAATAAACCGTAGGAATTCATATCTTCTGAAACTTAATCATTCAACGCATACACATGCACGTATTCTCTCCATTCCTTTGTCCGTAACATTTATCTCTGTCCCTCTAATCATCTTCCCAAACGTGAATATTATCCTGATTCTGATGAGTTATATTCTGAATGTTCACTTTATAACTGCCTTGCATAGAAAAATTCACATGAATTTTATTTTTGTAACTTAAATAGTACCTATAGATTATTTTTTCAAAACTTGCAATCTGTCTGACCGAAAATTTAACAAGGAATCGAATGGTAAACTGAAGAAAATATTAGAAAAAGTTCTGACGGATATACCCACTTTTTTAAGCATATTCAAACTGGTCCGGATTAACGTGATTTATTGAGAAAAATTTTAAAAACAAAAATATTACACATTTTCATTAACAACGTGAAAAAAAAAAAAAGTTGTACAATGAAACATTAGCATTTTATTACATACATACTGTAACGTATATTTTCGTCTATTTTAAGAAATGACGAACATATTCGTTCACTCATTTTCGAATACCAAAAATGTAGATATTTATCAACAATTATCATCCTATAACTCTTTGTAAACAACCACCAAATTATTCGTATTTAATTTTACATATACAGATATACCTTCTGTATATTTATGACCTAGTTGTACCTGTCCCTCGAGTACTCGACGAGTCAGCACAACCCTATAATAACAACACCCTACCTCACTTTACCTATCCGACACGTACGTTTTCATACCCTGAACGAGTATATAATCCCTCGATTCAGTTGTATAATTGTTCAGTTTAGTTTAGTTCTCCAACAGCTACTTCTAAGTACCTGGAACCTCTCTTGTAGAAGTCTCTAGTGAACAGATAGTCTTGCTTGTTGAATTGTGATCTAATATGTATTAATATTAACGTAGAAATATGTACTGTGTTGTACAGATTAATATTTTATTAAATGTGTAAATTCACTCTTGTGTTGAAATATTATTGAGTCTCTGATTAATGTTAAGGTCCACAATAGTACGTGGATGATAAACTTGAAATTATTTTAGAAGTATTACGGCTGTTAAAGTACGTGATATTTCGTGTATGGTGTACTCCCGAAAGTGGTCTTAAATAGGTACTTTACAACCTCTTTTGGCCGTTACATTATTGGCGCCCAACTGGTCTGCTATTGCGAATCGAACTCTCGCTCTAGTACCTGCTCAACGGAATTGCTGAATCCAAACTGCTGTTTCAATTCCTCTGGCTCGAAGTACTTTGCTCTAACCTTGAAAACTCTAGTCAAGTACTCAAAGAGAAACGTGTAAGGCGCGCTCTTGAGGAAAGGAAGTAGAGGTTAGCTGCGAGTGGAAAAGAACTAGTTGTGAAAAAGAAACTCGAACTTCAAAGTCAACAAAGAATATTTATTATACGGAAAGGTAGAAAAAACAAACGTATTACATAAAATTGGCGAACGAGGTTTGACGAGGTACAGCGATGGATTCTTCAAGCTCCTGTGCAAACAAAAGAAGAAAACAAAGTAATAATTAATATTAATAATAACTCGCGTCCCTCCCTTAAATATAAGAAGTGTTAAATAATTATAAGTCGCGAAAAAATTTATTTTTATGAGTGAAACTTGGGAAAACTTATCCGAACCCAATACTACTAAAACTAACTTAAATTGGCTAATTGATGCTAAAAATTTTGAATTAATTAATGTATGTCAAAATTTGAATATCGAAGTCGATAAAAAATATTTTTCTCGTATAAAAACCCAAGAGGACATCCTATTAAAAATTAAATCCAGTAAGGAAATACAAAAATTATTAACCCCTGAAAATATAAAAATAATTTTACAAACAACACGAAAAACTCGTGAACAAATTCCCGAATTAGAAAATCCTATAATAAGAAAATATTTTAATCCTCCTACTACTTCAACCCCACTTTTGGAAAATTTGGATAATCCCACACCATTTCCAAGAGTTAAAACTGCTATCAATCTGGTAGATATTACTGAGTGCTTAGAAAAATCTGACGAAGATTTTCTCAGCCCAGAAATTGAAACTAGACTTTTAGAAAATTTAATTCCCCCAACAAAAAACAAAATGTCAGGAAAGGCTGCAGTAAATATCAGACCTTCCTTATATGGACACACCCCAACTGAAGATATCGTATCATATTTAATTGGATTTGAAAATGAGGCGGAATCATTCAATTGGGATGCAAATATGAAATTCAAAAAAATAAGAATTGCATTTTCAGATCTCGCTAAACAAATATTTGAAGATAGAATTCAAGCAAATCCCGAATGCAATAATTGGCAAAATACAAAACAAAAAATTTTGGAAGTCTTTACGAGGACTAAACCTCAATTACTGAAATATTATACGAGAGAAATTACAATGGAGAAGCTGATTTCTCTGCGTATATTATGTTTGTAAAAAGAATTTTAAAACAAATTGAACCTGATATTTCGGAAGAAAAAATTATTGAAAAAATTATGCCCAATCTCCCCAAAAAAGAAAGAGTCAGGAACTTGACAAAGCTTTTTCTAAATATCTAGAATTTAAAGATAAAGCATTTGGACATGTGGATCCCCTTTTACGAAAAAAAATAGACCAACTGGAAAAAACTATCGAAGAATTAAAATCTGGAAAAATGGAAAAGAAAACAGAAAAAAATGTAAACTTAATATCATCCGATCAAAGCTGGAAAGCTGAAATGGAGAAAATGAGCGCTGCAATAGCGAACATTTCGAAATTTCAGGAATCCAGGAAAAATAAAAATTCTCAAAATAAAAATAATAATAACAATAATAACCAAAACCAAAATCAAAACCAAAACCAAAACCAAAACCAAAATCAAAATAGAAATAATAATAATAATTATAATAACAATAATAATAATAATAGTAATGGTAATTGGAACCAGAATCAAAACTGGAACCAAAATAACCAAAACAGAAATTGGAATAATAATCAAAATTTCAATCCTAATTATAAAGGTAGAAATTTTAATCCAAATTTCCGGAGAAACAACTTCCCGAGAAATAATAATGGATATTATCCCAATAGAATTTCAAATTGGAACCAAATGGCTCTCCCAAATTGGAACAATGCTCCAGCATGGTCTGGAATTTCATTTAATACTCCCCAAAATCTCCCCTATGTGGCTGCAAATACTCAAATGATTGCCCCTCCGGCACCATTAATGGCAGCTCCACAACAAAATTACCTCCCAACATCAAAACCCCAGGCTTGCCAGAATAGTTGCTCAAAAAACTAAGTGTCCCCCTTACAGGTGATCTGTCAGCTGTAAGGGATGTCGCGAACAAAGAATCGAAACTAGTTAACAATGTGAATAAGGAGAAGTTTCAAAGCAAAGGGTACTGCAGAACCCAATGTAAATTTCACCTTCCATTTGCCATTTATGGTAAACAAATACTTAGCTTAGTCGATCCAGGTTCAGAACAGACACTTATTGATGAAAAAGTTTTAAAGAAAGTCAATTTTACGGAACCAATTCTACCAACAAAAGTAAGATTTTGTAGTGCGGATAGTCAACCTCTTGAGGTCATAGGAGTAACCAATGTGATTTTTTCCATTGATCATTGTATTTACCCACATCCCACTTTCGTTGTTCGAAATTTAGTAGAACCGGTCATACTGGGTTACGACTTCTTATCAACCCATAAAGCCAAAATGGACTTTTCAAAAAACAAATTCACTCTACCGTGTGGTGATGAAGAGCGATGTTTTGACATGCCTGAATGTCACAATTTCCCTATTGAAAAGGAAAATAAGTTAGGTTATATTAAGCCCTTTAAATATTATGCTCCCCAAACTTTTAAAATAGAGGCAAATTCTGTGCTAATTTTAGCAACGTTGCCTGAACACCTGGAGTTTCTGTGTGAAACATCCATGGAAGAAAAAAATAATTTCTTTGTAATCGTATCAGAAGACACGATAGCAGCTGTTAATCATAATGACAGACCTCACGTGACCTATAAAGGCGAATACTTAGGAAAATTTAAATTAAGTAGTGCAGTAGAAATTGATTCCTGCCAAATAGAAAGAATAAAAGAAAATACTATTTTTAAGGATAATCGAGGAAATCCCATCCTGATTAATCCAAAATTGTCGCTTGAACAAAAAATAAAAATGTACGAAATAATTAATGAATATAATAATATTTTTACGGGAAAAACAGATGAAGTTTCCATTTGTAAGGTACCCGAACAAGTTGTCCGAGTAGACGACGAAACCCCACTGCGGTGTAGAAATTTTAAATTTTCACACGCAGAACATGAGGCCCTACACAAACTGGTCGATGACCTAGTAAAAGTTGGTGTCCTAAAAAAACAAAAATTGAAATTTGAATCGCCAATATTTGTAAAAAAGAAACCAGACGGAGTCTATCGAGTATTAGTAGACTACCGAAGAATGAATCAAAGAATAATTATGGACAATAATCGTGTCCCAACAAGTGATGTTATTTGGCCATATCTAAGAAATAAAAAATGGTTTACGACAATTGATTTAAACAGTGGATATTTACAGATTCCTCTCACGGAAGAATCTAAACAATACACTGGAATAAATGTGGATGGAATTGGATATGTATTCAATTCTACTCCAATAGGTTTAAGTATATCCCCGTCCATTTTCCAAACAATCATGGATGACATATTCCATGATATATTCTGGAAAAAAATGGTATGTTATTTGGACGATATATGTATTTTTGGAGAAACTTTTGAAGAGTGTCTTGAAAATACAAGGGAAGTATTAAAAAGATTAAATAAAGTAAATTTAAAAATAAAAACAAAAAAATGCCAATTTGCAATGAACGAAATCGAAATATTAGGACATACGGTCCGATATAACGAATTACGTCCATTAAATAAAAATATAGAGGCAATAGAAAATTTAAATCCCCCTAATACATTAAAACAATTACGATCATTTTTAGGATCAATAAATTATCATAGGAAATTAATTCCTAATTTAGCTAAAATTACTGCTCCTCTTACTGATTTACTAAGAGGTACAGATAGCAAATCAAATGCAAAAATAAAACTAAATCAAGAACATCTTGAAATATTTGAAAAATTAAAAGAAATTATGATTTCCAAACCTGTATTAGCAATATACGATCCGAAATTGGAAACCTGTGTAGAAGTTGATGCTTCGAAAATCGCATTAGGTGCAGTGCTGCTGCAAACTAATCCCGTTACGAAGCATAAACATCCAGTTGGATACTTCTCTGAGAGAGTCCAACTTGCCCAGTCAAAATTGTGTTCATTTGACTTGGAAATGTTAGCTATTACGAATGCATTAGTTCATTTCCGTGGATACTTACTAGCATTATGCTTTGTAGTATACACGGACCATAAACCTCTGATTTATCATCAGAAATTTAATACCCCAAGCCCAAGATTAATTCGATTAATATCTAAATTAAACGAATATAGTTTCCAAATTAAACATATCGCCGGAAAAAATAATTGTATGGCTGATATGTTATCTCGTCCGCATGATGAACCGGACGAAATCACATTTGAAAAAGGTGAATTTCTCGTAGATAAAAAATATGCTCTTCAGGATGAAGAGAAAAATGTGAATACTGTGTGTAGAATTCACAATGACAATTCTGTTCCATTAAACCCTGTATTCTTTCAGAATCAAAATACGTGGTACTACCCAAGTACAACGTCCCAAACATATTATTTTCCCCCTTCCCTTGCATCAACCTTCCCATATTATCCCGTGGTACAAACCACAACCCCTCAAAATTAATTTAGCCATTCTGAAAATTGTCCCAACAAAACTGCTAATGTAGTTACAAGATCTGCCCTTAAAGAGGTAAACCTCGATAACCAGATCACCCCAATCCCTCCTGTGACCCCGGTTGTCACACAAATGTCAAATCCCGACATCACATCACTTCCCCAATCAGAAGACCAAACTTCTGAACCCCTCCAAAAAATTGAATTACCCGAAAATTTAAAAACAATGCAGGAAAATGACCCTCATTGGAAAAATGTAATTTCATTACTAAATTATAACGAAATAAAAAAAGATAAAAATAAAATACGAAAATTGAATCGTACTATACAATTATATTTTCTTGACGAAAATAATGTATTAAAGAAATTACCTAACCCAACCTCAGTGTATGATGAAGCGATTACAGTAATTCCCGAAAAATTAATTCCGGTAGTTCTAAAAAAACTACATGACAATCCGTTGTATGGAGGTCATTTTGGAATTAAAAAAACAAAAAATAAAATAAAAAATCAGTTTTTCTTTAAAAACATGGTACAAAAAATTACAGAATACGTATTGTCGTGTCATGAGTGTCAAATGGCACAAAATTCCCCGAAAGAGGCTGGCTACCTCAAACATATTGAAATCAAAAACCCTAAACCGTTTTTGCACTTAGAGATCGATTTCATTGGAAAATTTAATACCGAGTATGAACACTCGTACGTGCTTGTCGGTGTAGACAAAAGCACAAATTTCTACACCATACGTCCAACAAAAAACCCAAATGCTCAATGCATTATTGAGTATTTAAAGTTTATTTGTTATACGTATGGCACCCCAGGTAAGATTTCTTACGACAACGGAGGTCATTTTGCAAATGAAACCGTCCGTAAATTCTGCGAAGAGAATAATATTAAAATTATTTACTCCTCGTTTTATTCCCCCCAATCGCAAGGACTCGTTGAAAAAATCAACGGTGTAATAAAAAAATCATTGTCAAAGTACAACCATTCAAATGAAAAAGAATGGATCGAAACAATCAACAAAATAATTTTCGCATATAATATAAGCCCAATCGAACATTTAAATAATAAATCACCATTTTTCTTACTCCATGGATTTAATCCAGAAGTACATATACCAGAAATACCAGAAAATAATAACAATAAAACAACTCGTGAAGAAGAAATTGAAAATCTCCTTCAAACGAGAGAAAAAACGCCTAGCTTAGCAAAGAAAGCATCGGAAAAAAACGCGAAACACTATAACGCTCACCACAAGATCATTGACTTCAAACCTAATGACCTTGTTTTGCTGCGTCAATCAAAAAACGTCGCGAAAAATAAAATGAAATACACAGGACCATATAAAATTGTTAGAAAGGTCACGGATTTAAATTACGCAATTCGTATTAAAACAGACGACAAAACTGCGTACGACGAAACAGTTCATGTACGACGATTAATTCCGTATAAATCTCGTAATAACGACGAATTAAGAAATGAAATAAAAACAGAAGAAATAGACGAAAACATCGAAAATCCCATCCCAACCCAAATCATATCCAAACCAAGGGGTCGCCCTCGGAAAAAACCAAAGTAACTGTGTGTAAAGTGTATTACCCGTAGTCACACGGTTTTTTCAATCACGATATTTCCCTCCCCATTTTGTTGTGATTTCATTTTAGGAAATTATTTCTCTCCATGCTTTTCTCACCTGCGTACCAAGATAATGTTGTGCAAAAAAAAAAAAAAAAAAAAAAAATTTAAATTAGAAAAAAAATTAAATAACTCACCGATGGCCCAGGTATCGGCATATCCTTCGAGGAAGTCGGCGAGATGCTCCCCGCTGGTGGTACTGCTGCTGTCAGTCGATGAGGAAGAGGAACCTTCGCTTTGATCTCTTTCGGAATCAACAGTGGAGGCACTGTCTTCAACTGATGGAGTATCCCACAGAAATGAATGTACCGTGGGATCAGTTAGCATCCATCCTCCACGGAGCGACATCGCGCAATTCCCCTCGACGGCATCGTAATGTCAGACCATGTGGAAACCGGATACGGAGACCGAGATATCCAGACGGGGCTTATAATGCTGGTTTAGAAACCGAGCAGTACTAACTCCGCCCAGACCTATGAGAAAATCGGTGAGGTAAATGCGTTTGACATGGATATACTCTACTGTAACCTCTTTGTTTGTCTGCTGCGAAACGCAGAGCAGACCAACCAGCAGGCCAGAGAGTATCCCCAGGCCGACCACCCCTGGAGTGTCGAGGTTGCCGCGAAACTCTAACTTGATCCCCGAGTACCCTATCTCAACCATCATGGCACGAGGATAGAATACGCGAAGGGAAAAAAGAAGATGTCTGGCGAAAACTTCACATTTAGGGCAACATACGAACCTCACCGAATGACTCCAGTAACTCAATTCCTCCGAAATTGTTTCCTCCGGCACCCGATGTGGCTCGAACTCACTCAAGAACTTTTCTCTGTTCGACTCGCCGGAAACTCGGTAAAACAATGAAAATAACCGATGAAGTGTATAAAAAAGACGAGGTTCGCACGGACAGTCCTGGAATGGATGGATCTTGCTGAGAACCTGATTCCCGATGAACCAGGTCTGATTAGCATCCACCTTTCCGTGCGAACTGAACATACGGTCATTTAGGTACACGATCGGCATTGTGAGGAAAGAATACGAAATTTGTTGTTTTTTTAAATCGAACTGAACTATCCACGGAACAAAAACGCGCACCTCACGGAACTCTGTCACGCACAATAACAAAAAACTCGGGAAACGGACATGGAAAAAGTCGGAAATATAAAAAAGTATATACGAAAACTTAGAGAAAAAAATAATACGTAAAATGGCGTAAATCGGTAAAATCAAAGACAGAATACTGACGAAAGAAATAAAAATTAGTAATTTTATATTAACAGTTTGACCGAGATTCATAACTTGGATATCGGAAAAATTTGTCTCCCCCTTTACCCCAACCTACGAATATCAAAACAAATCAGTAATATGCATAATCCATTTTCTCGTAAATAATTTAGACGTTGCATTCTTTCTGTTTCAGAAAATGTATACGAATCTACTTTTCTATTTCGCAATAATTATTATTGCGCAAAGAACATCGTCTGACCCATATAGGATTACGACGGCGTCAACTGGCGCTTATTTTCAAGAAATAAGCAATATTTTCGTATATTCGAAATCTGCCCCAATAATTTACTCTATTAAGCTAGACTTGCATGAATCAGCAGATAAATTATTAGAAACAAACTTCAAACACCGGTTGTGCAATGAAACAACCTGGAAAAATTGCAAATATGCAGAAATGGCAAAACAATTAAAAAATGCTATTATGAACCTGAAAGAACAAAATACCGCAATGATACAAGATTTCTATTCGACACCATCGTCTATTCGAAGCAAACGAAGCGTATTCACCCCGATCAGATCATTCTTCGGAGATGCGCTACGCTTTTGCTGTCGAGTATTAAATTTTAGAGATGGACGAAACTTCTTGGCGAATGAAATCTCGTTGAAAGAAGAATATAATATTATAAAAACCAACTGTTAACTGAGCATGCAGCGTTAGTTAATACGTCTACTAATCTGCATAGCTTCATTGACCATACAAATAATTTTATGACAAAATTCATTTCGCATACAAATTCTTTTATGGAAAATTCATTAGAAGAACATGAACTTCTAATCTCCCTAAATTACATACAAGGATTCTACGATAACTACCTTATTAATACGTTGAGATTATCAAATATCCTAACGTCTTGTAAATCTCATAGGATTCCCTCCTCAATTATCTCAAAAGAAATATTAGAAAAAGACATATTAAAACTGTTGGAAATTACGAAAAATCTAGGCCTTGACCTAGCAATCCCCATCAAAGATATTCAAAACTACTATCATGCTGAACTTGTAAACTGCAATTTCTTTAAAAATACGCTAGAATTAGAAATTAAAATTCCCCTAAAACAATTAGAATCTAAATATGAAATTTACAACTTTATTCCGCTCACATTCAAAAGTCATTCTAATGAATTGTGTAGCTGGGATCAAGAACCATCTCTGATCATTCATGAAATCAGAACAAATTCTGTACGTTATATTAGTGGAACCAACCTCCATTATTGTAACTCGGATAAACCATTATGCTTCCTTCCTTCTAATAGAGGAAGTGATAAATTATTGTCTTGTGCAAAGAACCTTTTCTTTCAAGACTTAAATCAAAATTTATTGCAATCCTGCTCATTTAAATGTAATCTTAATAATAATCAAACATTAGTGCATCCTATTGGACACACAAAATTTGCTATCGTAAATTTTAACTCCCTTATAGCAACTAATTCCATTACAAAAAAATCCGAAAAATTAAAAATAAATAATAATTCACCCGGAACTTTTATTCTGGATGTACCTTGTCATATTCAAATTGAGAATATTGACGAAAACAATAAAAATACTGTAATTATCCCAATAGAAATCCCCTGTCTCTCTGAATCTTTGGAAGAGACTATCAAAATCGAAAATCATTTACCACTTCTGTGGACATATTTTTCTGATTCTACAGAACCATTTGATCTTGCCATTGATCTGGCAACGACAAAGGTCTATAACCCCAAATGGAAAAATTTTGTTCCTCATACCGTTCCAGTTAACGATCTCGAAAACAAAATTAAATCCATTGAACTACAAATACCCAACCAAAACTTTAATGACTATCTAACTTTTGTTAATGGGATATTCTTACTATGGTTAATTACAATATCATTTATGTTAATGTGTATTATAATATATTTAAGATTAATCTCCCATCGAAATAGTACTAATTTAACAAAAAGTACTGCATTGTAAAAATTACGCAAAATAATGTGATATATTAACTTCCTATATATACGTAAGAAAAAATTTGTTACTCATAATTAATATTCGTAAATATTTTATTCTAAGTATATATACTCATACTCGCATTATATGACATAATTTTAATCATACAGAATTATCTGGACATATGTATGTGTTGGATAGACTTTGGAAAATTTTTTTTCTTAATTTTTTTTGTTCCCCCCGGAGAATTGTGTAACGTATATTTTCGTCTATTTTAAGAAATGACGAACATATTCGTTCACTCATTTTCGAATACCAAAAATGTAGATATTTATCAACAATTATCATCCTATAACTCTTTGTAAACAGCCACCAAATTATTCGTATTTAATTTTACATATACAGATATACCTTCTGTATATTTATGACCTAGTTGTACCTGTCCCTCGAGTACTCGACGAGTCAGCACAACCCTATAATAACAACACCCTACCTCACTTTACCTATCCGACACGTACGTTTTCATACCCTGAACGAGTATATAATCCCTCGATTCAGTTGTATAATTGTTCAGTTTAGTTTAGTTCTCCAACAGCTACTTCTAAGTACCTGGAACCTCTCTTGTAGAAGTCTCTAGTGAACAGATAGTCTTGCTTGTTGAATTGTGATCTAATATGTATTAATATTAACGTAGAAATATGTACTGTGTTGTACAGATTAATATTTTATTAAATGTGTAAATTCACTCTTGTGTTGAAATATTATTGAGTCTCTGATTAATGTTAAGGTCCACAATAGTACGTGGATGATAAACTTGAAATTATTTTAGAAGTATTACGGCTGTTAAAGTACGTGATATTTCGTGTATGGTGTACTCCTGAAAGTGGTCTTAAATAGGTACTTTACCACCTCTTTTGGCCGTTACACATACATACATACGTACGTACATACGTACATGCATACATACATACATACGTACATACATACATACATACATACATACGTACAAACATACATACATACATTACTTTTCTTATGAAACGGATAATTTTCTTGATTCCCACCCCTAACCCTTTCCTGAGGTTAATTGTAATACCCCTTTTGCGAGCAAAACTGGGTAAAAAAAAATTATGCCAGATGAAGGTTACACGGTGATCGAAAAGATTATGTTTTTCTTATTCTCATGGAAACCACAGAAAGACATAAACAGGAAAACAACAGAAAACTAGACCGATGTAAATACCATTAGAATTCGCACCAACACGAGATACTAGAACGACCCTGATTTGATAATCTTCGCCGCATATCAAGGTCGACAACATATAAAAAGCTCTCTGTACAAAAGTTTTCAAGTATAAATACAACCAAACACAATCCGAATTTCATTTCCCACTATCGCTTAAATATCGATCCAATAAAAAATAACATTAGTATACATCTGAGTGAAACTTCGGCTATTTACAATAGGAAATTCTTGATGGAATTGAAAAAATGAAAGGTTAAAAAAAGAAAATTAAGAAGGAACATAAATCTATTTTCTTTCTCTTTTTTTTCATGCGATTCAAAAGCCCATCAGAACACGTGTTTTTATTGTTGAAGTAATTTTAAACTTCCCGCTTCTTCCATTTCAATACACTAATGACAAGTAGTACTAAAACTCTTTACTAGCAGGTATGCGCATGAGGGTGAAAAAAGTTGAACCGCCATTTAGTAGTAATAATAAACAATGTATAAAATTCATGAAAAAACGAATAACACAAGATGGCGGCTCACCTCGTATCACCCTCATGCGCATACCTGCTGGTAAAGAGCCTTAGTAGTATCTACCTCCATTACAGAATTCTGATTTATTCAATTTCCCTACAATTTTTTTATGTGTCTATAACCCAGAGGGCATAGCTCGAGCATATATTTTTCGTATTTTTAGAGAGGGAGCAACATTTTTGAGGGTAACAGCTTTATTGTAGATTGCAGTTCTTTTTTTAAGGCAACAGGAGGTGGTCAAAAAATTTTGGATGAGCGTTCACTCTACCCCCTTCTCTCTTTACGCCATTACAACCAGTCGATTGCAACTGTGATTTTTCAATAAGATTTACCGAATCAGAATATTCATTTTGTGCAGGGTGAAATTTGAAATTCGGTTTTGAAAATAAATCGGTTCATCTTTCATTGGTACCTCTGGTGGATTATTTGGCATGTGTTATCATTTTCTGTTACATATAACATCCCAAATCTCTGGGCTTTTTTTACCCAGAGGGTTTGTTCTTTTTATTATTCCTTGTCCTCACCGATAAAGTTTCAGTCCTTTTTCCACGCTGAATGGTAGCAATTGTGTAAAGGTGCTTTTGTGGCTTCATACGATGTTAATTATGAACCACGTCAAGAAAAAACATATTTTGGATGTTCCAAAAAAAAATATAATTTTATCAGCATTCCCTTAGTCCTTCCGCTTCAGAAAAACATAACCACCTTGATTTCAAAATCTGATTACGTTAATCTGAATCACGTCTCTAGATCATGTAGATGAACAATTTTAACCATAAAAAATCATACTGTGTAGTACGCACAGTACCAAAGCTCAATCGATAACTCACAATACAGCAATGACCATTGATTTCTGTTCATAAATTTACAAAGTGGCTGTACTTCAAATTTCAGTGTTGGGGTGCGAAAGAAATAAAAATTAAATATAAATATCGCGTGCTGGCCGTAAACACGTGATAAGAAATAGGTTAAGACATCTTTCACGCAATAAAAAAAAATTGTACGTTAGGTAGGTAAACCTATTTTCGAAGGTTAAAGAGTATAATGCTTCTTCTTCGTAAAACGCAAACAACAAAATATTTCAGGAAAACCACTCAAAATTAATCTCTTGAAAACGCAAACTTTCATCTTTTTTATTGACCTTTAATAGGCTATAGCCATTACTATGTCTCCGACTCTACACTCATTAGCGCTTCATTTCACATATTGTCATCGAAATTCGGCAAGTCTTTATTCTCTCGATCAAATTTTCTAAAGAAAGGTAAAGTAAATGAATCAGCCAGTTAATTGTTCTCTCAGGAGAATTTAACCCACAAATTATAATGATGAAAATTTATATCAAACTTTCAAAAACCAAAAGATGTATCAATATGACACTCAAAAATAAATTGGATGTTGCAAAATTATCCCTTTGTAAGGTAGTGGGATCCAAAAGTGGTTAGATAAAGAAAAAAGGAAATAATCGAACAGTTTTTTCACAAAATATGTGCTGCAACTGTATAAAACAAGAAGTAATGATTCTATTACAGAATATCCTCGAATTCGAAGTAAAAAGCTTTGTTAAAACATAATGTAGCATACTTATATATTATAATACAGGTACTTAATGTTTTGTTTGAAAAAACTATTGGAACTGAAAACTATTGTATTTCCTTCAATACGGAATATAGGCCACATGTTTACATAATACTTTTTATTCGCCTCATCGAATACTATAATACTGAAGTTGGCATTAAATTTCTGGCGTTTTAGAATTACTCTTACCAAAAAATGGTATACAACTTCGTATACATACATGCACAAATGTACGAAATACTTCTTTCACGTAGGTAGGCAATTTGTTACTTGTTTTATCCAGTAAGATTTAACAGCCACTAAGTTTAGCAGTCGATTCCCAAAACACCCTATAGGTATGCGCCACCGATTGGAAGAGGCGAGAAATAATGAGGAACTTAATATAAATAAATAACCATATAAATAATTCAAATTTAACATCCCCACCTAATTATAAAAAGATATGGCCAACTGGTGCTCCTTCGGACCTCAATACTTTTAAACCAGTTGCCGAAAGCTGATCAATTTATTGAAGAACCAATTATCTCTCACAAATTCCCGGGTAATTATTAAGAAGTCATTGCAAACAAAACATTCCGATCAATTCGTTATTTCACTTTTTTACTCGAAATGAAATGAATCGAGAAAGAAAAACCGCTCTGCTTTGACAGAACTTAAAAAATAAAACTTTCGGTAGCTTTTCGCCGAGAGAAATTCCAAACAGTTTTTGAATACAATTTTCAAAAAAGAGGAGATTGAGAGACTTTATATATCGTCTCTACTGTAGAACTCAAGCAAACATATATCTATCTACTCGAATTTATTCAAGTTCAAATATCACTGACAGCGAAAAAAAAATCCATATTTTTGTCTTAAATATTGTAAGCTTATTTAAAAGTAAGTAAAAACATGATTTTTGAAATTCTTCGAGAAAAATAACTATTTCTTCAATCAATTTTTGACTTCTCGTTGAAATTCAGTACCTACCTTTTCATCAGAACGTAGGTAATCAGCGAGTCAGGTCAGGAAATTCGAAACTTTTTAGAAAAAAAAAAAATTATTTTTTCTAGTTCTACCCTGAGAACAGCCCTTTTAGAGAAGTGTTCTGTTCTCTCCTAAATCGAACAGTCTGCTACTGAAAAATTACTAAAACATGCCTACAAACTTTTTTCAGATAAAACATACAATATTACAGGTTCATAAATTTTCATTGAATGAACAGCATCGATTTAAGTAGGATAATGTTAGATATAGGTACCCAACTGAAATAATATATAATTTTTTTTCCAGACGTTTGTAATTTACATCAAGGTTGAAAAATTGAAACGCAAACATGCTTACATATAAATTATAGTTTAACAATAAGTAAATAGTCTAGAATTTTGCAAATCAAAACTATGACTTTTACGAGCTGAATGAAGCTACAGTTGACCGTTCATCGTCTATAAACTAAACAGCACATCTTCAATGAAACTGATAGGCGCATATGTATGTTTAAATAATAAAAAACAGACTGACCCTCGAGCTGAATTCGAAATCATTATGTAGTGTGGTACATGTATAGAAATCGGTTCGAAATTTCGGCATCTCGTGATTCAATTTATATCTAAGTAAGTAGGTAACTACCTAGTAAAATATCGAGAAAATAGAACATAATAAACCTCAAGAATTTAAAGATTAAAAAATTAAGCTGATTCATACAGGTAATTTCACGAATGTTCGCATTCATTAAAAGAACTGCAGTTCTCATTACCCCATAAACAATTGTTTTTAAGCATTAGAGCTTCCTATCAGATTCAGATCAATATGAATTTGAAAATAAGATGAAAGAATGTAGAATTCATTACTTACTTCAGTTCTGATGTAATAACGAATTCAGACGCGAACAGGAAATGAGGGACATAATAATTCTGTGAGTAAATTTTGATGTCCATCAAAATACCGCCACATATTTTGTTTTCTTTTTTCTTCTTAAAATATGATTTTTGGAACGTTCTTAACACGGCACACTGAAAGTCGTTCGAGTCAAATTTTAAGTAGATCAGTACCACTACAAAATCGTACGCATGAGCTCAAATGCGCATATAGCTTTTCGGAACAAACTTCAGTTTACCGCCAAGGAAAAGCTTGCGGTTGCGTACAAAGACTACATAGTTTCACTTTCACACAGATAATTTACCAGGAAAACTGGAAACGAATAAAACAGCTTGTTCAACAAAGGACAAACTTACGGTTAAACGAACTTTAATCCAAATCCATTGACTGATGGTCGTGGAATCCACTGACGCATATTTTCCAAAAATTTACAACTCAGTTTTTACATTTTAATATACAAATTCAAATTCAAACTTTACGAAAACCAATGTGCATTGTGCAATGAGGAATTCAGGATGATGAACATGAAAACTTTTGTCACGAAAGCATATTTTCCAATATGAGAATACTGGTAATTTTGTTTCTGGACAATAAAAACCACAAAAATCTATTCACTTCTCATTTCATTTTATTTTTGTTTTTCGCGAATCATAATAATAATAAAAATAAACCATAATATTGAATTTTGGAAACAGAAAATTGAAATTCGGAAACGATGAATATTTTAGATTCGTAGATCCCTTCAAATCCCTTGAATCATGTCTAAATACTTACGAAAGAGGGTCTGTGTTGGAGAATTGGTAGTGGTAAAGTAGATAACCAAACAGTTTTTTCAGTTTTCCAAATAATTTTAAACACAAACGAAGCTATTGTGCTACTAAATAATATTGTGTAACGCCAGAAACAGGTGTTGGTTCACAATTTGTTTCCTATTTTTGACGTTGACACTTTACGAAATATTTATTTGAGGAAAACCACAAATAAATATTTATAATAAAATAAAATAGACTTTATAAATTAAACTTGAATGTACTAGGTATCCACTTCACTATAGTGGACCTTAACTTTGTTGAGAGATTAAGACTTCAATTAATTTTCAACGAAAATCTTTTATAAAATATAATAATGTTTCATTTACAACACAAGAATAATAGAATTGAGCAAATGAGTTGACTACAATTAAAGAATTTACATAAAATTAATTAACGGAACAAAATTGAAGAAGTGAACAAAATTAAAATTGAAGTGAACATCTTGTTCTTCAGAGTTCGAGTTTTTATAATTTAATTTTTACATGGTAAAAAGAAGAAATGGTAAGAACAGGTGGGATTAGTTTATTACGATTGGTTGTTACCAAAAAGAAGGAGAATTGACGTTTTCCAGTATTAGACAGATATTTCAACTAAGTTACACGTGTGTGACATTAGCTGAGGTCAGCCATAATTGTATTTTTGTAACAGAGACAATTTTCATCGAATTCAGACGATGCCATTTCCTGTTAGGTTTGTACAAAGAATAAGCAGAATAAAAAAAGTGTGAGAAAATAAAAAAATAAGACGAATGAATTCGTCTGTGTAAAAATATAGGCGGACATTTTAAAGAATGTTCGTCTATATTCGTTACATATTGTTTTTCAGATGGAAATTCTATTGATCATGATATTCTTAATTTCAGTAATTTTGGAAATAGGTACCTACCGCTACTTGTTGCTAAAATTATGAAAATAAAAGTTATCATTCTGTAATCTTTCAATTTTTATGTAGTGGTAGACCATTAAAAAAATGTTTCTTTCTCTGGAAATAACTAAAAAATTTTAAAAAACTAAATAATAAGGATAATTTGATGAAAAAATTATAATATACTTTAAAATATACTTTACTTAATATTTGTTGATACGAAATCCCACCTCATCTCATTCATCATCATCATCACGTCATTCTATATATATATATGTCACACGTATACTCTCGTCACGAAGTGCTTCCCCTACCATTCTCAATCCGCTATCGCTGTTGCTTCGCCATTTCGTACTTCTTCATATTTTATTTCCAAATGTAAATTTAGTCTGCTAATAAATTCTATCGTGAATACTTCTCTCTTACTCTTTTTCGTTCCTCGCCATCACCGCCTCACATCATGGTAGCTATCGCTGCGGTTGAATTGTAAGAGAAGAATAATATTAAAAGTATGAAAATAGCAGACTGATTTTTTTGAAATTGATTCATTGTTGTGTTGAAATTTATATTTTTTGAAGTGAAAATACACTAAAAATACGTTTAAATCGAGAATATTAAAACTCAAATTTTTTATATTATATTTTTTTCGAAGTCGAAAAAAATAAAAACGTAACCAAAAATCAGTTCCAACGAACTACAATCCAGAAAGGACCGCCAACGATACAGAGAACCTCCTGAGGAAATCTTCTGCTCCCGTCTTCAAGAAATCTTCCATAGATCTCAACTACGAAGACCACAAATTTTTGGGCCAACCTTCTACAAAATTCAGCGAAGACAACAACGATGACATTGGGATTAAGAAAACACAAGTTCACACAACAACGGATCGACGAGAAAAAATTAAATATTGTAAGGTAATATAGATGTAGTTAAATTGTTTTTTACGTATTTTTTTGAATTGAAAATTTGAGGTAGAGATATAAATTTTTTTTGTCCCCATTTAATAATATATGTTAAATTTAGTAAACGTATTAGAAAGCAAAATAGGTGAATATAGTATTGAGAAAGAGGAGTTGCAAGAATTGTTGAAAAAGTTTGAAGGGGAAAAAGTTGTAGATTTGAAAATAGAGAAATATAATCTACCTTATTAAACGTATTTTACGGGTGAAATAGTACTAGAGTCATTTACAATCGACATCTCAGGCAGAATAGAAGAAATTAGTACATTTAAATATATTAAAATAACTGATTTAACACCAAATTACTTTTCCAATAGAATATATAGTTCGTTAGAATCAGAAAAGAAATTCATTAATAGATTCTTGAAATAATAATACCATAAAAATTTAAAAGAATTTAAAAAAACTGGATAAAAAAGAAAAAGTGCCAGAAAATAAAAATATTGAATCTGAAAAACATCAAATAGTAAAAAAGATCGACAAAGAAAAAGAAGAAAGTAAAAAATTTATACCCATCACGAATATTGAGATAGCCTATTAGGATATAAAAAAATTGAAGAAAGTATGTCGAGTGTTAATGAAATTAAACCGATTCAAGCTCCATTGGGAAAGGTGTTTAATGGAAAATATTATTTAGACTGGAGACGTATGATTATTTCGGCAATTAGGGGTGCTGGTTATTATGATATTTTCGGAGAACATGAATTTTTAGAATCTTATATATCCCATATTGATGATTTGAATTTTAGGCCAAATAAAGAAATGATAAATTATTGTAAAATGCAAGACAATGCCAAAGCATTCGTCTTAGAAAGAGTTTCGAATGATATTACAAAACAAATAAGAGATTGTAACATGGCCATAATGATAGTTAAAAAAATTAGATAATATATACGGCACAAAAACATCAGTTACAGCAAACATGGCTAAATCAAAGTGGATGGAGTTTAGATTTCAACCTGGGGGAAACATGAGAGGGATTCCTAAAAAAATGGGACAAGCTTGTTACGGATGTAAGAGATAGTGGAAAAGAAGTGAAAGAAGAGGAAGAATTAGAGAATTTACAACTTGCACTATGTTACGAACAAGCATTAGCAAAAATGCAGTTTGAAAATATGCCCCCTAACGAAAAAATATCGACAATTTTAAACGAATTCTAAGGGAAGATGCTGATCAAAAATTCAGAGATCAGACATTAAAGAAACAAAATAATAATAATCATTGTAACAACTCTAATAATTATCGTAATAATGGAAATGGCAATAATAATGATAACTATAGAGGTCGTAATAATAATTACCGTGGAAGGAAATAATTTTAATAACTACAGAGGCAACAATCGAAATCAAAATACTAATAGTAATGCAAATGGAAATGAATCAAATCATAATAATGGTAATGGTAATAATTCAAATAGTAATACAAATGGAAACTGTAGGGGCAATAATTATAGGAATAATGGAAATTACTGTGGAAATAATTATAGGGGTAATAATAGAAATTACAATAATAGTAACCCCAAATGTTATAAATGTGGTCAAAATGGGCACATTGCTCAAAATTGTTGCAATAATAGTAATATCCAACAAAATAGTAGTAATAATAATTCGAATACAAATCAAAATAATTATCCACCAAAATCAGGCCAAAATAATAATGTTCAAAACAAAAAGAAAGTCCTGAACAGCAGGTAAAAATGTCATGTATGGTTAGAAAACATTTAGATAATTCGAATGAATGGTTATTAAATAAATTAATTAAAAATGGTGAAATGGATGAAAGTTATACGCAACTCGAAAATAAAGCAATTTTGGATGGAGCTGCAGAAGTGCATTTAACAGCCGATATAAACAAACTTGAAAATATTAAAAAATTTGTCACTCCTGTAAAATTGCAATGTGCGGGGAAAAACACTTTCTTATATGCCACTCACACAGGTCAAATGACAATAAAAATTGAAAATTCCAATAAAGTACAATCATTAATTCAACTAAATGATGTACATTACGTACCTGATCTAAATACAGACATAATTAGTGCAATAAAAATAACAAATACGGGTACAGTAAATATTGATCAGCAAAAAAATTGTGCTAATATATATTTTATAGAAAATGGAGAAACTTTAATAACTGCCCCAAAGAAAATGGAATATTTTATATTCACTATAATATTGAAAATAAAAATATCCAAATAAAAAAAAAATGATGAATACATCAATAAAGAGTCAGAAAACGCCACACAAATATGTCCCGTAACCCAAGAAAATGAGGATGATTGGGAGGATTTTTCAATTGAGTTGAAATACAAGAAGACGACGAAGACCCACAAGATAATAAAAATCGAGATCATTTGAGGGGGGTGAAAATAATAATAATATTGTCGAGGAAGAAGATATACCAAATGATGAAAAATCTAATATAAATGATAATACTGATGGTATAAATGAAACTTCAAATAATAATAATATAATAAATAAAAAAATGATTATTCACAGAAGGCTGGGTCATCTTAATGCACGCTATATCCAAAAATTAAAAACCTATCTGTTGGAATTCCGGAAAATATGAATTTTAGAGACGATGATTTTAAAAACTGCCAAATATGTTGCATTGCAAATAATACGAGATTAGGGCATAATGGTATGAGAACTAAACCCTCCAGAAAATTGGAGATAACATCTTCCGATATCATGGGTCCATTTACACCATCAATAGCAAACCAAAAATACATACTAACCTTCATCGATCATTATTCGAAATACACATTTGTTATGCCCATAACTGCAAAAAATCAAGTGGCAACGGAATTTAAAAATATAATAGCGTCCATGAAAAATAAATTCCCAAATTTCCCTATAGGAACCATCAGATGTGACAACGCGAAAGAGTACACGGATGCAAAAATAGTAAGTTATTGTCAGGATAATGGAATAACAATGGATTACGTAGTTCCTTATTCTCCAGAATTGAATGGTGTAGCCGAAAGGCAGAACCAGACACTTATGAGAAGAGTAAGAGCTATGCTCATTGATGCCAACCTAGACATTAAATACTGGTCATATGCAATTGTCACATCAGCATATTTATTAAATCGCTCACCAACAAAAGCAAATGTAGATTTCAAAACACCGTATGAACTATTTTATGGCATTAAACCCAACTTAAAAAATTTAAAAGTATTTGGTTCTTTAACATATCGACACATTCCTTTGGAAGTGCGTAAGCAAAAAGCAACTAAGGCAAAGTCGAAATCAAAAAACAAAATTGATCCAAAGTTGGCACCAAGAGCTGAAAAAAGCATAATGATGGGATATACGAATACTGGATATTGCCTTAGAGACCCTTTTGAAACAAAATCGTATATTGCATGTGATGTAAGGGTAGATGAGTCTCAAAACATAAAATCTCTAGAAACATCCAACAAAAAGCTAATAATTAAACCAGCGAATTATGAACAGGATTTAGGCATCATAAACCCAATTATAATGAATATTAATGTGAATTATAATAAGACATACATAGAAGATTGCGTGCCAAAAACCTTTAATGAAATTAACACTAATCCTTTTAGAAAAGAATGGATAAATGCAATAAATGATGAATATAACTCATTAAATGACATGAATGTTTGGGAAGTTGTAGATTATGATAGGCAAAAATTAATAGATACAAGGTGGATATTTACGATTAAATATGATGAATACGAAAATCCTAAACCCAAGGCCAGACTAGTAGCAAGAGGATTCAAAGATAGAACAGAATATAACATTACAGAAACTCATGGGCCTGTCGCATCAATTAGTACGATTAGATGGTTACTCTCTGTGGTTAATAAATTAAAACTGATTCTTGTGCAATATGACGTCAAGACTGCGTACTTAAATTCCCCAATTATAAAGCCAATTTTTGTTAAAAAACCAGAGGGAATAAACATTAATTCAAATCAAGTCCTTGAATTAAAGAAATCAATATACGGACTGAAAACATCAAGTAAATCTTGGTACGATTTACTGAACTATAAAATTAAGGAAATGGGATTCATAAGAACAAAAGCTGATAGATGCCTATACCTAAAAACAAACGACAATGAAAAAACATATTTTTTAAGCTACGTAGATGATATACTGATAGCTTCAAATTCGCAAATAGCAATTTCAAAAATAAATGAACAACTCGAAAAATCCTTCACTATCACAATAATTAATAACCCAAAATTTTTTGTAGGATTAGAAATAGAAAGGAACATAGAAAATAAAACAATAATATTGTCTCAACACAAACATATAGAAAAAATGATTAAAAAATTTGGCATTTCCGAAATAAAAAAGACAAATACTCCAATGGAAACTGCATTGAAAATCGAAAAAATTGAAAATGGAAGGGATGATACAGAATATAGATCAATGATTGGTGGATTGTTATACCTAGCCAGGCTAACAAGACCTGATATATTATTTCCTGTAAATTTTTTCTCACATTACCAGAACAACTCAAATGACACCTTAAAAAATTACGTAAGAAGAATATTTAGATATGTCAGTTCCACAAAGAATTATAATATTACGTATAAATCTGAGGGAGACGGAATACAAGCATATATCAACGCTTCGTATGCCCCTCAAGTAGACGAAAAAAATATCGAATTAAGTAATTTACAGAAGGGAAAATCAATTACTGGTTTTATGGTTTTTGCAAACGGGGATTTGATAGAATGGAATTGTTCGAAACAAACAATCCATGCTTTGTCCAGTACCGCTGCAGAAATCATAGCTGTATTTGACACTCTCGATATAATTAAGGTAATTCAGTATATGAATTTTGAAATCTTTGGGAAAAAAATAATCGTAGACTTAATGGAGGATAATATATCGACCCAAAAAATTTGCTCTGGAGGTAGTCAGAAAAAATTGAGAGCACTTATGATAAAATGTTACTCGATACTAGAAGCTATGGAAGAAAAAATAATTCATTTTAGATCTGTTAATTCTGAAAATCAACTCGCAGATTTACTAACAAAATCATTGGATAGAACAAAATTCGAAAATTTAATTGTAAAATTTCTGGAAAACACGAATCTATACACATAATACAGAATACATTTATTATAATAAAATAAATACCCGTCCAAAAAAATTCAAGTCGTACCAAGTAAAAATACCAAAGTCGAAACTTGAAGAAAATTGCACAAGAAACAGTACTCTTATATTGTCCATAAATAATATAATGAAAAATCCACTTGAAAATACTTGTCGAAAATAAATAGCTGAACTTTCGGTAAATTCAACAATGAAAATAAAATTAAAATCAAACAGGCAAAAACCCTACAATCATAAATAATAGAAATAGCATGCAACTCTCGACAAGCGTGTGAAAAATACACGACAAAATTCCCACACGAATGTATTAAAGGAAAGTCTTAACAATAAACGAGAGATAAAAACCAATTACACGACCTAAATATAGATAAACTTAATAGCTTGCCTTATCCAAAAATAAACATGTCGAACGTCACCTCCGATACAAAAGAAATACGTAAAAGATAAAGCTAACGGATATCATATATTATCGTTTCATAGTATTGCATGCCGAGTACAGATAATAATTGTAAAACGTAACGTTTCTGATAAACGATCGTATACCTTAAAAATCTTTTGTTAATTTTATTTCCTTGTGATTATTTTTTTTCTTATTATGTACTCGTAAATGTTCGAGAATATATTCGAACAAACTTATTAATGAATCATGTATTAGTCATTTATGTATACAAAAACTTTTTGCATGTTACCATTTTTTAAATTTTTTATTTTTTTTATTTATTGCAGATACCATATACTATTATATACATCACATATTAATGTTCCATAATCATTGCATGTTACCATATTTATGTATTTACCTATTATTTATTTATATTTAATTATTTATTTTATTTATTTTTCGAAGCACAGCGGACAAAATTTTTTTTTTTTGAAATTAAGTTACCCTAAAAATATAATGTGAATTTTTTTTTGAAATTTTTTATTATTCATATAACATTTATGTACTTAATATTTTTTTTTGAAATAATAATAATTCGTTCACTTTCAGCGTGGAACATGATGAAGAACTCGATCGGTAATATTTCAGGGGGGTGTTGATACGAAATCCCACCCCATCTCATTCATCATCATCATCACGTCATTCTATATATATATGTGTCACACGTACACTCTCGTCACGAAGTGCTTCCCCTACCATTCTCGATCCGCTATCGCTGTTGCTTCGCCATTTCGTACTTATTCATATTTATTTCCAAATGTAAATTTAGTCTGCTAATAAATTCTATCGTGAATACTTCTCTCTTACTCTTTTTCGTTCCTCGCCATCACCGCCTCACATCAATATTTGTTGGGATACGATTCCCTCACTGCCTCACGAACACATAACTGTACATTAATCGACACTGCATGTAACAAATAACATTTATTTTTTTTACATGTGGCGACACTGATCGCCAGCATAATATTTTTCCCGCCACTGCTCGACGGAGAATGTTCTCCGCTCGTCAGTCGTTGTACTAAAGTCATGAATAAAACTTTTTAGTGATAAATGTCCGTGCTTAGTTTTCTTTGGATGAAACGATCAAAACTCACCTCAACATGGTAGCCAGAGCTGCGTACCAGAGGAAATAAGTGCGGGAATTAAAATGTGTTCGTGTTAATCGTGTAATTAGTTAAAAGTTTAAAAAAGTTTTTGGTGTTTCACGCAAAGTGAAAGGCTTAGTGCCGTGTGATACTTCCGCGCAAAGTGGAATAAAAGTTAAAAAGTTCGTGAACGCAAAGTTCGGTTCCAGTGATTAAAGGAATTATCCTGGAATAGTTGAAGAAGCAGTAAATCAAACGACTCAAAGGTAAAAGTGAAAATTAATGAAAACTTCAGTGAAATCTTGGGCGCCATTTAAAACGTCGAAATCGAGAGTTTGGTGTAAGCAGATCAGGTACGAAAGGATCCTATGGTTTGGAAAACTGGCTTGCAGAGTTAAAAACGGCTGGCAATTGTTCGTACTGTGTTCCGGAAAGGAAGTCGAAGTCAAAAAGTCGAGAGTCTGAAAGTTGCAGAGTCAAAAGTCAAAGTTAACATCGGAGCAGAATAGAGGAGAAACGGAAAATTACGAAAACCGAATCGAGATAAGTAAAATTTAGAATAATTAATTAGTAATCAATGTGATTTTGTCTCAAAAATTAATAATAAAAGTTCGAAAATTAATTAAAGTAAAACATTCGAAATATTTTCCTGTTGACTCTTAACCAAAATTAGAGGAAAGTTGAAACTTGAAAGGTATCATTGGTAACCTTCCAAACTTTATCTCGTTGGTCGAAAGTGGTCGAAATAGGGAAATATTTGTTGAATAAGATACACTCTGAATAACAAAAGAAAACTTATTGAACACCATTTGACTTGAGTGACAGTTTTTTCCTGTTCATAATCTGTATAGAGCATTCCAAATTGACAAAAGATAACGAATCATTTTTCTTTTCAGCATCAACCTATTGTATTTTCTGTTGAATAATTTTTGCCTTGAAATCTAATTTATGTTTTAACGTGTTCAACAGAACTATTTTTCGTTCTGGAACAAGATCCAAAGCTGAAACCAAGTTCGATTTAAAAATTTTTTTTGGCGATAGAAAATCAGAATTTCAATAAATTGAGAAGAAATTGAAACAACGGCGGAGAGATCAACTCATCGTCAGCAACAGTTTTTGTAAGAATTAATTAGAGTATTGATTAATTATTAAGAATTGTAATATAATATTTTAACTTGCATTCCCGATCGAGCGGTTGAGACCGTGTTTGCATAATCGTGCGGTTGAGACCGTGTTACCCCCTAGAATTAAGTTCTCGTGTTTCTGAGGTAGGAATAATAAGCCCCGATAGAAAAAATTTAATAATATGTCACGTTTTGACATAAAGAAGGTATTTGACGGGAGGAATTATGACGCTTGGAGAACCATGATGGTCTCCACACTTTACGCAGAGGGATTATACCCGATAATGCACGATACAGAAATGGAGGTACTTTATTTGGGATTAGATTTAAATAATTTTTTGAGCCCTGAGTCTAGCAATGCCAACCCAGCGACCCGTATGACATATTTCCGAAATCAGGAAAAGGGAAAAGCACTCATATATCAGGGACTTAACAATGAATTAATCGAAAGAGTGAAAGACCTTAAAACAATAAACCAAATTCTAAAAGTTCTCGATGAGAGATATAGAAGTTGCACACAGGTCACTTATATCAATGCAAAACAGGCGTTTCAGAGACTAAAATTTTACAGTGATGGGAACATGAGGAGCTATTTAGATGTCTTTTCGAGGGCAGCCCAGAAAATAAGGGACTGTGGAAAAAATCTGGACAAACAGGAGGAGATAGAACAGCTCCTAATCTCATTAAACATGGACTACGATATGACTAGGCTGGAGTTTAATACTTTAAGTCAGGATCAAAAAACAATTGAAACACTCCATGCCATGTTAATCGAAAGGTCGGATAGGCTATATGACGAGAAAAAGTCAAGAATGATAATAATAATAAATTTCGTAACTTCACAAATAATAATAAAAATCAGAGATTTCAATATGGAGGAAGTTACAATAGATATAACTATACAAACAGAAATCAAAACCATAGTCAAAATCTAGATCAGGGGAAAACAAAATATAATAATAACCAACAAACAGAAACGTCTCAGTATAATAATAATAACTATGAAAATAAAAAATATGATAACAACCAAAATCAAAATACTTTGCCAAGTTTGAGTACACTAGTTTGTTTTAAGTGTCATGGCAAAGGGCACATAGCAAAAGTATGTCCGTCAAATAAAGAGGGTACAAGACCCCAAAATAAATTAGATGGTCCTGCACAAAATACGAGATACGGACGAAGCAACACTAATAATAATAATAATAAAAACAAAAAAGAAAACGACGTTCAGTGGTCAATGATGATCAGATATAGAGATCAAGGACCGAACAATAATTCAAATAATAAATTAATAAATCTAATAACATCAAAAGATACAAAACAAGAGCCAGACTCTAATTACGTTCCCCTTACCAAAAGGATTATGTTAGATGGAGGAGCTGTAGCTCACGTCATATCAGACCTGTCAAAACTGTCCAACCCTATAATGTTAGAGAAACCCATTGAACTGGAATGTGCAATTCAAGATACACTCTTAGTAGCCACACATATAGGTACAACGTTTATAAGGGTGGAAAACTCAGAACGTAATCAAAAGGTCATAAGACTTAAAAATGTACACTATGTACCGTCCCTAAATGTAGACCTGATGTCAGGGATCAAAATAACTGAGAATAGGGCACTGGGAATAGATCAGAATTTCTCTGCGGCACATATGTACGTCAGAGGAACGAATGAAGTGCTATTCTCAGCCCCAAAAATAAGGGGGGTATATATGGTCAAATACAAAATCGTGCCAGAATCCACAGTTAATATAATAGAAAATCAAGATGAATTAGATAAAATATGTCCTTATAAAAATGAGTCGAATAGACTGGCATGTATGCCAAACATAAATTCCCAAGATGAATGGATGGAATATGAGATAGAGGAAGAAATTATTGAGGAAAGTCAGGAGGAAGTGGAAGAGAATATAGAGAACACAAATAATAATACACAAAATAACATAAATAATAATAATTTAGATAGTAATGACATAATAAATCTCAATGACGAACAGAATAATAACGATTCACATAATAACAGGATAGATGAAGATAATATTGAACTAAATGAGGATGTAGGTACGAATAATAATGAAATAATAAATAATAATAATATAATAGACAATAACCTAGAAGTAAGTCAGGATATAGAAAGCTGAAATAGATAAAAAAATAATATGGCACAGGAGATTGGGACACTTGTCGGGAAAAAACTTAAAACGTTTAACAAAAGTCTCAAGGGGTATTCCGAACGGAATTACGTTCCGTGACGATGAATTTAGCCTTTGCGATATATGTGTAAAGGCTAATTCCAAAAGGTTGAGACATAGTGGAAACCGAACAAGACCCGAAAGAAAGTTAGAACTCGTTTCATCGGATACTATGGGCCCCTTTTCACTAGGAATATACGGCGAAAAGTATGTTTTAATATTCGTGGATCATGCCACAAAGTATACATTTATTTCTACCATTGAAAAAAAATCAATGGTTTGTGAAGAATTTAAAAAATTGTATATGAAACTGAAATCAAAGTTCCCGGATCACCCTATAGCCACTTTGAGATGTGACAATGCCAGGGAGTATCTTGACTCAAATATGAAAACATTTTGTGAGGAGAACGGCGTGAACCTTGAGCCTGTCGTTCCGTATTCGCCGGAGCTAAATGCAATGGCTGAAAGACAGAACCAAACGATAATGGCTAGAACGAGGGACCATGTTGTTCGACTCCGATCTGAACTTTAGTTATTGGTCATTAGCTGTTTTGACGGCCGTTTATATTATAAACAGAAGCCCAACTAGGGCCAATAAAGATAATTAAACCCCATTTGAAATGTTTTATGGCATAAAGCCTGACCTATCCAATATGAGAGTTTTTGGATCTCTCGCATTTAGACACATCCCTATAGAAATCCGTCAACAGCAGGCTACGAAAAATAAAAGAAATAAAACCAATGTAGAACATCCAAAATTAACACAAAGATCCGATAAGGGTATATTCGTGGGATACACGAATAGCGGGTACTGTATAAGGAACCCGTTAATAGACAAATCACATGTCACCTGCGATGTTAGATTCGATGAAACGAGAAACATAACAAAAATAATAAATAAAGATAATAATAATGATACCGAACAGGGAAATGATAATATAATAGAAACCCCTGTAATTTTAAATCTGTTTAAATCAAGATACAAAAATTACATTGAGGACCACATCCCTCAAAAATGGGAGGATGTTGAACAATACCTTTTAGGGAAAATGGCGACAAGCTATAAGTGACGAGCTAAAATCACTGTCTGATATGGGCGTGTGGGAAGTTGTACCCAGGGAGAAAAATGTGAGGTTGGTGGACACAAAGTGGTGTTTTACCACAAAACCCAACAATCAAGGCGTTCACATACCGAAGGCCAGGTTGGTTGCAAGGGGTTTCAAGGACCTCACCCACTATTCTCTCACTGAGACATATGCCCCAGTAATCCAATACTAGCTTATTAGATGGATGCTATCGATTACAAATAAATATAACCTAAATATTACACAGTTCGATATAAAAACAGCATTCCTTAATTCCGAAATAAAATACCCTATTTTCATATCAAACCCCAAGGGATGCCAACTGGGCGAAAATAAATGCCTAAGACTAATTAAGTCAATATATGGACTGAAAACGTCTTCCAAAAGTTGGTACGACCTGTTAAACTCAACGATAATACAAGCGGGATTTGTACAATCAAGAATAGATAGATGTTTATATTTAAAAAAGGATGATACTGGTGCAATGGCATTTTTGATAGTCTATGTGGATGACATGTTGTTGGCTAGCAACCACGACGAGTGGACACAAGACTTGATAAGTATCTTTAAGAAAAATTTCACTTTAAAAATAGAAGACAACCCTACCTTTTTTGTGGGATTCGAAATAAGTCGAGACATCCCGAAAAAACAAATAATATTAACACAAAATAGATATATAGACAAAATATTAAGGAAGTTTGGCATGGCGGAATGTAAACCGTCAGCCACACCGATGGAAACTGGGCTTAGAATAAGGAAGCCAACAAACGGATTGGATGACACTGAATATAGGGCTATGATAGGGAATCTGCTATATGTAGCAAGGCTCACCCGCCCGGATATTGCTTTTGCCATCAACTATTTGTCGCGCTTTCAGGCATCCTCTAATAGCGAAATAAAGAACTATGTTCGTCGTATTATTAGGTACCTTAAAACAACGAGGGATTTCTCTTTAGTATTCCACTCGGACCAAACTCAAGGTTAAGGCGTTTGTCGATGCGTCGTATGCACCCGACGTAGACGATTCACCCATTGAAATAAATAATTTGGAGAAAGGGTGCTCCACAACCGGCTATATGATTTTCGTAAACGGAGACTTGTTAAACTGGGCCGTTCACCGGCAAAACTTAGTTGCAACCTCGTCAACTGCAGCCGAACTAATTGCGTTGAATGACGCACTAGACGACATATATGTGATCTGGAGACTCACTGAGAGCGTTTTTTCTGTAACCGACTCAGTGCAGGTGTACGAGGATAATATATCCGCATCACGCATTGCATCTGGGGGAGGCCAGAAACGCTCCAGGTCCCTAGCGATCAAATGCTATGCAGTTTTAGAAGCTTTTCAAAATAAACTAATTGCGTTTAACGATATTAGGTCATCTGATCAGGTTGCGGATATTTTAACAAAGGCACTTGATCGAAAGACGTACCAAAATATTGTGATGAGAATACTCCGGACAAGTCAACTTTTCGGCCAATAGTCTTAATTAACTCAACCCTCAAAATTTTTTGATAATTGGTTTTGGACTGCGGATGGGTGTTGGTCTTTTAGCACCTATCGTAAACCGAGCGGTCCATATGTCGTTTCACAACTCACATCATCTTTTTTCAACAGGTTCCCCGTAGCTGCTCTGCCTCTCTTATTGGTATCAGCATTCCCTAATATATGCCATTGATTCCCACAATAGTACACTTATATCAAAAAACCCCACATAATTAATTATAAGGAATATATATATATATATAGAACAATATTTTCTTACTACAGCTGACAATGAGGAGACATTGATCTCTCCGACCTACCAATTTTTATATTTTTTTAGAATTAAAAATCACATAATACTTATAAGGCGTGACACTATAACATAAGGTCATATATATACCTCATGTTAACCTATACACTATATATTTAAGATAAGACAATATGACAATATATGAACGCATAAACATTTATTATATAAAATTATACTAGTCAACGACATACCTAAATTTTTATTTTTGTTTTTACCATTTTATATATAGTAAACTTATATGACAACTACATGTAATAATTTTGACTGCTTTTGCTTATTTCTTGTTTATATGTTTGTTTCAAATACATGCGATATGTGACACATTCTTACTTATATGTTCGTTTGTCCGTTTTGAATCGCAGGGGGGTGTTGGGATACAATTCCCTCACTGCCTCACGAACACATAACTGTACATTAATCAACACTGCATGTAACAAATAACATTTATTCTTTTTACATGTGGCGACACTGATTGCCAGCATAATATTTTTTTCCGCCACTGCTCGACGGAGAATGTTCTCCGCTCGTCAGTCGTTGTACTAAAGTCATGAATAAAACTTTTAGTGATAAATGTCCGTGCTTAGTTTTCTTTGGATGAAACGATCAAAACTCACCTCAACAATATTTGACTTAAACAATTATTTTATACCAACTACAAAGCTTTAATGAATCCATAGTCGATGATGTGTTATTGATTTTTTATAAAACATTTTTCATTCTGCTCAACAGAACCCTTACAAGAGATGTGATTTTTTTTCTCGAATTAGGTCATCGGTTTGGTGTTTTCAAATGAGACTTCTTCATTACTGAGGGTCTGAGTATAACAGCAAAATCAGATGAAAATAAATTTTTTTTTTAAACATTTAAAATTTCCACACTTTCAGAATAAGTTTATTATTGGATGAGGAATAAATTATTTTCTCACCCACTGTTGTAGATAAGTGATATGATACAAACCTACGAAAGATTTTGATTTGAATAAATTTAAGTTAAATTTGAAACATTGCTTAACTTAATTTGAATCAATTCTTATTTCCGTGGTTTTGAGAAGTAGGTCCTTGGTTCTTTACATCCCCATTCACTGTATAAGATCCAGATTCTAATGATGTAAAAATGCGTACAAATTAACAAATATACTTTTTTTCATTCATGAACGATAAGTGGATTTGAAAAAGGATTTAAATTCTTGAATGTAGTTTAATTCTTTGAAGAAAATTAGTTTCTATTTTCTAACATGACAGATTTTAAGTTTTGAATTTTTTATTCGAAATTTGCAACAGTAAATATATTATTACTATTATTATTATTATTATTATTATTATTATTATTAATACTACTACTACTACTACTACTACTACTACTACTACTACTATTACTATTTTTTATAAATTGAAGAACAACAAACATACCTTACCATTTATTGTGAAGAAACCCTCTCTCCTGCACTCACTCAACAACTTGTAACAGTTTTCATGAATAAGTATTCTGTTATAATTGATTTCCATAGTTCATAAATAATCAGAATATCAGATATTAAATCGACTAACTGATTGATAATGAAAATCAAAATCCATAAAATGAGAAAATTTTTCTTGAGAATTAGTCGTTAATTATGTATTGTAATTTTTAAAAAGTAAGAATTTTGTCTATATTTAATTTTTCATTCGTTGGTAATTTATTAATTTGGTATAGGTATGTTGAAAAAATAACGGTTTATTTGTATTTTTCCATAATTTTCATCCAATAAGTGAAAAAAATAAAAAATTAAAATTACTATTCAATTTCAAAATTTAAACTAAATAAGTATTCTGTTTTCGTTCCCAAACGAAACTTTTCCAATCTAAAGTTTAATAACATTTAAAAAAAATGGAACATTTAAAAGTTGGAAACTTTCATTTTTATTTGTACCAGTGTCGGTGAATTCAAAAAAATTTTGAATCCCGAAATTTAAGTTTTTATCAAATTCCACTTCCATCTTGATTACCTAAACTAATGAACGAACGAGGAGATAAAAAATGAATGGCAATAATTTGAACGGCATAAAGCCTGCACGAATTTTTGTGATTTTAAAACCAAATTTTCCTACTCATTCACAGAATCACTGTCACACAAGCACACGTGACACATCTCACAACTCACCAATCACCTCACAAGACCGAGACATAACTCACACAACTGCACAAACAAGCAAATTTACGAAGGATTGAAAAAAATAAAAAATAAAAATTCGTTCGAATCGTGAAACGTCAATCAAACTCCGCTTGCTTGATTTAACTTGAGCGAGTGAGCGGAAGTTTGTGTTTTTATGATTTTTAAATGTTATTAATTTTGTCGGTGACAGCGATTTTAATGTGCGATCGACATCCGCTGTCGCTAAATTTGTCGCTTTACGAAAAGTGTCTTTAATTAAATTCTAGACGAATTTTTTCTGTCATCACCTGTGCATTATGTGTGAGCCTCATCAAGTATGACTTCTAGTAGGAATATCTTCATCGAAATTGACTGACTTGCTGTTTTTACGTTCGGGTTTGATCTCAGAAGTTTCGATTTCTCATTTTCGGTAAGTGATAAAATATTTTCACTCTATTTTCTGTCAATCGCTCTCGAAGTGCATACAATATCAGTCTTTATTTATTCCGAAGTTGAAACATTTTTTATGTTACGCACCATCTGGTGTGACCACCATCTATAAATCTATAAATGAATGTTATGCAATCCCAAAACATTGTGGTTTGCCAAATGTCATTGTTTAGATTTTTGTCGGTTCGATTAGTGTTTAATTGTATGATATCGAATTGAAAAAATCTTGCATGCTTTAATGTTTTCGCGTATTCCGTGCTAAATAATGTTCTCTCATCATTCCAGATTTCGCTGAAAAAATATCATGCCGGCTATCGGACCAGTGTATCAACCGACTACTTATAATGTGGGATACGAACCACAGTCGGAATGGCCCCAACAACCAAGGCGCAATCGCTTCTCCAAATTAGCCGATTGGTTGCAGTCAGATGAATGCTGTAGACGAATATTCATTGCATCCTGCATCATTATTGTTCTTTTATCATACTCCTACTTTTAGAGTTTATCGTCTCGTTCACGTTCGGACCGAATTTTATAGACCACGACAATCCGCTATATTCTGTTGTTTTATACATATGTTTCACAATAGTTGCTATAGCGTTTATTGTATCATTTGTATTGGTGTACTTACGCTTTAGGCGACACAAACGATTCTATTTCTGGCCCTTTGTTCGTAAAGAAGGTCTAGCCAGGCAGATGAGCAGTCAAGGAAGAAATGGACAGGTATGTTGAAATGTGAGAGTGATTTGACATCATCTCCATGTGTACCTAATCACGTATAATTATAATTTTAGGCAATGGTTTTAAATCCGTCAACGGATTTGCTTGTAACGCCTGCTCAGTATGGTCCTGTTATAGAAGCTCCGCCGACGATGCACGAAGAAGACGAAACTAGAAATTTAATGAGTAGCGATCACAAAGAAATGTGAGTTTTTTTTTCGTCATGATTATTTAGTTGTAAATTTTCCAATAGGATCAACACTTACAGACGAACTGTATACATTTAAGATGACGAGGAGATCTTCAAAATTATTTCAAAGGGTGAAAATCTTGTCAAACTGATACGTATTTACATCTTTGTGAGTACCGGTTCGGTGCTGAATGAGTTTGGCATGTCTGTGTGATTTTCTAGTCGGTGGATAGTGTGATTTTTGTGTGTCTGCATGAAGTGTATGTATAATATGTGTACAGTTCAGATATTTTGATGTTCAGCAGTGTAGATCGTTTAAAACAATTTGTATCGTTCGATTCCAGCATTTTACCAAGTAAATGTTTTAATTTGGTAGAGGACCGGATTTTATGATACGAATAACTTTTCAAGGTTGTTAGTTTAATCAGTCAAATTCGATGTGCTCATAATTTTCACAAATTTTTTCTTTTCGATGGAGCGTTAAATTAAGACAAGTTATTCTAAGGAGAGAATTCTGTTGTTTAAAATAGAAAATAGATATCTTTAAATCTAAACTTATTCCAATGCTTATTACATATTAATTTACTGCTCTGCATTGACTTATAATTTTTTGGTTGTATTGAAATGAATGTAGCCTATTTTTTTTTTCAAAATAAGTACCTCAGCCCTTTATCCAGCTTCTGGACTTCTAGAGATTGGTTGACGTCTGTTTGGGAGTTGAGAATTGTTGGAATTTGATTGCCAATGATCTCCATTATCAGTTTTCCAGTCGTATTTAAGGGCTAAAAGTAAAAACGATACTTGAGTAATTCTTAAATTTTTCCCATTATCGGTTATATCTTTACATAAGCATGTATAGATGTAACTTTTTTAACGTTTGTAATTCTTAAGTTATTGCTCATTCTTGAATATCGTTCTTGCATTCGGATTTAAAATCATCAATTAAACCAAACTGAATACTACCCCTAAATGTTGGGTAAGGAATGTGATGGACTGATGGCGACTGGTCTCGAACTGCATAGCCTTTCGATTGTTGTAGGCCCAGCACCAAAACCTTTACACCACGTGCCCCTCTAAAAGTTGACTTTGTGATAGTGTTATCATTTTAATCAATTTAATAAGCGATTCCGTCTAAACTCTATGCTAGTTATTTTCTCCAAAAACTTGAAGGGTTATAACGGGCGACTTCATGTTGAGACGTCTCCCATGCTAATTTTTCATATTAACTCGAACGTCCGAAGAACTATATTCTGTAATATGAAAACCGAATTAGAAACAATATGTTTTATCGAGTTAATCCCTGAACATGATGAAAGTTGAGAGCCAAAATTGTCCCTTAGTGAAACAGTGCTTTTAAAATAGATGAAAAACTATCTGCTCGAAGTCCTACAAAATAAATTTTATTCTAAATTTTCATCTTAAAAACTTATGTCTCTAGTTAGAAAAAACTTTTTTTCAAAAATTATTTTTCGTCCTCGTTGTTATAAATTGTCTCGCGTTAGCGATCGTAATGCATTCCAGATTTCTAGCTTTCACTGTTGATGTAATTTGTTCAACATCAAAAATCGCTCTCGTTTATGACCGCTTTACTATGACTCATCCGCTACGTGGGATCCAAACTGGTTTATAGGTTTTAATAATTATACATTTCGGAACAAAATTTATATTCGTTGTATTCGATGTTGTGATTTTAAAATCTTTTTTGCGTACGTTATACTCAAATGAAAGAATTGAGAACCTTGGTTTAAATCATGCGTTGAACAACTTCGTGGCTTATTTCCTTCATTGAATTTTTTTTTTGTTTTGTTTTGGTTTGTAATTTACTCGTTGATTAAATTTTTTTATACCTTCTTAACTCGTAATGTTTTTTATCTAGCACTGGTCAATGCAAGATAGCGTAGATTCTTTTGATTGCCTACATACTCGTAGATAGGTTATCTCACCTGTCTTTTCTTATTCTTGTAATAAATTTATCATCCAATATTAATGTCTTGAATGTATTAAAAATATAACTTCCATCAGTTTTGACTCTATTGATTGTGTACCATGGATAGAGTTTTAAAGAATTTAAATTTCCCTGACCTTGGTTATCCTTGAAAATAAAATTATCTGTAAATCAGTGTGTTTACGAACCTAATTTTCCACCGATTTCAATATGAATCGTGAATATTTGAGGGAAATTTTGTAATTGATTTCAAATTGAATCTCTTGAAAACCATTTAAACGGTATTGTATGGT
>WOFM01000244.1:106113-178978 GCA_011428145.1 Ericerus pela
TCACTGACTTTAGTATATATGTCACGGGAAAACTTCTTCAGTTGGTATCGCTCACAAATTTTGATTCGAAGATTTTCCAACATTCCCGAAAACTGAATAAAAGTAGACTATTCCATTATCGCCACACTTGTAGGAGAAAAGGCCGTAATTTATCGACAAACTCGTAATTCATGCTTTACAATAAAGAATCAAATGAAACTTGGAGAATCAATTCACTGACAGTTGCGGACAGGGTTATCCTTAATTGTGCCACAAATAATGAAAGATGTTATTTTAGAAACCGGGAAAGTCGAAAACTGATAGCTTCATGCGTGCATGAAATCGCAAAACTTACAATAAATCTAAAAATTTTTTAATTGTAGGTAATGTCAGTCAAGTCGGAAAAAAAATGAAAAAAGAGAATTTAGGCGGACACGAGATGCTTGATAAATAATTCTCAAATAAGTAATAAATTTCCTCAAAATATCAACGTCATCTTGATAATTCTATAGACGGAGAAACAATCATCTCTTCTGATCCTACCCAACATAGAAACACAAACTAATAAACCGTAGGAATTCATATCTTCTGAAACTTAATCATTCAACGCATACACATGCACGTATTCTCTCATTCCTTTGTCCGTAACATTTATCTCTGTCCCTCTAATCATCTTCCCAAACGTGAATATTATCCTGATTCTGATGAGTTATATTCTGAATGTTCACTTATAACTGCCTTGCATAGAAAAATTCACATGAATTTTATTTTTGTAACTAAATAGTACCTATAGATTTTTTTTCAAAACTTGCAATCTGTCTGACCGAAAATTTAACAAGGAATCGAATGGTAAACTGAAGAAAATATTAGAAAAAGTTCTGACGGATATACCCACTTTTTTAAGCATATTCAAACTGGTCCGGATTAACGTGATTTATTGAGAAAAATTTTAAAAAACAAAAATATTACACATTTTCATTAACAACGTGAAAAAAAAAAAAAGTTGTACAATGAAACATTAGCATTTTATTACATACATACTGTAACGTATATTTTCAGTCTATTTTAAGAAATGACGAACATATTCGTTCACTCATTTTCGAATACCAAAAAATGTAGATATTTATCAACAATTATCATCCTATAACTCTTTGTAAACAACCAACCAATTTATTCGTATTTAATTTTATGTATACAGATAAACCTTCTGTATATTTATGACCTAGTTTGTACCTGTACCTCGAGTACTCGACGAGTCAGCACAACCCTATAATAACAACACCCTACTCACTTTACTTATCCGACACGTACGATTTTCATACCCTGAACGAGTATATAATCCCTCGATCAGTTGTATAATTGTTCAGTGTAGTCAGTTCTCCAACAGCTACTTCTAAGTACCTGGAACTCTCTTGTAGAAGTCTCTAGTGAACAGATAGTCCTTGCTTGTTGAATTGTGATCTAATATTTATTACTATTAACGTAGAAATATGAACGGTGTTGTACAGAATATTATTTTATTAAAAGTGTAAAATCACTCATGTGTTTCAAATATTATTGAGTCTCATAGTAATGTTAAGGTCCACAATAGTACGTGGATGATAAACTTGAAACTATTTTAGAAGTATTACTGCTTTTAAAGTACGTGATATTTCGTGTATGGTTTGTACTCCCGAAAGTGGTCTTAAATAGGTACTTTACCACCTCTTTTGGCCGTTACATTATTGGCGCCCAACTGGTATGCTATTGCGAATTGAACTCTCGCTCTAGTACCTGCTCAACGGAATTGCTGAATCCAAGCTGCTGTTTCAATTCCTCTGGCTCGAAGTACTTTGCTCTAACCTTTGAAAACTCTAGTCAAGTACTCAAAGAGAAACGCGTAAGGCGTGCTCTTGAGGAAAGGAAGTAGTGGTTAGCTGCGAGTGGAAAAGAAGCTAGTTGTGAAAAAAGAACTCCGAACTCAAAGTCAAACAAAGGATATTTATTATACAAAAAGGTTGAAAAAACAAACGTATATACATAAAGTTGGGCGAACGAAGTTTTGGCAAGGTGCAGGCGACGGATCCTTCAAGCTCCTTTGCAAACAAAAGAAGAAAACAAAGTAATAATTAATATTAATAATAACTTGCATCCCTCCCTTAAATATAAGAAGTGTTAAATAATTAGTAAGTCTCGAAAAATTTATGTTTATGACGTGAAACTTGGGGAAAACTTATCCGAAACCCAATACTACTACAACTAAACTTAAATTGTCTATCGATGCTTAAAACATTTGAATTAATCAATGTTACTGTCCAAAATGGAATATCCGAAGTCGATTAAAAAATATTTTTCTCCGAATAAAACACCCAAGAGGATCTCCTATTAAAAAATAAATCCAGTAAGGAAATACAAAAATTAGTAACCCCTGAAAATATAAAAATAATTTACAAAACACACGAAAAACTCGTGAACAAAGTCCCTAATTAGAAAATCCTATAACTAGAAAATATTTTAATCCTCCTACTACATTCAACTCCACTTTTGGAAAAATTTGGATAATCCCACACCATTTCCAAGAAGTTTAAAACTGCTATTAATCTGGTAGATATTCCTGAGTGCTTAGAAAAATCTGACGAAGATTTTCTCAGCCCAGAAATTGAAACTAGACTTTTAGAAAATCTAATTCCCCCAATAGAAAACAAAATGTCAGGAAAGGCTGCAGTCAAATATCAGACCTTCCTTATATGGACACACCCCAACTGAAAGATATCGTATCATTTTTAAACGGATTTGAAAATGAGGCGGAATCCTTGCAATTGGGATGCAAAACATGAAATTTAAAAAAAATTAAAATCGCATTTTCAGGCCTTGCTAAACAAATATTTGAAGATAGAATTCAAACAAACCCCGAATGTAATAATTGGCAAAATACAAAACAAAAAATTTTGGAAGTCTTTACTAGGACTAAACCTCAATTACGTAATATATTATACGAACAAAATTACAACGGAGAAGCTGATTTCTTCTGCGTATATTATGTTCGTAAAAAGAATTTTAAAACAAATTGAACCGGATTAATTTCGGAAGAAAAAATTATTGAAAAAATTATGCCAATCTCCCCGAAAAAGAAAGAGTATTTCATAAAAAAGAACTTGAACAAAGCTTTTCTAAATATCTAGAATTTAAAGATAAAGCATTTGGACATGTAGATCCCCTTTACGAAAAAAATAGACCAATTAGAAAAAACTATCGAAGAATTAAAATCTGGAAAAAGAAAAGAAAACCGAAAAAAATGTAAATTAATATCATCCGATCCAATCTGGAAAGCTGAAATGGAGAAAATGAGCGCTGCAATAGCGAACATTTCAAAATTTCAGGAATCCAGAAAAAATAAAAAAAAAAAAAAAAATCCAAAATAAAATAATAATAACAATAATAATAAAACAAAATCAAACAAAACAAAACCAAAACAAAACAAATAGAAATAATAATAATAATTATAATAACAATAAAATAATATAATGGTAATTGGAACCAGAATCAAAACTGGAACCAAAATAACCAAAACAGAAATTGGAATAATAATCAAAATTTCAATCCTAATTATAAAGGTAGAAATTTAATCCAAATTTTCGGAGAGAAATAATTTCCGAGAAATAATAATGGATATTATCCCAATAGGATTCCAAATTGGAACCAAATGGCTCCTCCAAATTGGAATAATGCTCCAGCATGGTCTGGAATGTCATTTAATACTCCCCAAAATCTCCCCTATGTGGCTGCTAATACTCAAATGATTGCCCCTCCGGCACCATTAATGGCAGCTCCACAACAAAATTACCTCCCAACATCAAACCCCCAGGCTTGCCAGAATAGTTGCTCAAAAAACTAAGTGTCCCCCTTACAGGTGATCTGTCAGCTGTAAGGGATGTCGCGAACAAAGAATCGAAACTAGTTAACAATGTGAGTAAGGAGAAGTTTCAAAGCAAAGGGTACTGCAGAACCCAATGTAAATTTCACCTTCCATTTGCCATTTATGGTAAACAAATACTTAGCTTAGTCGATCCAGGTTCAGAACAGACACTTATTGATGAAAAAGTTTTAAAGAAAGTCAATTTTACGGAACCAATTCTACCAACAAAAGTAAGATTTCGGGGGTCGGATAGTCACCTCTGAGGTCATAGGAGTAACCAATGTGATTTTTTCCATTGATCATTGTATTTACCCACATCCCACTTTCGTTGTTCGAACATTAGTAGAACCGGTCATACTGGGTTACGACTTTTTATCAACCCATAAAGCCAAATGGACTTTTCGAAAAACAAATTCACTCTACCAGTGGTGGTGATGAAGAGCGATGTTTTGACATGCCTGAATGTCACAATTTCCCTATTGAAAAGGAAAATAAGTTAGGTTATATTAAGCCCTTTAAATATTATGCTCCCCAAACTTTAAAATAGAGGCAAATTCGGTGCTAATTTTAGCAACGTTGCCTGAACACCTGGAGTTTCTGTGTGAAACATCCATGGAAGAAAAAAATAATTTCTTTGTAATCGTATCAGAAGACACGATAGCGGCTGTTAATCATAATGAACAGACCCCACGTGATCTATAAAGGCGAATACTTAGGAAAATTTGAATTAAGTAGTGCAGTAGAAATTGATTCCTGCCAAATAGAAAAAATAAAAGAAAATACTATTTTTAAGGATAATCGAGGAAATCCCATCCCGATTAATCCAAAATTGTCGCTTGAACAAAAAATAAAAATGTACGAAATAATTAATGAATATAATAATATTTTTACGGGAAAAACAGATGAAGTTTCCATTTGTAAAGTACCCGAACAAGTTGTCCGAGTAGACGACGAAACCCCACTGCGGTGTAGAAATTTTAAATTTTCACACGCAGAACATGAGGCCCTACACAAACTGGTCGATGACCTAGTAAAAGTAGGTGTCCTAAAAAAACAAAAATCGAAATTTGAATCGCCATATTTGTAAAAAAGAAACCAGACGGAGTCTATCGAGTATTAGTAGACTACCGAAGAATGAACCAAAGAATAATTATGGACAATAATCGTGTCCCAACAATTGATGTTATTTGGCCATATTTAAGAAATAAAAAATGGTTTACGACAATTGATTTAAACAGTGGATATTTACAGATTCCTCTCACGGAAGAATCTAAACAATACACTGGAATAAATGTGGATGGAATTGGATATGTATTCAATTCTACTCCAATAGGTTTAAGTATATCCCCGTCCATTTTCCAAACAATCATGGATGACATATTCCATGATATATTCTGGAAAAAAATGGTATGTTATTGGACGATATTGTATTTTCGGAGAAACTTTCGAAGAGTGTCTTGAAAATACAAGGGAAGTATTAAAAAGATTAAATAAAGTAAATTTAAAAATAAAAACAAAAAAATGCCAATTTGCAATGAACGAAATCGAAATATTAGGACATACGGTCCGATATAACGAATTACGTCCATTAAATAAAAATATAGAGGCAATAAAAAATTTAAATCCCCCTAATACATTAAAACAATTACGATCATTTTTAGGATCAATAAATTATCATAGGAAATTAATTCCTAATTTAGCTAAAATTACTGCTCCTCTTACTGATTTACTAAGAGGTACAGATAGCAAATCAAATGCAAAAATAAAACTAAATCAAGAACATCTTGAAATATTTGAAAAATTAAAAGAAATTATGATTTCCAAACCTGTATTAGCAATATACGATCCGAAATTGGAAACCTGTGTAGAAGTTGATGCTTCGAAAATCGCATTAGGTGCAGTGCTGCTGCAAACTAATCCCGTTACGAAGCATAAACATCCAGTTGGATACTTCTCTGAGAGAGTCCAACTTGCCCAGTCAAAATTGTGTTCATTTGACTTGGAAATGTTAGCTATTACGAATGCATTAGCTCATTTCCGTGGATACTTACTAGCATTACGCTTTGTAGTATACACGGACCATAAACCTCTGATTTATCATCAGAAATTTAATACCCAAGCCAAGATTAATTCGATTAATATCTAAATTAAACGAATATAGTTTCCAAATTAAACATATTGCCGGAAAAAATAATTGTATGGCTGATATGTTATCTCGTCCCGCATGATGAACTGGACGAAATTACATTTGAAAAAGGTGAATTTCTCGTAGATAAAAAATATGCTCTTCAGGATGAAGAGAAAAATGTGAATACTGTGTGTAGAATTCACAATGACAATTCTGTTCCATTAAATCCTGTATTCTTTCAGAATCAAAATACGTGGTACTACCCAAGTACAACGTCCCAAACATATTATTTTCCCCCTTCCCTTGCATCAACCTTCCCATATTATCCCGTGGTACAAACCACAACCCCTCAAAATTAATTTAGCCATTCTGAAAATTGTCCCACAAAACTGCTAATGTAGTTACAAGATCTGCCCTTAAAGAGGTAAACCTCGATAACCAGATCACCCCAATCCCTCCTGTGACCCCGGTTGTCACACAAATGTCAAATCCCGACATCACATCACTCCCCAATCAGAAGGACCAAACTTCTGAACCCCTCCAAAAAATTGAATTACCCGAAAATTTAAAAACAATGCAGGAAAATGACCCTCATTGGAAAAATGTAATTTCATTACTAAATTATAACGAAATAAAAAAAGATAAAAATAAAATACGAAAATTGAATCGTACTATACAATTATATTTTCTTGACGAAAATAATGTATTAAAGAAATTACCTAACCCAACCTCAGTCGTATGATGAAGCGGTTACAGTAATTCCCGAAAAATTAATTCCGGTAGTTCTAAAAAAACTACATGACAATCCGTTGTATGGAGGTCATTTGGAATTAAAAAAACAAAAAATAAAATAAAAAATCAGTTTTTCTTTAAAAACATGGTACAAAAAATTACAGAATACGTATTGTCGTGTCATGAGTGTCAAATGGCACAAAATTCCCCGAAAGAGGCTGGCTACCTCAAACATATTGAAATCAAAAACCCTAAACCGTTTTGCACTTAGAGATCGATTTCATTGGAAAATTTAATACCGAGTATGAACACTCGTACGTGCTTGTCGGTGTAGACAAAAGCACAAATTTCTACACCATACGTCCAACAAAAAACCCAAATGCTCAATGCATTATTGAGTATTTAAAGTTTATTTGTTATACGTATGGCACCCCAGGTAAGATTTCTTACGACAACGGAGGTCATTTTGCAAATGAAACCGTCCGTAAATTCTGCGAAGAGAATAATATTAAAATTATTTACTCCTCGTTTTATTCCCCCCAATCGCAAGGACTCGTTGAAAAAATCAACGGTGTAATAAAAAAATCATTGTCAAAGTACAACCATTCAAATGAAAAAGAATGGATCGAAACAATCAACACAATAATTTTCGCATATAATATAAGCCCAATCGAACATTTAAATAATAAATCACCATTTTTCTTACTCCATGGATTTAATCCAGAAGTACATATACCAGAAATACCAGAAAATAATAACAATAAAACAACTCGTGAAGAAGAAATTGAAAATCTCCTTCAAACGAGAGAAAAAACGCCTAGCTTAGCAAAGAAAGCATCGGAAAAAAAAACGCGAAACACTATAACGCTCACCACAAGATCATTGACTTCAAACCTAATGACCTTGTTTTGCTGCGTCAATCAAAAAACGTCGCGAAAAATAAAATGAAATACACAGGACCATATAAAATTGTTAGAAAGGTCACGGATTTAAATTACGCAATTCGTATTAAAACAGACGACAAAACTGCGTACGACGAAACAGTTCATGTACGACGATTAATTCCGTATAAATCTCGTAATAACGACGAATTAAGAAATGAAATAAAAACAGAAGAAATAGACGAAAACATCGAAAATCCCATCCCAACCCAAATCATATCCAAACCAAGGGGTCGCCCTCGGAAAAAACCAAAGTAACTGTGTGTAAAGTGTATTACCCGTAGTCACACGGTTTTTTCAATCACGATATTTCCCTCCCCATTTTGTTGTGATTTCATTTTAGGAAATTATTTCTCTCCATGCTTTTCTCATCTGCGTACCGAGATAATGTTGTGCAAAAAAATTTTAAATTAGAAAAAAAATTAAATAACTCACCGATGGCCCAGGTATCGGCATATCCTTCGAGGAAGTCGGCGAGATGCTCCCCGCTGGTGGTACTGCTGCTGTCAGTCGATGAGGAAGAGGAACCTTCGCTTTGATCTCTTTCGGAATCAACAGTGGAGGCACTGTCTTCAACTGATGGAGTATCCCACAGAAATGAATGTACCGTGGGATCAGTTAGCATCCATCCTCCACGGAGCGACATCGCGCAATTCCCCTCGACGGCATCGTAATGTCAGACCATGTGGAAACCGGATACGGAGACCGAGATATCCAGACGGGGCTTATAATGCTGGTTTAGAAACCGAGCAGTACTAACTCCGCCCAGACCTATGAGAAAATCGGTGAGGTAAATGCGTTTGACATGGATATACTCTACTGTAACCTCTTTGTTTGTCTGCTGCGAAACGCAGAGCAGACCAACCAGCAGGCCAGAGAGTATCCCCAGGCCGACCACCCCTGGAGTGTCGAGGTTGCCGCGAAACTCTAACTTGATCCCCGAGTACCCTATCTCAACCATCATGGCACGAGGATAGAATACGCGAAGGGAAAAAAGAAGATGTCTGGCGAAAACTTCACATTTAGGGCAACATACGAACCTCACCGAATGACTCCAGTAACTCAATTCCTCCGAAATTGTTTCCTCCGGCACCCGATGTGGCTCGAACTCACTCAAGAACTTTTCTCTGTTCGACTCGCCGGAAACTCGGTAAAACAATGAAAATAACCGATGAAGTGTATAAAAAAGACGAGGTTCGCACGGACAGTCCTGGAATGGATGGATCTTGCTGAGAACCTGATTCCCGATGAACCAGGTCTGATTAGCATCCACCTTTCCGTGCGAACTGAACATACGGTCATTTAGGTACACGATCGGCATTGTGAGGAAAGAATACGAAATTTGTTGTTTTTTTGAAATCGAACTGAACTATCCACGGAACAAAAACGCGCACCTCACGGAACTCTGTCACGCACAATAACAAAAAACTCGGGAAACGGACATGGAAAAAGTCGGAAATATAAAAAAGTATATACGAAAACTTAGAGAAAAAAAATAATACGTAAAATGGCGTAAATCGGTAAAATCAAAGACAGAATACTGACGAAAGAAATAAAAATTAGTAATTTTATATTAACAGTTTGACCGAGATTCATAACTTGGATATCGGAAAAATTTGTCTCCCCCTTTACCCCAACCTACGAATATCAAAACAAATCAGTAATATGCATAATCCATTTTCTCGTAAATAATTTAGACGTTGCATTCTTTCTGTTTCAGAAAATGTATACGAATCTACTTTTCTATTTCGCAATAATTATTATTGCGCAAAGAACATCGTCTGACCCATATAGGATTACGACGGCGTCAACTGGCGCTTATTTTCAAGAAATAAGCAATATTTTCGTATATTCGAAATCTGCCCCAATAATTTACTCTATTAAGCTAGACTTGCATGAATCAGCAGATAAATTATTAGAAACAAACTTCAAACACCGGTTGTGCAATGAAACAACCTGGAAAAATTGCAAATATGCAGAAATGGCAAAACAATTAAAAAATGCTATTATGAACCTGAAAGAACAAAATACCGCAATGATACAAGATTTCTATTCGACACCATCGTCTATTCGAAGCAAACGAAGCGTATTCACCCCGATCAGATCATTCTTCGGAGATGCGCTACGCTTTTGCTGTCGAGTATTAAATTTTAGAGATGGACGAAACTTCTTGGCGAATGAAATCTCGTTGAAAGAAGAATATAATATTATAAAAAACCAACTGTTAACTGAGCATGCAGCGTTAGTTAATACGTCTACTAATCTGCATAGCTTCATTGACCATACAAATAATTTTATGACAAAATTCATTTCGCATACAAATTCTTTTATGGAAAATTCATTAGAAGAACATGAACTTCTAATCTCCCTAAATTACATACAAGGATTCTACGATAACTACCTTATTAATACGTTGAGATTATCAAATATCCTAACGTCTTGTAAATCTCATAGGATTCCCTCCTCAATTATCTCAAAAGAAATATTAGAAAAAGACATATTAAAACTGTTGGAAATTACGAAAAATCTAGGCCTTGACCTAGCAATCCCCATCAAAGATATTCAAAACTACTATCATGCTGAACTTGTAAACTGCAATTTCTTTAAAAATACGCTAGAATTAGAAATTAAAATTCCCCTAAAACAATTAGAATCTAAATATGAAATTTACAACTTTATTCCGCTCACATTCAAAAGTCATTCTAATGAATTGTGTAGCTGGGATCAAGAACCATCTCTGATCATTCATGAAATCAGAACAAATTCTGTACGTTATATTAGTGGAACCAACCTCCATTATTGTAACTCGGATAAACCATTATGCTTCCTTCCTTCTAATAGAGGAAGTGATAAATTATTGTCTTGTGCAAAGAACCTTTTCTTTCAAGACTTAAATCAAAATTTATTGCAATCCTGCTCATTTAAATGTAATCTTAATAATAATCAAACATTAGTGCATCCTATTGGACACACAAAATTTGCTATCGTAAATTTTAACTCCCTTATAGCAACTAATTCCATTACAAAAAAATCCGAAAAATTAAAAATAAATAATAATTCACCCGGAACTTTTATTCTGGATGTACCTTGTCATATTCAAATTGAGAATATTGACGAAAACAATAAAAATACTGTAATTATCCCAATAGAAATCCCCTGTCTCTCTGAATCTTTGGAAGAGACTATCAAAATCGAAAATCATTTACCACTTCTGTGGACATATTTTTCTGATTCTACAGAACCATTTGATCTTGCCATTGATCTGGCAACGACAAAGGTCTATAACCCCAAATGGAAAAATTTTGTTCCTCATACCGTTCCAGTTAACGATCTCGAAAACAAAATTAAATCCATTGAACTACAAATACCCAACCAAAACTTTAATGACTATCTAACTTTTGTTAATGGGATATTCTTACTATGGTTAATTACAATATCATTTATGTTAATGTGTATTATAATATATTTAAGATTAATCTCCCATCGAAATAGTACTAATTTAACAAAAAGTACTGCATTGTAAAAATTACGCAAAATAATGTGATATATTAACTTCCTATATATACGTAAGAAAAAATTTGTTACTCATAATTAATATTCGTAAATATTTTATTCTAAGTATATATACTCATACTCGCATTATATGACATAATTTTAATCATACAGAATTATCTGGACATATGTATGTGTTGGATAGACTTTGGAAAATTTTTTTTCTTAATTTTTTTTGTTCCCCCCGGAGAATTGTGTAACGTATATTTTCGTCTATTTTAAGAAATGACGAACATATTCGTTCACTCATTTTCGAATACCAAAAATGTAGATATTTATCAACAATTATCATCCTATAACTCTTTGTAAACAGCCACCAAATTATTCGTATTTAATTTTACATATACAGATATACCTTCTGTATATTTATGACCTAGTTGTACCTGTCCCTCGAGTACTCGACGAGTCAGCACAACCCTATAATAACAACACCCTACCTCACTTTACCTATCCGACACGTACGTTTTCATACCCTGAACGAGTATATAATCCCTCGATTCAGTTGTATAATTGTTCAGTTTAGTTTAGTTCTCCAACAGCTACTTCTAAGTACCTGGAACCTCTCTTGTAGAAGTCTCTAGTGAACAGATAGTCTTGCTTGTTGAATTGTGATCTAATATGTATTAATATTAACGTAGAAATATGTACTGTGTTGTACAGATTAATATTTTATTAAATGTGTAAATTCACTCTTGTGTTGAAATATTATTGAGTCTCTGATTAATGTTAAGGTCCACAATAGTACGTGGATGATAAACTTGAAATTATTTTAGAAGTATTACGGCTGTTAAAGTACGTGATATTTCGTGTATGGTGTACTCCTGAAAGTGGTCTTAAATAGGTACTTTACCACCTCTTTTGGCCGTTACACATACATACATACGTACGTACATACGTACATGCATACATACATACATACGTACATACATACATACATACATACATACGTACAAACATACATACATACATTACTTTTCTTATGAAACGGATAATTTTCTTGATTCCCACCCCTAACCCTTTCCTGAGGTTAATTGTAATACCCCTTTTGCGAGCAAAACTGGGTAAAAAAAAATTATGCCAGATGAAGGTTACACGGTGATCGAAAAGATTATGTTTTTCTTATTCTCATGGAAAACCACAGAAAGACATAAACAGGAAAACAACAGAAAACTAGACCGATGTAAATACCATTAGAATTCGCACCAACACGAGATACTAGAACGACCCTGATTTGATAATCTTCGCCGCATATCAAGGTCGACAACATATAAAAAGCTCTCTGTACAAAAGTTTTCAAGTATAAATACAACCAAACACAATCCGAATTTCATTTCCCACTATCGCTTAAATATCGATCCAATAAAAAATAACATTAGTATACATCTGAGTGAAACTTCGGCTATTTACAATAGGAAATTCTTGATGGAATTGAAAAAATGAAAGGTTAAAAAAAGAAAATTAAGAAGGAACATAAATCTATTTTCTTTCTCTTTTTTTTCATGCGATTCAAAAGCCCATCAGAACACGTGTTTTTATTGTTGAAGTAATTTTAAACTTCCCGCTTCTTCCATTTCAATACACTAATGACAAGTAGTACTAAAACTCTTTACTAGCAGGTATGCGCATGAGGGTGAAAAAAGTTGAACCGCCATTTAGTAGTAATAATAAACAATGTATAAAATTCATGAAAAAACGAATAACACAAGATGGCGGCTCACCTCGTATCACCCTCATGCGCATACCTGCTGGTAAAGAGCCTTAGTAGTATCTACCTCCATTACAGAATTCTGATTTATTCAATTTCCCTACAATTTTTTTATGTGTCTATAACCCAGAGGGCATAGCTCGAGCATATATTTTTCGTATTTTTAGAGAGGGAGCAACATTTTTGAGGGTAACAGCTTTATTGTAGATTGCAGTTCTTTTTTTAAGGCAACAGGAGGTGGTCAAAAAATTTTGGATGAGCGTTCACTCTACCCCCTTCTCTCTTTACGCCATTACAACCAGTCGATTGCAACTGTGATTTTTCAATAAGATTTACCGAATCAGAATATTCATTTTGTGCAGGGTGAAATTTGAAATTCGGTTTTGAAAATAAATCGGTTCATCTTTCATTGGTACCTCTGGTGGATTATTTGGCATGTGTTATCATTTTCTGTTACATATAACATCCCAAATCTCTGGGCTTTTTTTACCCAGAGGGTTTGTTCTTTTTATTATTCCTTGTCCTCACCGATAAAGTTTCAGTCCTTTTTCCACGCTGAATGGTAGCAATTGTGTAAAGGTGCTTTTGTGGCTTCATACGATGTTAATTATGAACCACGTCAAGAAAAAACATATTTTGGATGTTCCAAAAAAAAATATAATTTTATCAGCATTCCCTTAGTCCTTCCGCTTCAGAAAAACATAACCACCTTGATTTCAAAATCTGATTACGTTAATCTGAATCACGTCTCTAGATCATGTAGATGAACAATTTTAACCATAAAAATCATACTGTGTAGTACGCACAGTACCAAAGCTCAATCGATAACTCACAATACAGCAATGACCATTGATTTCTGTTCATAAATTTACAAAGTGGCTGTACTTCAAATTTCAGTGTTGGGGTGCGAAAGAAATAAAAATTAAATATAAATATCGCGTGCTGGCCGTAAACACGTGATAAGAAATAGGTTAAGACATCTTTCACGCAATAAAAAAAATTGTACGTTAGGTAGGTAAACCTATTTTCGAAGGTTAAAGAGTATAATGCTTCTTCTTCGTAAAACGCAAACAACAAAATATTTCAGGAAAACCACTCAAAATTAATCTCTTGAAAACGCAAACTTTCATCTTTTTTATTGACCTTTAATAGGCTATAGCCATTACTATGTCTCCGACTCTACACTCATTAGCGCTTCATTTCACATATTGTCATCGAAATTCGGCAAGTCTTTATTCTCTCGATCAAATTTTCTAAAGAAAGGTAAAGTAAATGAATCAGCCAGTTAATTGTTCTCTCAGGAGAATTTAACCCACAAATTATAATGATGAAAATTTATATCAAACTTTCAAAAACCAAAAGATGTATCAATATGACACTCAAAAATAAATTGGATGTTGCAAAATTATCCCTTTGTAAGGTAGTGGGATCCAAAAGTGGTTAGATAAAGAAAAAAGGAAATAATCGAACAGTTTTTTCACAAAATATGTGCTGCAACTGTATAAAACAAGAAGTAATGATTCTATTACAGAATATCCTCGAATTCGAAGTAAAAAGCTTTGTTAAAACATAATGTAGCATACTTATATATTATAATACAGGTACTTAATGTTTTGTTTGAAAAAACTATTGGAACTGAAAACTATTGTATTTCCTTCAATACGGAATATAGGCCACATGTTTACATAATACTTTTTATTCGCCTCATCGAATACTATAATACTGAAGTTGGCATTAAATTTCTGGCGTTTTAGAATTACTCTTACCAAAAAATGGTATACAACTTCGTATACATACATGCACAAATGTACGAAATACTTCTTTCACGTAGGTAGGCAATTTGTTACTTGTTTTATCCAGTAAGATTTAACAGCCACTAAGTTTAGCAGTCGATTCCCAAAACACCCTATAGGTATGCGCCACCGATTGGAAGAGGCGAGAAATAATGAGGAACTTAATATAAATAAATAACCATATAAATAATTCAAATTTAACATCCCCACCTAATTATAAAAAGATATGGCCAACTGGTGCTCCTTCGGACCTCAATACTTTTAAACCAGTTGCCGAAAGCTGATCAATTTATTGAAGAACCAATTATCTCTCACAAATTCCCGGGTAATTATTAAGAAGTCATTGCAAACAAAACATTCCGATCAATTCGTTATTTCACTTTTTTACTCGAAATGAAATGAATCGAGAAAGAAAAACCGCTCTGTTTTGACAGAACTTAAAAAATAAAACTTTCGGTAGCTTTTCGCCGAGAGAAATTCCAAACAGTTTTTGAATACAATTTTCAAAAAAGAGGAGATTGAGAGACTTTATATATCGTCTCTACTGTAGAACTCAAGCAAACATATATCTATCTACTCGAATTTATTCAAGTTCAAATATCACTGACAGCGAAAAAAAAATCCATATTTTTGTCTTAAATATTGTAAGCTTATTTAAAAGTAAGTAAAAACATGATTTTTGAAATTCTTCGAGAAAAATAACTATTTCTTCAATCAATTTTTGACTTCTCGTTGAAATTCAGTACCTACCTTTTCATCAGAACGTAGGTAATCAGCGAGTCAGGTCAGGAAATTCGAAACTTTTTAGAAAAAAAAAAATTATTTTTTCTAGTTCTACCCTGAGAACAGCCCTTTTAGAGAAGTGTTCTGTTCTCTCCTAAATCGAACAGTCTGCTACTGAAAAATTACTAAAACATGCCTACAAACTTTTTTTCAGATAAAACATACAATATTACAGGTTCATAAATTTTCATTGAATGAACAGCATCGATTTAAGTAGGATAATGTTAGATATAGGTACCCAACTGAAATAATATATAATTTTTTTTCCAGACGTTTGTAATTTACATCAAGGTTGAAAAATTGAAACGCAAACATGCTTACATATAAATTATAGTTTAACAAATAAGTAAATAGTCTAGAATTTTGCAAATCAAAACTATGACTTTTACGAGCTGAATGAAGCTACAGTTGACCGTTCATCGTCTATAAACTAAACAGCACATCTTCAATGAAACTGATAGGCGCATATGTATGTTTAAATAATAAAAAACAGACTGACCCTCGAGCTGAATTCGAAATCATTATGTAGTGTGGTACATGTATAGAAATCGGTTCGAAATTTCGGCATCTCGTGATTCAATTTATATCTAAGTAAGTAGGTAACTTACCTAGTAAAATATCGAGAAAATAGAACATAATAAACCTCAAGAATTTAAAGATTAAAAAATTAAGCTGATTCATACAGGTAATTTCACGAATGTTCGCATTCATTAAAAAGAACTGCAGTTCTCATTACCCCATAAACAATTGTTTTTAAGCATTAGAGCTTCCTATCAGATTCAGATCAATATGAATTTGAAAATAAGATGAAAGAATGTAGAATTCATTACTTACTTCAGTTCTGATGTAATAACGAATTCAGACGCGAACAGGAAATGAGGGACATAATAATTCTGTGAGTAAATTTTGATGTCCATCAAAATACCGCCACATATTTTGTTTTCTTTTTTCTTCTTAAAATATGATTTTTGGAACGTTCTTAACACGGCACACTGAAAGTCGTTCGAGTCAAATTTTAAGTAGATCAGTACCACTACAAAATCGTACGCATGAGCTCAAATGCGCATATAGCTTTTCGGAACAAACTTCAGTTTACCGCCAAGGAAAAGCTTGCGGTTGCGTACAAAGACTACATAGTTTCACTTTCACACAGATAATTTACCAGGAAAACTGGAAACGAATAAAACAGCTTGTTCAACAAAGGACAAACTTACGGTTAAACGAACTTTAATCCAAATCCATTGACTGATGGTCGTGGAATCCACTGACGCATATTTTCCAAAAATTTACAACTCAGTTTTTACATTTTAATATACAAATTCAAATTCAAACTTTACGAAAACCAATGTGCATTGTGCAATGAGGAATTCAGGATGATGAACATGAAAACTTTTGTCACGAAAGCATATTTTCCAATATGAGAATACTGGTAATTTTGTTTCTGGACAATAAAAACCACAAAAATCTATTCACTTCTCATTTCATTTTATTTTTGTTTTTCGCGAATCATAATAATAATAAAAATAAACCATAATATTGAATTCTTGGAAACAGAAAATTGAAATTCGGAAACGATGAATATTTTAGATTCGTAGATCCCTTCAAATCCCTTGAATCATGTCTAAATACTTACGAAAGAGGGTCTGTGTTGGAGAATTGGTAGTGGTAAAGTAGATAACCAAACAGTTTTTTCAGTTTTCCAAATAATTTTAAACACAAACGAAGCTATTGTGCTACTAAATAATATTGTGTAACGCCAGAAACAGGTGTTGGTTCACAATTTGTTTCCTATTTTTGACGTTGACACTTTACAAAATATTTATTTGAGGAAAACCACAAATAAATATTTATAATAAAATAAAATAGACTTTATAAATTAAACTTGAATGTACTAGGTATCCACTTCACTATAGTGGACCTTAACTTTGTTGAGAGATTAAGACTTCAATTAATTTTCAACGAAAATCTTTTATAAAATATAATAATGTTTCATTTACAACACAAGAATAATAGAATTGAGCAAATGAGTTGACTACAATTAAAGAATTTACATAAAATTAATTAACGGAACAAAATTGAAGAAGTGAACAAAATTAAAATTGAAGTGAACATCTTGTTCTTCAGAGTTCGAGTTTTTATAATTTAATTTTTACATGGTAAAAAGAAGAAATGGTAAGAACAGGTGGGATTAGTTTATTACGATTGGTTGTTACCAAAAAGAAGGAGAATTGACGTTTTCCAGTATTAGACAGATATTTCAACTAAGTTACACGTGTGTGACATTAGCTGAGGTCAGCCATAATTGTATTTTTGTAACAGAGACAATTTTCATCGAATTCAGACGATGCCATTTCCTGTTAGGTTTGTACAAAGAATAAGCAGAATAAAAAAAGTGTGAGAAAATAAAAAAATAAGACGAATGAATTCGTCTGTGTAAAAATATAGGCGGACATTTTAAAGAATGTTCGTCTATATTCGTTACATATTGTTTTTCAGATGGAAATTCTATTGATCATGATATTCTTAATTTCAGTAATTTTGGAAATAGGTACCTACCGCTACTTGTTGCTAAAATTATGAAAATAAAAGTTATCATTCTGTAATCTTTCAATTTTTATGTAGTGGTAGACCATTAAAAAAATGTTTCTTTCTCTGGAAATAACTAAAAAATTTTAAAAAACTAAATAATAAGGATAATTTGATGAAAAAATTATAATATACTTTAAAATATACTTTACTTAATATTTGTTGATACGAAATCCCACCTCATCTCATTCATCATCATCATCACGTCATTCTATATATATATATGTCACACGTATACTCTCGTCACGAAGTGCTTCCCCTACCATTCTCAATCCGCTATCGCTGTTGCTTCGCCATTTCGTACTTCTTCATATTTTATTTCCAAATGTAAATTTAGTCTGCTAATAAATTCTATCGTGAATACTTCTCTCTTACTCTTTTTCGTTCCTCGCCATCACCGCCTCACATCATGGTAGCTATCGCTGCGGTTGAATTGTAAGAGAAGAATAATATTAAAAGTATGAAAATAGCAGACTGATTTTTTTGAAATTGATTCATTGTTGTGTTGAAATTTATATTTTTTGAAGTGAAAATACACTAAAAATACGTTTAAATCGAGAATATTAAAACTCAAATTTTTTATATTATATTTTTTTCGAAGTCGAAAAAATAAAAACGTAACCAAAAATCAGTTCCAACGAACTACAATCCAGAAAGGACCGCCAACGATACAGAGAACCTCCTGAGGAAATCTTCTGCTCCCGTCTTCAAGAAATCTTCCATAGATCTCAACTACGAAGACCACAAATTTTTGGGCCAACCTTCTACAAAATTCAGCGAAGACAACAACGATGACATTGGGATTAAGAAAACACAAGTTCACACAACAACGGATCGACGAGAAAAAATTAAATATTGTAAGGTAATATAGATGTAGTTAAATTGTTTTTTACGTATTTTTTTGAATTGAAAATTTGAGGTAGAGATATAAATTTTTTTTGTCCCCATTTAATAATATATGTTAAATTTAGTAAACGTATTAGAAAGCAAAATAGGTGAATATAGTATTGAGAAAGAGGAGTTGCAAGAATTGTTGAAAAAGTTTGAAGGGGAAAAAGTTGTAGATTTGAAAATAGAGAAATATAATCTACCTTATTAAACGTATTTTACGGGTGAAATAGTACTAGAGTCATTTACAATCGACATCTCAGGCAGAATAGAAGAAATTAGTACATTTAAATATATTAAAATAACTGATTTAACACCAAATTACTTTTCCAATAGAATATATAGTTCGTTAGAATCAGAAAAGAAATTCATTAATAGATTCTTGAAATAATAATACCATAAAAATTTAAAAGAATTTAAAAAAACTGGATAAAAAAGAAAAAGTGCCAGAAAATAAAAATATTGAATCTGAAAAACATCAAATAGTAAAAAAGATCGACAAAGAAAAAGAAGAAAGTAAAAAATTTATACCCATCACGAATATTGAAGATAGCCTATTAGGATATAAAAAAATTGAAGAAAGTATGTCGAGTGTTAATGAAATTAAACCGATTCAAGCTCCATTGGGAAAGTGTTTAATGGAAAATATTATTTAGACTGGAGACGTATGATTATTTCGGCAATTAGGGGTGCTGGTTATTATGATATTTTCGGAGAACATGAATTTTTAGAATCTTATATATCCCATATTGATGATTTGAATTTTAGGCCAAATAAAGAAATGATAAATTATTGTAAAATGCAAGACAATGCCAAAGCATTCGTCTTAGAAAGAGTTTCGAATGATATTACAAAACAAATAAGAGATTGTAACATGGCCATAATGATGTTAAAAAAATTAGACAATATATACGGCACGAAAACATCAGTTACAGCAAACATGGCTAAATCAAAATGGATGGAATTTAGATTTCAACCTGGGGGAAATATGAGGGGATTCCTAAAAAAATGGGACGAGCTTGTTACGGATGTAAGAGATAGTGGAAAAGAAGTGAAAGAAGAGGAAGAATTAGAGAATTTACAACTTGCACTATGTTACGAACAAGCATTAGCAAAAATGCAGTTTGAAAATATGCCCCCTAACGAAAAAAATATCGACAATTTTAAACGAATTCTAAGGGAAGATGCTGATCAAAAATTCAGAGATCAGACATTAAAGAAACAAAATAATAATAATCATTGTAACAACTCTAATAATTATCGTAATAATGGAAATGGCAATAATAATGATAACTATAGAGGTCGTAATAATAATTACCGTGGAAGGAAATAATTTTAATAACTACAGAGGCAACAATCGAAATCAAAATACTAATAGTAATGCAAATGGAAATGAATCAAATCATAATAATGGTAATGGTAATAATTCAAATAGTAATACAAATGGAAACTGTAGGGGCAATAATTATAGGAATAATGGAAATTACTGTGGAAATAATTATAGGGGTAATAATAGAAATTACAATAATAGTAACCCCAAATGTTATAAATGTGGTCAAAATGGGCACATTGCTCAAAATTGTGGCAATAATAGTAATATCCAACAAAATAGTAGTAATAATAATTCGAATACAAATCAAAATAATTATCCACCAAAATCAGGCCAAAATAATAATGTTCAAAACAAAAAAGAAAGTCCCGAACAGCAGGTAAAAATGTCATGTATGGTTAGAAAACATTTAGATAATTCGAATGAATGGTTATTAAATAAATTAATTAAAAATGGTGAAATGGATGAAAGTTATACGCAACTTGAAAATAAAGCAATTTTGGATGGAGCTGCAGAAGTGCATTTAACAGCCGATATAAACAAACTTGAAAATATTAAAAAATTTGTCACTCCTGTAAAATTGCAATGTGCGGGGAAAAACACTTTCTTATATGCCACTCACACAGGTCAAATGACAATAAAAATTGAAAATTCCAATAAAGTACAATCATTAATTCAACTAAATGATGTACATTACGTACCTGATCTAAATACAGACATAATTAGTGCAATAAAAATAACAAATACGGGTACAGTAAATATTGATCAGCAAAAAAATTGTGTAAATATATATTTTATAGAAAATGGAGAAACTCTAATAACTGCCCCAAAAGAAAATGGAATATTTTATTTCCACTATAATATTGAAAATAAAAAAATCCAAATAAAAAAAAAATGATGAATACATCAATAAAGAGTCAGAAAACGCCACACAAATATGTCCCGTAACCCAAGAAAATGAGGATGATTGGGAGGATTTTTCAATCGAGTTGGAAATACAAGAAGACGACGAAGACCCACAAGATAATAAAAATCGAGATCCATTTGAGGGGGGTGAAAATAATAATAATATTGTCGAGGAAGAAGATATACCAAATGATGAAAAATCTAATATAAATGATAATACTGATGGTATAAATGAGACTTCAAATAATAATAATATAATAAATAAAAAATGATTATTCACAGAAGGCTGGGTCATCTTAATGCACGCTATATCCAAAAATTAAAAAACTTATCTGTTGGAATTCCGGAAAATATAAATTTTAGAGACGATGATTTCAAAACTGCCAAATATGTTGCATTGCAAATAATACGAGATTAGGGCATAATGGTATGAGAACAAAACCTTCCAGAAAATTAGAGATAACATCTTCCGATATCATGGGTCCATTTACACCATCGATCGCAAACCAAAAATATATACTAACCTTCATCGATCATTACTCAAAATACACATTTGTCATGCCCATAACAGCAAAAAATCAAGTGGCAACGGAATTTAGAAATATAATAGCGTCCATGAAAAATAAATTCACAAATTTCCCTATAGGAACCATTAGATGTGACAACGCGAAAGAGTATACGGATGCAAAAATAGTAAGTTATTGTCAGGATAATGGAATAACAATGGATTACGTAGTTCCTTATTCTCCAGAGTTGAATGGTGTAGCTGAAAGGCAGAACCAGACACTTATGAGAAGAGTAAGAGCTATGCTCATTGATGCCAACCTAGACATTAAATACTGGTCATATGCAATTGTCACATCAGCATATTTACTAAATCGATCACCGACAAAAGCAAACGTGGACTTTAAAACCCCGTATGAACTATTTTATGACATAAAACCCAACTTAAAAAATTTAAAAGTATTTGGTTCTCTAACATATCGTCACATTCCTTTAGAAGTACGTAAACAAAATGCAACTAAGGCAAAGTTGAAATCGAAAAATAAAATTGATCCAAAGTTGGCACCAAGAGCTGAAAAAAGCATAATGATGGGATACACGAATACAGGATATTGCCTTAGAGACCCTTTTGAAACAAAATCGTATATTGCATGTGACGTAAGGGTAGATGAGTCTCAAAACATAAAATCTCTAGAAACATCCAACAGAAAGTTAATAATTAAACCAGCGAATTATGAACAGGATTTAGGCATCATAAACCCAATAATAATGAATATTAATGTCAATTATAATAAGACATACCTAGAAGATTGCGTGCCAAAAACCTTTAATGAAATTAACACTAATCCTTTTAGAAAAGAATGGGTAAATGCAATAAATGATGAATATAACTCATTGAATGACATGAATGTTTGGGAAATTGTGGATTATGATAGGCAAAAATTAATAGATACAAGGTGGATATTTACGATTAAATATGATGAATACGGAAATCCTAAACCCAAGGCCAGACTAGTAGCAAGAGGATTCAAAGATAGAACAGAATATAACATTACAGAAACTCATGGGCCTGTCGCATCAATTAGTACGATTAGATGGTTACTCTCTGTGGTTAATAAATTAAAACTGATTCTTGTGCAATATGATGTCAAGATGGCTTACTTAAATTCCCCAATAATAAAGCCAATTTATGTTAAAAAACCAGAGGGAATAAACATCAATTCAAATCAAGTCCTTGAATTAAAGAAATCAATATACGGACTGAAAACATCAAGTAAATCTTGGTACAATTTACTTGACTATAAAATTAAGGAAATGGGTTTCATAAGAACAAAAGCTGATAGATGCTTATATCTAAAAACTAACGACAATGAAAAAACATATTTTTTAAGCTACGTAGATGATATACTGATAGCTTCAAATTCGCAAATAGCAATTTCAAAAATAAATGAACAACTCGAAAAATCTTTTACTATCACAATAATTAATAACCCAAAATTTTTTGTAGGATTAGAAATTGAAAGAAACATAGAAAATAAAACAATAATACTGTCTCAATATAAGCATATAGAAAAAATGATTAAAAAATTTGGCATTTCTGAAATAAAAAAGACAAATACTCTAATGGAAACTGCATTGAAAATCGAAAAAATTGAAAACGGAAGGGATGATACAGAATATAGATCAATGATTGGTGGATTATTATACCTAGCCAGGCTAACAAGACCTGATATATTATTTCCTGTAAATTTTTTCTCGCATTACCAGAACAACTCAAATGACACCCTAAAAAATTACGTAAGAAGAATATTTAGATATGTCAGTTCCACAAAGAATTATAATATTACGTATAAATCTGAGGGAGACGGAATACAAGCATATATTGACGCTTCGTATGCCCCTCAAGTAGACGAAAATAATATCGAATTAAGTAATTTACAGAAAGGAAAATCAATTACTGGTTTTATGATTTTTGCAAACGGGGATTTGATAGAGTGGAATTGTTCAAAACAAACAATCCATGCTTTGTCCAGTACCGCTGCAGAAATCATAGCCGTATTTGACACTCTCGATATAATTAAGGTGATTCAATATATGAATTTTGAAATTTTTGGAGAAAAAATAGTCGTGGACATAATGGAGGATAATATATCGACTCAAAAAATTTGCTCTGGCGGTAGTCAGAAAAATCGCGAGCACTTATGATAAAATGTTACTCGATACTAGAGGCTATGGAAGAAAAAATAATTCATTTTAGATCTGTTAATTCTGAAAATCAACTCGCAGATTTACTCACAAATCGTTGGATAGAACAAAATTCGAAAATTTAATTGTAAAAATTCTAGAAAACACGAATCTATACACATAATACAAAATACATTTATTATGAAAGAAAATACCCGTCCAAAAAAAGTCAAGTCGTACCAAGTCAAAATCCCAAAGTCGAAACTTGAAGAATATTGTACAAGAAACAGTACTCTTATATTGTCCATAAATAATATAATGAAAAATTAAACTTGAAAATACTTGTCGAAAATAAATAGCTGAACTTTCGGTAAATTCAACAATGAAAATAAAATTAAAATTGAACAGGCAAAAACCCTACAAATGTAAATAATAGAAATAGCATGCAACTCTCGACAAGCTTGTGAAAAATACACGACAAAATTCCCACACGAAAATATGAAAGGAAAGTCTTAACAATAAACGAGAGATAAAAACCAATTACACGACCTCAATATAGATAAACTAAATAGCTTGCCTTATCCAAAAATAAACATGTCGAACGTCACCTCTGATACAAAAGAAATACGTAGAAGATAAAGCTAACGGACATCATATATTATCGCTTCATATTATTGCATGCCAGGTACAGATAATAATTGTAAAACGTAACGTTTCTGATAAACGATCGTATACCTTAAAAATCTTTTGTTAATTTTATTTCCTTGTGATTATTTTTTTTCTTATTATGTACTCGTAAATGTTCGAGAATATATTCGAACACACTTATTAATGAATCATGTATTAGTCATTTATGTATACAAAAACTTTTTGCATGTTACCATTTTTTTTTTTGAAATTTTTTATTATTCATATAACATTTATGTACTTAATATTTTTTTTTGAAATAATAATAATTCGTTCACTTTCAGCGTGGAACATGATGAAGAACTCGATCGGTAATATTTCAGGGGGGTGTTGATACGAAATCCCACCCCATCTCATTCATCATCATCATCACGTCATTCTATATATATATGTGTCACACGTACACTCTCGTCACGAAGTGCTTCCCCTACCATTCTCGATCCGCTATCGCTGTTGCTTCGCCATTTCGTACTTATTCATATTTTATTTCCAAATGTAAATTTAGTCTGCTAATAAATTCTATCGTGAATACTTCTCTCTTACTCTTTTTCGTTCCTCGCCATCACCGCCTCACATCAATATTTGTTGGGATACGATTCCCTCACTGCCTCACGAACACATAACTGTACATTAATCAACACTGCATGTAACAAATAACATTTATTTTTTTTACATGTGGCGACACTGATCGCCAGCATAATATTTTTCCCGCCACTGCTCGACGGAGAATGTTCTCCGCTCGTCAGTCGTTGTACTAAAGTCATGAATAAAACTTTTAGTGATAAATGTCCGTGCTTAGTTTTCTTTGGATGAAACGATCAAAACTCACCTCAACATGGTAGCCAGAGCTGCGTACCAGAGGAAATAAGTGCGGGAATTAAAATGTGTTCGTGTTAATCGTGTAATTAATTAAAGTAAAAAAAAAAAAGTTTTAGTGTTTCACGCAAAGTGAAAGGCTTAGTGCCGTGTGATACTTCCGCGCAAAGTGGAATAAAAGTTAAAAAGTTCGTGAACGCAAAGTTCAATTCCAGTGATTAAAGGAATTATCCTGGAGTAATTGAAGAAGCAGTAAATCAAACGACTCAAAGGTAAAAGCGAAAATTAATGAAAACTTCAGTGAAATCTTGGGCGCCATTTAAAACGTCGAAATCGAGAGTTTGGTGTAAGCAGATCAGGTACGAGAGGATCCTGTGGTTTGGAAAACCAGCTTGCAGAGTTAAAAACGGCTGGAAATTGTTCGTACTTTGTTCCGGAAAGGAAGTCGAAGTCAAAAAGTCGAAAGTCTGAAAGTCGCAGAGTCAAAAGTCAAAGTCAACATCGGAGCAGAATAGAGGAGAAACGGAAAATTACGAAAACCGAATCGAGATAAGTAAAATTTAGAATAATTAATTAGTAATCGATGTGATTTTGTCCCAAAATTAATAATAAAAGTTCGAAAATTAATTAAAGTAAAGTAAAACGTTCGAAATATTTTCCTGTTGACTCTTAACCAAAATTAGAGGAAAGTTGAAACTTGAAAGGTATCATTGGTAACCTTTCAAACTTTATCTCGTTGGTCGAAAGTGGTCGAAATAGGGAAATATTTGTTGAATGAGATACACTCTGAATAACAAAAGAAAACTTATTGAACACCATTTGACTTGAGTGACAGTTTTTTCCTGTTCATAATCTGTATAGAGCATTTCAAATTGACAAAAGATAACGAATCATTTTTCTTTTCAGCATCAACCTTTTGTATTTCTGTTGAATAATTTTTGCCTTGAAATCTAATTTATGTTTTAACGTGTTCAACAGAACTATTTTTCATTCTGGAATGAGATCCAAAGCTGAAACCAAGTTCGATTTAAAAATTTTTGGCGATAGAATATCAGAATTCCAATAAATTGTGAAGAAATTGAAACAACGACGGAGAGATCAACTCATCGTCAGCAACAGTTTTCGTAAGAATTAATTGGAGTATTGATTAATTATTAAGAATTGTAATATAATATTTTAACTTGCATTCCCGATCGAGCGGTTGAGACCGTGTTTGCATAATTGTGCGGTTGAGACCGTGTTACCCCCTAGAATTAAGTTCTCGTGTTTCTGAGGTAGGAATAATAAGCCCCGATAGAAAAAATTTAACAATATGTCACGTTTTGACACAAAGAAAGTATTTGACGGGAGGAATTATGACGCTTGGAGAACCATGATGGTCTCCACACTTTACGCAGAGGGATTATACCCGATAATGCACGATACAGAAATGGAGGTACTTTTTTTGGGATTAGATTTAAATAATTTTTTGAACCCTGAGTCTAGCAATGCCAACCCAGCGACCCGTATGACATATTTCCGAAATCAGGAAAAGGGAAAGGCACTTATATACCAGGGACTTAACAATGAATTAATCGAAAGAGTGAAAGACCTTAAAACAATAAACCAAATTCTAAAAGTTCTCGATGAGAGATATAAAAGTTGCACACAGGTCACGTACATTAATGCAAAACAAGCATTCCAGAGACTAAAATTTAATAGCGATGGGAACATGAGAAGTTATTTGGATGTTTTCTCGAGGGCAAGCCCAAAAAATAAGGGATTGTGGGAAAAATCTGGACAATCAGGAGGAGATAGAACAGCTCCTAATCTCATTAAACATGGACTACGATATGACTAGGCTGGAGTTTAATACGTTAAGTCAGGACCAGAAAACAATTGAGACACTCCATGCCATGTTAATTGAAAGGTCGGATAGGTTGTATGACGAGAAAAAGTCAAAATATAATAATAATAATAAATTTCGTAACTTCACAAATAATAATAAAAACCAGAGATTTCAATACGGAGGAAGTTCCCAATAGATATAACTATACAAACAGAAATCAAAACCATAGTCAAAATCTAGATCAGGGGAAAACAAAATACAATAATAACCAACAAACAGAAATGTCTCAGTATAACAATAATAACAATGAAAATAAAAAATATGATAACAACCAAAATCAAAATACTTTGCCAAGTTCGAGTATATTAGTTTGTTTTAAGTGTCATGGCAAAGGGCACATAGCAAAAGTATGTCCGTCAAATAAAGAGGGTACAAGACCCCAAAATAAATTAGATGGTCCTGCACAAAATACGAGATACGGACGAAGCAACACTAATAATAATAATAATAAAAACAAAAAAGAAAACGACGTTCAATGGTCAATGATGATCAGATATAGAGATCAAGGACTGAACAATAATTCAAATAATAAATTAATAAATCTAATAACATCAAAAGATACAAAACAAGAGTCAGACTCTAATTACGTTCCCCTTACCAAAAGGATTATGTTAGATGGAGGAGCTGTAGCTCACGTCATATCAGACCTGTCGAAACTGTCCAACCCAATAATGTTAGAGAAACCCATTGAACTGGAATGTGCAATTCAAGATACACTCTTAGTAGCCACACATATAGGTACAATGTTTATAAGGGTGGAAAACTCAGAACGTAATCAAAAGGTCATAAGACTTAAAAATGTACACTATGTACCGTCCCTAAATGTAGACCTGATGTCAGGGATCAAAATAACTGAGAATAGGGCACTGGGAATAGATCAGAATTTCTCAGCGGCACATATATACATCAGAGGAACGAATGAAGTGCTATTCTCAGCCCCAAAAATAAGGGGGGTATATATGGTCAAATACGAAATCGTGCCGGAATCCACAGTCAATATAATAGAAAATGAAGATGAATTAGATAAAATATGTCCTTATAAAAATGAGTCGAATAAACTGGCATGTATGCCGAACATAAATTCCCAAGATGAATGGATGGAATATGAAATAGAGGAAGAAATTATTGAGGAAAGTCAGGAGGAAGTGGAAGAGAATATAGAGAACACAAATAATAATACACAAAATAACATAGATAATAATAATTTAGATAGTAATGACATAATAAATCTCAATGACGAACAGAATAATAATGATTCACATAATAATAGGATAGATGAAGATGATATTGAACAGAATGAGGATGTAGGTACGAATAATAATGAAATAATAAATAATAATAATATAATAGACAATAACCTAGAAGTAAGTCAGGATATAGAAAGCCTGAAAATAGATAAAAAAATAATATGGCACAGGAGATTGGGACACTTGTCGGGAAAAAACTTAAAACGTTTAACAAAAGTCTCAAGGGGTATTCCGAACGGAATTACGTTCCGTGACGATGAATTTAGCCTTTGCGATATATGTGTAAAGGCTAATTCCAAAAGGTTGGGACATAGTGGAAACTGGACAAGACCCGAAAGAAAGTTAGAACTCGTTTCATCGGATACTATGGGCCCCTTTTCACTAGGAATATACGGCGAAAAGTATGTTTTAATATTCGTGGATCATGCCACAAAGTATACATTTATTTCTACCATTGAAAAAAAATCAATGGTTTGTGAAGAATTTAAAAAATTGTATATGAAACTGAAATCAAAATTCCCGGATCACCCTATAGCCACTTTGAGATGTGACAATGCCAGAGAGTATCTTGACTCAAATATGAAAACATTTTGTGAGGAGAACGGCGTGAACCTTGAGCCTGTCGTTCCGTATTCGCCGGAACTAAATGCAATGGCTGAAAGACAGAACCAAACAATAATGGCTAGAACGAGGACCATGTTGTTCGACTCCGATCTGAACTTTAGTTATTGGTCATTAGCTGTTTTGACGGCTGTTTATATTATAAACAGAAGCCCAACTAGGGCCAATAAAGACAATAAAACCCCATTCGAAATGTTTTATGGCATAAAGCCTGACTTATCCAATATGAGAGTTTTTGGATCTCTCGCATTTAGACACATCCCTATAGAAATCCGTCAACAGCAGGCTACGAAAAATAAAAGAAATAAAACCAATGTAGAACATCCAAAATTAACACAAAGATCCGATAAGGGTATATTCGTGGGATACACAAATAGCGGGTACTGTATAAGGAACCCGTTAATAGACAAATCGCATGTTACCTGCGATGTTAGATTCGATGAAACGAGAAACATAACAAAAATAATAAATAAAGATAATAATAATGATACCGAACAGGGAAATGATAATATAATAGAAACCCCTGTAATTTTAAATCTGTTTAAATCAAGATACAAAAATTATATTGAGGACCACATCCCTCAAAAATGGGAGGATGTTGAGAACAATCCTTTTAGGGAAAAATGGCGACAAGCTATAGGTGACGAGCTAAAATCACTGTCTGATATGGGCGTGTGGGAAGTTGTACCCAGGGAGAAAAATGTGAGGTTGGTGGACACAAAGTGGTGTTTTACCACAAAACCCAACAATCAAGGCGTTCACATACCGAAGGCCAGGTTGGTTGCAAGGGGTTTCAAGGACCTCACCCACTATTCTCTCACTGAGACATATGCCCCAGTAATCCAATACTAGCTTATTAGATGGATGCTATCGATTACAAATAAATATAACCTAAATATTACACAGTTCGATATAAAAACAGCATTCCTTAATTCCGAAATAAAGTACCCTATTTTCATATCAAACCCCAAGGGATGCCAACTGGGCGAAAATAAATGCCTAAGACTAATTAAGTCAATATATGGACTGAAAACGTCTTCCAAAAGTTGGTACGACCTGTTAAACTCAACGATAATACAAGCGGGATTTGTACAATCAAGAATAGATAGATGTTTATATTTAAAAAAGGATGATACTGGTGCAATGGCATTTTTGATAGTCTATGTGGATGACATGTTGTTGGCTAGCAACCACGACGAGTGGACACAAGACTTGATAAGTATCTTTAAGAAAAATTTCACTTTAAAAATAGAAGACAACCCTACCTTTTTTGTGGGATTCGAAATAAGTCGAGACATCCCAAAAAAACAAATAATATTAACCCAAAATAGATATATAGACAAAATATTAAGGAAGTTTGGCATGGTGGAATGTAAACCGTCAGCCACACCGATGGAAACTGGGCTTAGAATAAGGAAGCCAACAAACGGATTGGATGACACTGAATATAGGGCTGTGATAGGGAATCTACTATATGTAGCAAGGCTCACCCGCCCGGATATTGCTTTTGCCGTCAACTATTTGTCGCGTTTTCAGGCATCCTCTAATAGCGAAATAAAGAACTATGTTCGTCGTATTATTAGGTACCTTAAAACAACGAGGGATTTCTCTTTAGTATTCCACTCGGACCAAACTCGGGTTAAGGCGTTTGTCGATGCGTCGTATGCACCCGACGTAGACGATTCACCCATTGAAATAAATAATTTGGAGAAAGGGTGCTCCACAACCGGCTATATGATTTTCGTAAACGGAGACTTGTTAAACTGGGCCGTTCACCGGCAAAACTTAGTTGCAACCTCGTCAACTGCAGCCGAACTAATTGCGTTGAATGACGCACTAGACGACATATATGTGATCTGGAGACTCACTGAGAGCGTTTTTTCTGTAACCGACTCAGTGCAGGTGTACGAGGATAATATATCCGCATCACGCATTGCATCTGGGGGAGGCCAGAAACGCTCCAGGTCCCTAGCGATCAAATGCTATGCAGTTTTAGAAGCTTTTCAAAATAAACTAATTGCGTTTAACGATATTAGGTCATCTGATCAGGTTGCGGATATTTTAACAAAGGCACTTGATCGAAAGACGTACCAAAATATTGTGATGAGAATACTCCGGACAAGTCAACTTTTCGGCCAATAGTCTTAATTAACTCAACCCTCAAAATTTTTTGATAATTGGTTTTGGACTGCGGATGGGTGTTGGTCTTTTAGCACCTATCGTAAACCGAGCGGTCCATATGTCGTTTCACAACTCACATCATCTTTTTTCAACAGGTTCCCCGTAGCTGCTCTGCCTCTCTTATTGGTATCAGCATTCCCTAATATATGCCATTGATTCCCACAATAGTACACTTATATCAAAAACCCCACATAATTAATTATAAGGACATATATATATATATATATATATATAGAACAATATTTTCTTACTACAGCTGACAATGAGGAGACATTGATCTCTCCGACCTACCAATTTTTTATATTTTTTTTAGAATTAAAAATCACATAATACTTATAAGGCGTGACACTATAACATAAGGTCATATATATACCTCATGTTAACCTATACACGATATATTTAAGATAAGACAATATGACAATATAGGAACGCATAAACATTTATTATATAATATTATACTAGTCAACGACATACCTAAATTTTTATTTTTGTTTTTACCATTTTATATATAGTAAACTTATATGACAACTACATGTAATAATTTTGACTGCTTTTGCTTATTTCTTGTTTATATGTTTGTTTTAAATACTTGCGATATGTGACACATTCTTACTTATATGTTCGTTTGTCCGTTTTGAATCGCAGGGGGGTGTTGGGATACAATTCCCTCACTGCCTCACGAACACATAACTGTACATTAATCAACACTGCATGTAACAAATAACATTTATTCTTTTTACATGTGGCGACACTGATCGCCAGCATAATATTTTTCCCGCCACTGCTCGACGGAGAATGTTCTCCGCTCGTCAGTCGTTGTACTAAAGTCATGAATAAAACTTTTTAGTGATAAATGTCCGTGCTTAGTTTTCTTTGGATGAAACGATCAAAACTCACCTCAACAATATTTGACTTAAACAATTATTTTATACCAACTACAAAGCTTTAATGAATCCATAGTCGATGATGTGTTATTGATTTTTTATAAAACATTTTTCATTCTGCTCAACAGAACCCTTACAAGAGATGTGATTTTTTTTCTCGAATTAGGTCATCGGTTTGGTGTTTTCAAATGAGACTTCTTCATTACTGAGGGTCTGAGTATAACAGCAAAATCAGATGAAAATAAATTTTTTTTTTAAACATTTAAAATTTCCACACTTTCAGAATAAGTTTATTATTGGATGAGGAATAAATTATTTTCTCACCCACTGTTGTAGATAAGTGATATGATACAAACCTACGAAAGATTTTGATTTGAATAAATTTAAGTTAAATTTGAAACATTGCTTAACTTAATTTGAATCAATTCTTATTTCCGTGGTTTTGAGAAGTAGGTCCTTGGTTCTTTACATCCCCATTCACTGTATAAGATCCAGATTCTAATGATGTAAAAAATGCGTACAAATTAACAAATATACTTTTTTTCATTCATGAACGATAAGTGGATTTGAAAAAGGATTTAAATTCTTGAATGTAGTTTAATTCTTTGAAGAAAATTAGTTTCTATTTTCTAACATGACAGATTTTAAGTTTTGAATTTTTTATTCGAAATTTGCAACAGTAAATATATTATTACTATTATTATTATTATTATTATTATTATTATTATTAATACTACTACTACTACTACTACTACTACTACTACTACTATTACTATTTTTTATAAATTGAAGAACAACAAACATACCTTACCATTTATTGTGAAGAAACCCTCTCTCCTGCACTCACTCAACAACTTGTAACAGTTTTCATGAATAAGTATTCTGTTATAATTGATTTCCATAGTTCATAAATAATCAGAATATCAGATATTAAATCGACTAACTGATTGATAATGAAAATCAAAATCCATAAAATGAGAAAATTTTTCTTGAGAATTAGTCGTTAATTATGTATTGTAATTTTTAAAAAGTAAGAATTTTGTCTATATTTAATTTTTCATTCGTTGGTAATTTATTAATTTGGTATAGGTATGTTGAAAAAATAACGGTTTATTTGTATTTTTCCATAATTTTCATCCAATAAGTGAAAAAAATAAAAAATTAAAATTACTATTCAATTTCAAAATTTAAACTAAATAAGTATTCTTGTTTTCGTTCCCAAACGAAACTTTTCCAATCTAAAGTTTAATAACATTTAAAAAAAATGGAACATTTAAAAGTTGGAAACTTTCATTTTTATTTGTACCAGTGTCGGTGAATTCAAAAAAATTTTGAATCCCGAAATTTAAGTTTTTATCAAATTCCACTTCCATCTTGATTACCTAAACTAATGAACGAACGAGGAGATAAAAAATGAATGGCAATAATTTGAACGGCATAAAGCCTGCACGAATTTTTGTGATTTTTAAAACCAAATTTTCCTACTCATTCACAGAATCACTGTCACACAAGCACACGTGACACATCTCACAACTCACCAATCACCTCACAAGACCGAGACATAACTCACACAACTGCACAAACAAGCAAATTTACGAAGGATTGAAAAAAATAAAAAATAAAAATTCGTTCGAATCGTGAAACGTCAATCAAACTCCGCTTGCTTGATTTAACTTGAGCGAGTGAGCGGAAGTTTGTGTTTTTATGATTTTTAAATGTTATTAATTTTGTCGGTGACAGCGATTTTAATGTGCGATCGACATCCGCTGTCGCTAAATTTGTCGCTTTACGAAAAGTGTCTTTAATTAAATTCTAGACGAATTTTTTCTGTCATCACCTGTGCATTATGTGTGAGCCTCATCAAGTATGACTTCTAGTAGGAATATCTTCATCGAAATTGACTGACTTGCTGTTTTTACGTTCGGGTTTTGATCTCAGAAGTTTCGATTTCTCATTTTCGGTAAGTGATAAAATATTTTCACTCTATTTTCTGTCAATCGCTCTCGAAGTGCATACAATATCAGTCTTTATTTATTCCGAAGTTGAAACATTTTTTTATGTTACGCACCATCTGGTGTGACCACCATCTATAAATCTATAAATGAATGTTATGCAATCCCAAAACATTGTGGTTTGCCAAATGTCATTGTTTAGATTTTTGTCGGTTCGATTAGTGTTTAATTGTATGATATCGAATTGAAAAAATCTTGCATGCTTTAATGTTTTCGCGTATTCCGTGCTAAATAATGTTCTCTCATCATTCCAGATTTCGCTGAAAAAATATCATGCCGGCTATCGGACCAGTGTATCAACCGACTACTTATAATGTGGGATACGAACCACAGTCGGAATGGCCCCAACAACCAAGGCGCAATCGCTTCTCCAAATTAGCCGATTGGTTGCAGTCAGATGAATGCTGTAGACGAATATTCATTGCATCCTGCATCATTATTGTTTCTTTTATCATACTCCTACTTTTAGAGTTTATCGTCTCGTTCACGTTCGGACCGAATTTTATAGACCACGACAATCCGCTATATTCTGTTGTTTTATACATATGTTTCACAATAGTTGCTATAGCGTTTATTGTATCATTTGTATTGGTGTACTTACGCTTTAGGCGACACAAACGATTCTATTTCTGGCCCTTTGTTCGTAAAGAAGGTCTAGCCAGGCAGATGAGCAGTCAAGGAAGAAATGGACAGGTATGTTGAAATGTGAGAGTGATTTGACATCATCTCCATGTGTACCTAATCACGTATAATTATAATTTTAGGCAATGGTTTTAAATCCGTCAACGGATTTGCTTGTAACGCCTGCTCAGTATGGTCCTGTTATAGAAGCTCCGCCGACGATGCACGAAGAAGACGAAACTAGAAATTTAATGAGTAGCGATCACAAAGAAATGTGAGTTTTTTTTTCGTCATGATTATTTAGTTGTAAATTTTCCAATAGGATCAACACTTACAGACGAACTGTATACATTTAAGATGACGAGGAGATCTTCAAAATTATTTCAAAGGGTGAAAATCTTGTCAAACTGATACGTATTTACATCTTTGTGAGTACCGGTTCGGTGCTGAATGAGTTTGGCATGTCTGTGTGATTTTCTAGTCGGTGGATAGTGTGATTTTTGTGTGTCTGCATGAAGTGTATGTATAATATGTGTACAGTTCAGATATTTTGATGTTCAGCAGTGTAGATCGTTTAAAACAATTTGTATCGTTCGATTCCAGCATTTTACCAAGTAAATGTTTTAATTTGGTAGAGGACCGGATTTTATGATACGAATAACTTTTCAAGGTTGTTAGTTTAATCAGTCAAATTCGATGTGCTCATAATTTTCACAAATTTTTTCTTTTCGATGGAGCGTTAAATTAAGACAAGTTATTCTAAGGAGAGAATTCTGTTGTTTAAAAATAGAAAATAGATATCTTTAAATCTAAAACTTATTCCAATGCTTATTACATATTAATTTACTGCTCTGCATTGACTTATAATTTTTTGGTTGTATTGAAAATGAATGTAGCCTATTTTTTTTTTCAAAATAAGTACCTCAGCCCTTTATCCAGCTTCTGGACTTCTAGAGATTGGTTGACGTCTGTTTGGGAGTTGAGAATTGTTGGAATTTGATTGCCAATGATCTCCCATTATCAGTTTTCCAGTCGTATTTAAGGGCTAAAAGTAAAAACGATACTTGAGTAATTCTTAAATTTTTCCCATTATCGGTTATATCTTTACATAAGCATGTATAGATGTAACTTTTTTAACGTTTGTAATTCTTAAGTTATTGCTCATTCTTGAATATCGTTCTTGCATTCGGATTTAAAATCATCAATTAAACCAAACTGAATACTACCCCTAAATGTTGGGTAAGGAATGTGATGGACTGATGGCGACTGGTCTCGAACTGCATAGCCTTTCGATTGTTGTAGGCCCAGCACCAAAACCTTTACACCACGTGCCCCTCTAAAAGTTGACTTTGTGATAGTGTTATCATTTTAATCAATTTAATAAGCGATTCCGTCTAAACTCTATGCTAGTTATTTTCTCCAAAAACTTGAAGGGTTATAACGGGCGACTTCATGTTGAGACGTCTCCCATGCTAATTTTTTCATATTAACTCGAACGTCCGAAGAACTATATTCTGTAATATGAAAACCGAATTAGAAACAATATGTTTTATCGAGTTAATCCCTGAACATGATGAAAGTTGAGAGCCAAAATTGTCCCTTAGTGAAACAGTGCTTTTAAAATAGATGAAAAACTATCTGCTCGAAGTCCTACAAAATAAATTTTATTCTAAATTTTCATCTTAAAAACTTATGTCTCTAGTTAGAAAAAACTTTTTTTCAAAAATTATTTTTCGTCCTCGTTGTTATAAATTGTCTCGCGTTAGCGATCGTAATGCATTCCAGATTTCTAGCTTTCACTGTTGATGTAATTTGTTCAACATCAAAAATCGCTCTCGTTTATGACCGCTTTACTATGACTCATCCGCTACGTGGGATCCAAACTGGTTTATAGGTTTTAATAATTATACATTTCGGAACAAAATTTATATTCGTTGTATTCGATGTTGTGATTTTAAAATCTTTTTTTGCGTACGTTATACTCAAATGAAAGAATTGAGAACCTTGGTTTAAATCATGCGTTGAACAACTTCGTGGCTTATTTCCTTCATTGAATTTTTTTTTTGTTTTGTTTTTGGTTTGTAATTTACTCGTTGATTAAATTTTTTTATACCTTCTTAACTCGTAATGTTTTTTATCTAGCACTGGTCAATGCAAGATAGCGTAGATTCTTTTGATTGCCTACATACTCGTAGATAGGTTATCTCACCTGTCTTTTTCTTATTCTTGTAAATAAATTTATCATCCAATATTAATGTCTTGAATGTATTAAAAATATAACTTCCATCAGTTTTGACTCTATTGATTGTGTACCATGGATAGAGTTTTAAAGAATTTAAATTTCCCTGACCTTGGTTATCCTTGAAAATAAAATTATCTGTAAATCAGTGTGTTTACGAACCTAATTTTCCACCGATTTCAATATGAATCGTGAATATTTGAGGGAAATTTTGTAATTGATTTCAAATTGAATCTCTTGAAAACCATTTAAACGGTATTGTATGGTCCCCCTCCCCCCTAAAAAAATACTTATCATTAACATAATTAAATTTTTCTTCAATTAAATTGACTTAAAGCAATTAATTATCGACTTTGATCTTATTTCTTTGAAATAATGAGAAAGAATATCTCGTATGAAGAAAAGTTGGAATGCATACGTTTATTTTTTACCCTTGTGTTTGAAAAGAAAGTAAAAGATAAATCATAAAATGATTTCAATTACCAATTTTACGAAAAGAGAAAAAAATGAAGATTTTATTCACAATTCTCTTCCTTCTGAAGGATCCCAGTTTTGGGAATGAGCTAAATGGGAAAATAGCAAATTTCTCTCGCCTTTTGCCGCTGGACATACACACTTTTGCAGGTGGACAGTTTAATTCGTAATTCTCATTTACTTACCTATACCAGTTTATTTTATTTCTATACTTTATTCTGAGAATAAATTGCTATTGGTGAGGGAGGGAGACTTGCCGATAACAAAACATGAAATTTTACGATTTTGTGTTCCGATAGTGTTAGATTGGTTATCATCTAGCGAACAATTTTATTTTAAAATTTTCTGAAATAATTAGGCTTATATGTTTTTACCGTGTAGATATATTTTAAGGTCACCTAAACGTTTCACTTTAAGATGTTAAGAATGAAGGGAATTCGATTCCACAAAATAACGCCGAAGGATTATGACGTAGAGCATTATTACCCAATTTGTTTACAAACGGTGTATTAAAATTAACCTCATGTATGGGTTAGGGGTTGGAGAGATTAAAATTATCCGCTTCACGACAAAAGAAAATTAATGACACATTTTCCCATTTTGACCGAATTTTTTTATTTATACCTATTTGTAATATTATTATGTTTATGTATCACTTAAATTTTTGGTTCATGAATTTAAGAAAACCATGAAAAGAATATGACTGACATTTTCACAAAAGGCAGTCCTTATATAGGATAAGGTCTGAAAGAAGTTTGGTGCCTATTGGTCCAGTATTTTCTGAAGAAACTGAAAAATAAAAAATTTCTGGAAAAGTGGTTTTTCCCAGATTTTGAAAAAACTGCGAAAAGGATTTAGCTGAAATTGTCACGATAGATTTTCCTTTTTTTAGTGCAAGTCTGATACGAGTTTGGTGTTTCTTTCAGCAGTTTCCGAAAAAACTAGAAAATGAAAAATAGCCCGAGAAAATTTTTAGTTAACGATTTTGAGAAAACCACCGAAGGGATAGGGATGAAAATTTCACTACACATATAGTTTTTATATATGTAGAACGATGTCTAGAAGAAGTTTAGTGCTTATTGGTTCAGTAATTTCCGAGAAAATTGGAGAACAAAAAATCCCTGGGAAAGTAATTTTTTCAGGATTTTAAAGAAGCTATGAAAAGGATGGGACTAAAGTCATTATTTGAGTGAAAGTTTGGTAGAAGTTTGGTGCCTATTCACTCAGTAGTTTCTTAGAAAACTGGAATGTAAAAAATTGCCGAAGAAAATTTTTGGTTTACGGTTTTAAGAAAACTACGAGAGGGATGAGGCCTAAATTTTTGTGAAAGGTGGTTCTTATATTATAAAATCAGGTCTGATATGAGTTTGTTACCTATTTTTTTAGAATTTTTCGAGAAAAATAGAGAATAGAAAATTCGTGGAAAAGTGGTTTTTCCAGGATTTTGAAGAAACTATTAAAGGGATTATGCTTAAATTTTCACGTAAATCGTTCTTATGCGTGTGCAAGTATGCTATAAGTTTTGTGGCTATTAGTTCAGTAATTTGTCAAAAAAACTGGAAAAGCAAAAAAATTTCTTGAAAAAATTTTGTGTTCACGGTTTTGAAAAGGAATAGGCCTAAAATTTTCAGGAAAGGTAGTTTTTATAGAGAACCAAGTGTGATAGAAGTTTTTTGCCTATTTGGTCGAGTAATTTCCGAAAAAAAGTATTTTTTTAAAAATGAAAAATTGCAGGAGAAAATCAGATAGATTGACTGTGTTGCTCTTGCTTGCAGTTTATTTTTATTATTTACGGTGCAAGAGGTTACGGGGGTTTTTCTACATTGCATTAATTGAGGATTTTTTTTTTTTTTTAATTTTTTAATGTTGTAGATTAAAATTGGTAAATCCTTCGTGGAGGCTTTTTTCTTTTTCCCTATTTTTTAATTCATTTTCTGAATGCTCTTGCCATTTTTGAAATAAAGGTGTGCAATTCGATGTCGTTGATTTTACTGCGCCCACAACTCGTTAACGTTGGCACAGATTTGGTTTAGCATCCATAATTGTTGGTCATCAATTGCATCGATAAACTGCGTACCTTAATGAGTAATTAACAAATTCTATGCAGTACAGTTCGAGCAAAGATTATTCGTTAATTAGCTACCTCCAGAACAATATTAATTTAGGATAAGAAAAAGTACTTACCTAATTGAATGGTAAATTTTGGTACCATAGAGTGCTCGAAAGACTATAACCAACTTTATTCAAATCGAAGAAAAAACTCTTTTTAAATTTTTGATGAGTCGAATGGTTTTAAAAAGCAGAAAATACGTTCTTTTGGAACTTACACTTGTTGATAAATTACCTGAAGAATGAATGTCTATCTCGGACCATCTGTACGAGCAGTATTCAATCCAAATTTTTTCGATTGCACTGACATATTTGACAGTCTCGAAGTGCGTGCGTATTCGTTTTTTAGCTTCAGGCCATAGTGATAAACTGATGAATGATGGTAATGGTGCTGTTTTAGGAGTGAATAGCTCTTCTTACTGCTTTTACATAATGTTTTGGTTACTCCTACCATATTTCTGTTTAATTTATTTCATATTCACTATTCAGTTAAACGCTTATGTCTTTTTTTGGCTTTTTTTTTAATTTTATTAATTTGTGTCTTCTGGCAACGTTTTCGACTACTAACATAATGGACAGGGTGGCATTTCTCTTCCAATTTCTGTGCACAAAAGTTGTGTTCGACGTGGCAAAAAAAAAGCGGACCTAAAAACTTTTAATAAGATTATTCTGTTCCTCTAATGTTGCCTATATGGCTATGTGGGCCAATTGGGATTTGACATCAAAGTAGCTGACATCTAGCGGATATTTTTGTAAGCATTGAAAAAGGAGATTGTGAACACGAAATAAATTCAATTGATGCTTTTTCAGGATGGTTTTGAGTAAAAGATGGGTGGTATTGATTTTATTTAGCATCATTTACTGTAAAAAATCATTCACATTGATGTGCAATGCAATTCCCGATGAAAAATACCTTTCTCTCAAATCAGTGAAAAAACGTATAGAAAAAAACCTTCATTATCCCATTTTCAAGCCTTTTATCAGCCAATGACAAGCGCGCCACAGGTAGTCAAATCCCAATAAAAAGCTAATATGACTTTAGTGTTAGCAGAATAGCCTCCCAAAGAGTTCTGAAGTTCATTACTTTTTGCTGTGTCAAGCACAACTCATATGCACCAGTGTACATCCCTAATCAAAATGCCCCAGTTGCGATACCTCAAGAAGTCCTCTGTATACTTTGTGGTTTTTTTTTAATTGTAATTCGAAGCGAAGGCTTGATTCTCATAATCGAATTTTGTTCAGTACATTCATATATGGATGATTGGTACCTGGGTTTTTTGATACTATAAAGCGGTTGATCCCATTATCCGTGATGCTATTAAGCGGGGTCTACTGTATCATAATTGAATAATCATTTTATTAGAACTGCGATGGGCATATAGCATCGGATTAATTACAGTAGCTAGGGTGCAACCAGTGCAGCTTGTTCAGTTTCCAGTTCAAAAAAAATTTAATTACAAGAAGATATTACATAGTACTATTCATAAATTTATACTTGCTCTGTCAAAAAATGCTTTTGAGGGAAGTGAGTGATTGGCATCTGATGGCCAGTTATGTAGTATGAATTTTTCAGTTACATGTCAGAGTACCAATTGTATCAAACCAAATACCCAGCCATTTTAGGTCGTCGGGAATGTGACGATGGCTGGTCTCAAACTTTATAACCTCTCGTTTTTAAAGTTGAACACCGAATCACTACTCCTTGCCGACCACTTTCCATTTAGAATATAATGAAATTCATTATTAGTTGCAAAATTAAGTACTTTGTTGTTGTTGTGTTATCGTTGTACAACTTATTTTAAGTCCCTCCGATTGAGAAGTTTCGCTCTTATTGTTTTTGATTTCGAGAAATCGATAATATTCTTCCATCCTTTTTTTTTCTCGATATTATTCTTGGGATGAAATGATATTGAGCGGCTCAAAGCTCAGTCATGATCGTCTCTATACTGTAATACTCCTACATAATAGGCTGTAAGTCGTGTATTTTTTTCGTTCACGAAGATTGTATATCTTTTCAGATGAGAAAGTAAATCCAAAGTTCTATCTTTCCATATCTCCGTCATTCTGCTTCCTTTTTCAGTATCCGCTCTCGAGTTCGCCGGATGCCCTACGTAATAGAACGTGTACACAATAACTGTAGTCTGTGCCTGGTCAGTTTACGTTTATCGCATACTAATTAAACCCACAATAATTATCGAAGTTTCTTGGTATTTATTCGTACTCTTGAAACGGACTTAATTTATACAGCAACCCACAGTAGTAGGTACTGGCTGGCTATCCGAGTAAAAGATTTTTTTTTCCTTCGTCGAATGACAGACAGTTTCTGTTGTTGTTGGATTTTTTCTCTTCTAATTACTGTCATGCCTCATAGATTAGGTTGCCCTCGGTGGTTTTTTTCCAATGTATAAATATTTTTATATGTGTATCGAAAAAATATTCGTTTATTGAACAATATGTCGAATACGATTGATGGAATAGATGACTTTTTTTTTCTTAAGAAAACAACTGCAACGAACGTACCGTTACCAATGAAATAAAATCCACAGCAACGTGTAGTAAATAATTAATTCGTTATAAGTATATATGTCTTGTTTCTTTATTTATTAATTTATGTATTTTTATTAATGTTTTTATTTACTCGATTTTGTTTGCTGTTTTTAGGAATGAAGAAGCTGAAGAACGACCTCATGAAGCCGACCCCAGAATCGTTTTACGACCACCTGGTCACCGAGATGACGCCTAATTAGAAATTCGACGTTAATTCATTCGTAATTTCTTTCTTTCTTTTTTTTTTTTTGGATACATGACTTTTAAACTTTTGACCTCGTTACATATTTCGCATTCAGTTTTTATGTGATGTGGAACGATTTCGTCCTTCGTCTGGACCAGGAAAGCGCAGATTTTTTGTATTTTAGAAAAAAAAAAAAAAAAAACTAAGCGAAGATCAATTATTGCACGAACTTAATTTGAACCTAGCTGATGAATGTATTTACGTTTGCCTTTGCTAATTTTATTGTTCTTACCATATTCGGCGTTGTGCTGATTCAGCTCCATGATTCCCTCAACTTGTGATCAACGTCCCGACTAATTTGTCACGCGAACTGTGTTCGGCTTTTATTGTAATTTTTTTATTTTTTTTAAGAAGCACACTTTTTAAAATGTATTTGAAATTTTGAACTTCATTTTAATTCACATATTTTTAGTTTCATGTTTTTTCATTCTGCGTAAAACCGATCTGAATTTGTCAATTTTGATGAAGTTTAATGCTAGAAAAATTATTATTTGTACCTTTCCTTCTGTAGTTATCATCATGCTTAAATTCTGTCGCTCTACCATCGTGTTATTTATTTATTTATATTTGTATTTTAATAATACGTTGGTATTTGTTTCAAACGTAAGAGACAACGATGAGCTACATTTTTCTACTATAAAATTACAACAAATTGTATTTTGTCTGTTCCTGTGTTTTAGTGGTAGTAATGTTATAAAGTATGTTGATTTCACGTCAAATGCGAATAAATTGAAATTTCCGATGTGTTTTTAAAATAATTTTATTCTTTGTAACCACCATCTCATTTTCTCTCCTTTTTTTTGTATGTATTAAGTTACGTTTACACGCATATGTTATTTTTATTTATTTATTTTCGTTGTATTATTTTTATTCCAACCTAGGTCAGTGTACATTCGTGAACGTGCAATTTTCATACGATTTTAATTCTAGATTATTTCATGTACCATTTTTTTCGAATAAAAACACATACTTAATTGTATTAATTTGTTTTTCAACGAAAATTGTATTTTAACCTTGTTTTTCTTTTTAATCTTATTATCTTATTCCATTTTTGTACCTAAGGAAAATTATTAGCAAATATAAGCAAAGCGACCAAAATTTTTAGTTTTATTTGTTTTTTTTTTGTTTTTTTAATAAATTAAAATATGTACGTACGCGTAGGATAATTTTAAATTATTTTATTTTCGTATGCTTTTTTTTAATGTTTATTCAATTTTTGTGATAAAACGACGAAAAACATTTTTTATTTTGTCCCTCCTCTGTTTAATACGCTTATTTTTATTCGATTGATTTTAATTTAGCCACTACAGTTCTATATTTGTGCGAATATTGATTTTACGTTTTTTTTACCCATTCTTATTATTTTAACTAAAACAAAAAAACTTGTCACTTGACTTTCTGATTCAATTGTAAGGTTTTCAACGTCTCCATTAATAAAATTTAACTTTATACAATTTTACGTTTCATTGTGGGTACCAGTTTTGTGAAGGCTATAGAAGAAAAATCATGGTGGACGAATTTCGATGACCCAAAATCAGAATAAAATAAAAGGCTATATAAGTTTTTTTATTTTTTAATGGGTTTGGTTGCTTCATGAACAAGTCAAAGTAGAATAGATCACAAAGGTGAAGGTAACAAAAAGAATTACATTAGTGTTGTTATTAATCAAATGTTAGGCTACATGAAAACACGAGAATGTTTTTTTCATTATGGTTTATCTTTACCAGTGCGGAGTATGTTGGAATGAAAAATTTTCAGAAAAGAAGTTGCCAAGACGAGTTGAGAGCATAGGCGCTGACCACGGATGAGCAATGGGAGCATTTTAAATATGAACAACTCCTCACACAGGTCCAATTTAATTCGCGAGTTCTGGAAGATATATTTTGATGTTGAAGTGGAGGGGGGAGATGGTCGGGATCCAATGACCAATACTCTAGCAAGCATTAATTTTTCAACCACATGTTGAAGCACCGATAAAACACAACCAAATACATTGTCATTTTGTGTCGGCAATGTGCCGGTGACAGGTCTCCAATTCGTAAACTTTTGATTACATAATTACCATGGGGAGCACATAACTAGAGAATCTATACGACAAGTACATGCACACCTCTTTAACTGTCCAGGAAAAACTATGTAATTAGTGGTAACTTCAATTTTTCGGCAGTCGGCACATTTATTGATTTAAATTCAATATTCCAATAAAAAATTAGTTTCCATTATGCAATTAATTTATTTTATGTAATTAAAATAATCCATAATTGAGAAAAATGATTTTGTGTTTCGCTACTGCCCATTGAAATAATATGTAGATGCAAAGAAAAAATCGAAATTGGACAGAAAATGTTGTACACGTCTACTCATCTTAAAGAGGTTCTTCCACATAACCAATAAGCCACGTAGACCCCGTTCATAAACATTCTTAGTCACATATTTTCAATATTATCGCGAAACTGAAAGAAAGGCGCTCGAATTTTTTTCCAAACAAATATTCTTTACTCATTTTTTTTTATGTGCGAAGGAGTAATATTGCATCCCTACCTAAATACTTATTTATTAACTAATATGAAGCAGAAAAAACAAGCCCTGTCCATATACATGGTTCGCTTGGTTGAAGAAGGGTCACCACATCCTCACCATCTCCTCCCGAACTTAGAAGACGACATATATCTCTTCCAACTGCTGGGTAAAATGGCCATGTATCCGAAGTCCATTTGAGAAAAAAAAGAAAAAAAACTATTCGACCATTTTTGTTGTAAAATATCTCCAAGAATCCATTTAAATCGCGGAAAACATTTTAAACATGGAAATCTATTAAACATAAAATATAGCAAGTAATCAAATAATCAGAAATATCGCTTATCCGTGTTGATGTTATAAACGAGCGACGAAATTTTTTACACATAATAGTATTTTAGAGTTAAACCATATGTTGGCTGCACTAATTATACTATAGCTTTTCAAACTTTTCAATGGTTTATTCATTCGAATAATATTTATTGCTTTGCTTTATTCATGTAACGAACACCAACGTTCGCAAAATATTGTTTGTTTCGGCCATGACAAATTTTTAATTATATCTTCGACAAGGAGAGCTTATGTGCGTTTTTATTCCCAAAGTAATCAAAATGTTATAATTAAAGCTTAAAAAAAAAAATAAAAAAATATATAGTAATTAAATTAATACTAAATTTCTAAAATTTTAGTACCTTTTAAAGCAGGTAACCAAATGCGACAAAGTTTTGAAAATTTTCAATTTTTTTGAAACACTCAATATGTTGAATTGAACAAAATTGTCAAATTATACTCCTCCGATGCGTATGCTCAAGTATTAGTTTTACAACACATATTGATCATCAGTCTTTAAATTTTCTCAATAGCATCAACATTTACCAAGACATCTATCGTTCGCTGCAGAAAAATTAGAATTTTCAGATCCGTAAGTTGGAGAAAAAAAAATTTAATAAAAATAAGATCGTTTTATATCAGTATTCAACAAATAAAATATGAGATAGAAACACATATTGTACAATGGAGAAAATTAATTCATCGAAAGTATTAATAAGAAATTAAATGCAAAAATAACGAACATACGAAACCATAAATGTAAACATTACGAATTAAAAGAATGAAAAAAAACTTATATACTTAATACGAAAAAGAAGGAGAAAAAAACAGCGAGAACACTAATACATTAAACTACATTATCGTTTTTTGAGGTAACTTCCATTCCATATCGTCTCCACCAGAAAGTTCCATTTTGACTTTGGCTCATTTCATCGAAACTGTAACATCAAAAATGAGAAAAATAAATAAAAATAAAATCTCACAAGCTAATTTATTAATTCATAGGTACTTAAACAGTAATCCGAGATCACGATGGGCTTTTTGGCTACACGACCATTTTATCCAGCGTCTGGAAGATGTATTTTGATATAGAAGGAAGAGAGGGGATAATTGGGATCCGGTAGCCAATAGTCTACCACGCATAACTTTTTCAATCACATACTGCAGTCTGAAGAACCACCAATAGAAACGAACGAAACACATTGCCATTCTGAGTTGGGAATGTGACAGCGGTCAAGTCTCGAACTCGTGACCTTCCAATTGCAAATCCGAGCACCAAACCTCTACGCCACGCCGCCCTTAAGGGTGTTAGTTCGCAAATTTTTCAACTTCACATTTTTACGAGTAAGGAGAGAATGAAAAAAAAGGAGGTTTCAGTACCAGCCGGAGTGGACTGAAACATTTAATATGGAACACATTTCAACAGCTGTCGAACACAACACCAGCTCCGTTAAAAAAATTAAATTTTAAAAAATGATAAAATTAGTCACTAAAAAATTATTGTAACTGTTAACGTAAAATTACATAATTAAAAATAATCATCTCCTTCGAAATCTAAACAAAAATTAACTTTTAGAAATAACTTCCGACCCATCCGCACCAGAACAGCTAGTATGTTGCAATAAATTATAATTGATATTTTTGTCAAATTTCTTAGTTACTGATTCAAAATTAAGCATTTTATAGCCAACATAACAACCAAAATAGAAGCACTGTAAATATTGTCTAGCAGATCTGCATCAAAATTAGCAACATTTTAGAATAGTTAATAATAAATATTTGTTCTGAATTACATTCCTAAATAAAAATAGTGTTACCGGAGGTACTCTACAGTCAATCCGCACCAAAATTAATAACAAATTATATTAAATTATAATACATAGCTATTTTGAATTTTGTAACGATAGGTTGAAAATTAAAAATTCTAGAGTTAAAACAAAAACAAATAGCAATATTGGAAGTACCATACAACCGATCTGCAACAAAATCAATAAGTCAGGTTGTTGGCTAATACTACAGTTTGTTTTAAATTTCCTAACTATCAGACAATAAAAATTTCATCCTATACTGTAGTACCAAGAAATAGGCTTTTATATTGAAGAGTCCGACAAATTTTGTGTTCCAATATTTTTTTTATTTAATTGCATGCAATCTTTGGCTGCTGTGTGTCTGAAAATGACGACACACAATATCATATATGTATTTTTATACACTTTTATTCTACTCACTCAATTTGTTGAAGTACACCGGATGACCAACGTTAGCGCTGCTTTCACGTGTTGCGACATACGCACATACACACATATCCGTTTTTATCAGTTGTTTTTTCAATTTTTGTTTGTTTCTGTCTCGGGAAAAAAGTGAGAAATTTTATTTTCTCTTTCGTCATTTTCTTCTTCAAATTATCAAAGCGTATTTTTTAAAAACTCATTTGTGGAATACCTTGTCGTGAGAGATATTCTCACCAGAAGGAAATTCAACAGAATTTAAGCGTGTTCAGCTACTTCATACAAGCGTATGGGTAAGCCAGAACCAAACCGAACACTGGCGATTTTAGAGCCGGTTCTGAGAGTTTTTATACAGGTTCTGGCGCACACACACAGACACACGTACGTAATATAATACGTACGTTGATAAGGGCGGCCACTTCGCATCATCCCCTACTATCGTAGGTAACGGCTGGCCGGTTCGTGTACGAATTGTGACATTGATTGATGGATGACGTCATGATTCGGTACTCGTACATTACCTGCATGTATTCGCAGGTAATTACGATCAAACGTAATTTGTGTGTTCGTTTAACGTCACAAGGACGATAAGTTGGCCTGCCCTTTGGGGTGGCGACTGTCGTCGAGGGGTCCGAGCCCCTTACCTCATACCGTTGAGTCCCCACATCGTTTTTAACCTAACTTATTATTTGTTTCCGCTCAGACTTGCTGCAAAAGTAGTGCGTATTTCTTTGCTTTTCGTCCTTTCTTTTTTTGCTCTGCTTTTCTGCATAAGATATGTGTACTCTATATATAGACAAACTCCGTTAAAATCTTTTTTTTTCTTCTGCTTTTTCTTTTTTAATTATTACCCCACTCTTGACGATAAACAAAGTAGGGGAGATTATTGTTGAAATATTTCTTCACTTTTTCTGCGATCTTTTTCCTTTTCATCGCTTCTGTTTTGACAACAACCGGTACTAGGTTCACCATTACAAAGCCACTATTTTAGGTTCTGATGGCAGTTCTCTATAAGTTGTAATTTAGGTCCTGAATATAGGCAAAATTAATGCTGTTAGCATTTCTCTGAGGAGACAATTTTGGATTTAATTTAATTTAGAAAAAACTGAAAGATTAGTAAGTTTTGTTTTATTTTATTTTCAAATCAAAAAAGAATTATTTTTAACCTATGAAGGATCAGTAATGGCGACAAAATTTTTACAATACCCTAGTCACCAGCCTGATGACTTGTTGTAGTACCTGCGGGTTATAAATTATGAGTTAGATCGACAGACAAACTCCTCATCTGCAGGGGAAAGTTTACTGTGGTCTAAAACAGACTGGAAAAAATACCAACTAGTCAGTACTAGATTTTCAGTCAAGACTTTGTTTTATTAGCAAGGGAGTACTAAAATTTTCATATAGTGAGGCGCTAGTTTCTAGTTTGACATCATCTATATTAGCTTTTCAACTTCATTTCATTAATCACAAAAATTCCAAACAACCACATTAAAAATTTAAATTTAAAATTCAACATAAAATTCGAAAAAACTCATACAAATTTCACAACAACCAAGTATGACGACAATAAAGAAATCAATTCCCTTAATTTGTTTGTCATTTTCCATTTTTCTATCTTTCATTCATGATTTTAATTTCTATTTTTTTCATATAATTATGTTTTTTGTTTATGTAGAATGTGCAGCTTTTCATAATATAATATTTTCCTTTTATATTTCTGGATCGTTTATAAGATATTGCATAGAATACAGATATCACGTTACAGTGACTCTTGCTTTTTTACTGGGCTTGATTCTTGTATGAAAAATTGCTTTTTACGCTTGCTTCTGCTTTTACACTTTTTGCGACTTTTGGACAAATATAATATTTAATAAATGTTGCTGACAAATATTTTTATCGGATATGTGTTTTTGTAATTAATTCCAAGTGCAAATCAAATTCAACTTTACTGGTTTCATTCTACAAAAAATTCATTTAAGACAATTCAATAATAATATGTGGATTCCAAAATCCAAAACCTTTCGTATTTTTCCTGTATGATGTCCGATGGTATTGGACAAAATGACATTATCAGCGAATGTAACTTACAATAATAATAATAAAAGTGGACATTATGAGGGGGTTTTCTTCGGACACTACAATATATAATTATAAACATACAATAAAAGAAATTGTTTGACAGATGCCTTGGACTTTTAACCCTAACCTAAGTATTCACTATTACATAATAAAATCTGAAAATAAAAATCTCCCCTTTTTGGTCCTAATGAGGGTCAAAGAATGGGTCTAATGATGAAATCAACAACAAATTCAAATTCAGCACCTAAATAAACATGTTCAATGATATATTACACAATAAAATCTCAAAATAAAAATTCTCCCCTTTTTGGGTCTAATGAGGGTCTCAGTATGCGTATAATGACAAAACTAACCTCAAATTTGAATTCAACGCCAAAAAAAACATGTTCAATTACGCATTAGAGCATATTACACAATAAAATCTGAAATTAAAATATTCTCTTGGTCTACATTCAAAGACAACCACACACTTACTAACACAGGCACATTTTATTCTTCTCTCTTTCTTCTCCTCTTTACAACAAAATATGCACCTATGGCGAGGTATACATTTCTATCATTCTGCCTTATCGCATCATTGAAATGTATACGAGGTCTGTAACCTCGTACCGTATCAAAAAATAATACGATGATAATTATGATACAGGTCTTTTCCATTCAATGTTGGTATTTTGCTATCACATCAAAAGGCGCTACCTGGGATCGCAAAATTTTCAATAGAATTTAAGGTATGATATGATCCTAGGTAACACCTCACAAAATTAGAGTCGTATCATAGATGTGTACTATATCATGATACGCACCGATAATACGCACAGCAGAATGATATGAATGAGTACCCGCCTCTAGATTTGCACCATGCCAGCCGCCATCACACTTTCGTTTTTACTCCATATTGAAAATAAAAATGTGTTCCACATTAAAAAAAAAACTGAAAAACGACAGACATAAAGACAACCTTGATAAAATTAATGTTGAAAACCATACGTGAATCGAAGCAAAATTGAGCGAAAGAGAATGGAGAGCAGGAATTTATTTTTCTGTAATCACTGAACTACACCCTTAAGTATAGAAAAAATCTAACAAAAAAATCATCAGAAACCTAATGAAAAATGGAATTACAATTTTTGCATAATTTTTCTAATGCATTGTTTGAAACATCGTGTAGCTACAGACTTGAAATATGATGTTTAGATTACATACTAATGAACATAGTATGGTAATTTCTTTGGCCATCTTTACCTCGATATTAATAATTCGTTTCCATCTTTCAATAAGAAAATAATACAGATTACTAGAATTATGATTTTCACAAAAAATACTCTTCTTTATCACCCTGTACCTATCACAGTCCCAATTGTAATTATGGAGAAAAAGTGCAGATACTTTTTTGTTTCAATTTTATGTACCTATATTAACTTTGAGATTGACATATTTTTATAGTGGATCCACTCAAGTATCCATACGAGTTGAAAAAATAAAATAATAAGTTAGGTTAAAAACGAGTTTAAAAAATACGCTTGTATAATTTGAAGAAGAAAATAACGACGAAAGAGAAAATAAAATTTCTCACTTTTTTTTCAGAGACAGAAACAAACAAAAATTGAAAAAACAACTGATAAAAACAGATATAAGTGTATGTGTGCGTGTGTCGCAGCGCTGAAGTTGGTCATCCGGTGTACTTCAACAAATTTAGTGAGTAGAATAAAAGCATATAAAAATAACCACACGTTGTAGCCTTTTCTGGTGAAAGCACAAGGTCGGGGGTAAACCATTTTTATCACTTCTTGAGGAACCCACCTCATCCTATTTCAAGGTCATTAAGTCTTCTGTAATTATTAATTATTTAATTGAATTTTAAACCTTTATTTTACTGGACTAATAGAGTAAGTAAATGATACGATGTATCATACGCATATACCTTTCGATCATTTAGTACTGGATACTCAACAGCCCTATTTCACCAATTGGCCGATGTTAACGAATCGTGCTATCAATCTAAAACCCTAAAATGGACATCGGTTTTCTGAGTAAGCGCAGTAAGTCGTTGTTTGTCTGGTTTTCAGTCTGCTGAACATGTGAATTAAAAGCTATCTACACACGTTTCTGTGAATCCAGTGAAAACGAGCGAAACCTATGTCCATTTTATGGCTTTAAGTACTACTGCGGGCACAGATTTTCGTGTTTACCTAGGTATCCAGTACTAAATGATCGAAGCCTATACTCTGTTCACGCTGAAAAATGCGTGATGTCATAAACCATATCTACACTTATCTGCTTAAAACACCATGTTTGATTATTCTGCAAAATTATGCTTATCATTGGATAAGAATGGGCATCTGTATCTTTTCCTCTCTCCCCAACCAACCTCAGCATCTAAAGGTGATTCTAACGTCACATACTTCTTAGCGTGAACGGAATATAAGCAACCAGCGAGCCGCAGAGTCTTAACGCAGGTCGCGAAAGAATTTGAAAAAATTATTAAAAAAAGTTAAAATAAAAGTAATAATAAAAAGAAGATTCAACTATGTGATAAGGATAGGAGTAGTTGTAAATGTAGGCAACTATAACCTTACTAAAAAAATATAATGGGCGCAGGACCCTATCCACGGGAGAGATAGGGTGACACTCTAAGACGAGAAACAAAAACCTACATATATACGTATAACTGGTAAGCCACAACTAGAGTAGGAACTAGAATAATATAAGTATGTTCAAGAACACAAAAAACATCTAAGAACTTTTTTAACTTGCCCCACCCACAAAATCGTTTAGTCCATTTGCAACCATCCCACCCTCCATTCACATCGATATAAGTCGTACGTACGGTCCTATATGTATCTGCATGTCGGCAGCTGCTAAAAGATACTCACTAGTCCAAAATTATAGGCCTAGATAGCCTTTCATTAATTCTCCGGTTCATGAAAACATTTTGAAAAGTTAATGCGCCCGCGGCCTAAGACAGGTTGCCTTGGCCTGATGTATCACGAAATGTGACAACAATTATTGTTATTGCAACGTTCGTGCATCCTTGCCGATCGGAGTGATTGATACGTTTTCAAGCTACAAACCAAGTGTGAAAACAAACTCAAGTCCGAGGTTTTTCCTCACCTTCTGGTTTGACCTTCGTAGTAGTAAGGATTGTACAGCAACGGCATTTCGCAACACGTCTGCGGACCGGTGATGGCATCCTCCGCCTCTCCGGAAGCGTACACATAGCGATTTCCATTCAACGTTCGCATCGGTAACTCCGAATTAAGACGATTTCGCGAAATTAACGCTGCCGCGGTTGCACGTTTACTGCGTTTCTTTCGCTTCACCTCTCGTTCGGCGCTGCACTGAATGGACAGCAACAAAATGCATACCAACGCCATCAGAACACCGATGTAGACCAACACCAATTTATCGCCGGATCGACGTTGATTGTGCAACCAGTACGCAGCCAGTACCAACGAAACGCCAACCAGAATTCCCATGATGAAAAGAGCCTAGAAGAAATATTATAAAGCATCGATGTATTGGACGACTCTGACGAGGGGACACAAAAATTGATAACATTATCGATAGAACGCATGAGAATAAGTTCCTTTATACGTTTCCATCGAGCAACTTTGTTTATTAAATTTCGATATACTGGAAGACAAATTTTTGGATGAACGGAAGATTTCACGTCGTGAAGTCTCCGTCGGAATTAATACGAGTGACATTGATATAGCCAGCGGGAGGAACAGGAGAGGTCGAATGCAGCGTCCTTTTTAAGTCGAGGCTGCGTAAAAATTTGTTGCTCGGGACGAGTAACGTATGAAGTCATCAAAAAATAAATAAATAAATAAATAAATAAACCAATTCGAAAAGTTTCAGAATTTCAACCAGAACGTTAGGAAGATTAACAATCATTATGCAACCATTTCCCGAAAAAATTATTTCTCTGAATTTTAGATTAGAAGACGTACAATTTTTTTTTGGCACGTCTATCACTATTTCTCGATCAGGGGCGGTTTTAGACGAAGGCGAAGCAGGCAAACGCCAGCACATCTAAGTTGCCGCGTCATCTTTTAAGAAGTAGTTACTTACAAAATGTTATGATTTTGCTTGCAGGAATTTCCTACCTCAGAATCATTTGAACAGAAAATTTATAGTCTTAAAAAAAAAGAAAATAGTTTTTTTCTTGTTTTCAAAGTCAAAACTGTGGATACCTTGATGATTTCTTTCGCCTGATATAAAATTGAAAATATTCTGGCTGAAATGAAAAAATTACAAATGAAAAAACTCTAGCAGGACAATGAGACATTACCAAACTTATAAAAACCTTAAATAGAAATTGATTCCAGTTGAAAAGTAGGAATTTAGTCAAATATTCTGGATCACTCATCTGCTTCATGATCATAAATTTTACTGCTTAAACTTGAAAATAATTTTGTTTTTTCTGAAACATTCTGAAGTGGAAATATTTTTGGGACTAATTCTGACCATTATCTGTAAACACTTCATAAACTTCTTAGATAACGGAAAGTAGAAAATCAGAAATTATAGGAATTTTCTATCCATTTCATATTTTCAAACTGAACTACTCATCTTAGTAGAAAATTAACTTATTTTCTAACACGTAATGGGAATTTAGATATTATTGTTTAGGTATCATAAAGCAATAAGTCATATTAAAATTCCTGTTAATGATATCAATATTTTTGTTATATTCTTCAATTCTCACATTCTTTGAAGGTCTATCAACAATATAACTTCAGAATTTCTGAAATTACTCTGTGTCCAGTAATACAAATATAGGCTTTTGTAAAGATAATTTCGTATAATTCATAATATTTCTCTCTTATATTTATATTTCACATATACATCAATCACCTAAAACAATTCTCATTATATTGACGTTATGTAAACAAGTCTTCACTTGCCTTTACTGACTCATTTATTCTACTTTCAATGTTTATAAACAAACGTAAATACACTTTTCATAACAACTCTTTTCTATGAAACCATTCTGCAGATATTGCAAATACCCAAAATCACCATTTATGTCATTTCCTTAAACTCCTATTGGACAATATCTAAACTTGTATTGTCATAACTCTCCAATCATATCACTACCATTTCCACTCTCCAAGAAATCGCCATATTCTCCTCCCAAAACTTCTAACTATAAAAACTCATGTAACTATGTACATTTTATCTCTTCTTTACATTATCATCTTTACCTTTTATGTTAACCTTATTATTCTTACGTAACTTACAATTTCACTGTTTTATATTGTGTTTAATACAACCTTTTTCATTTACGAGTATTTAAATTATTTTGTAACCAATATTCTCGTTACAGCTTTCATCTCGAATCAATTCCTTTTAGGGTTCTTCAAAATCCTTATTATTCTTACGTAACTTACAATTTCACTGTTTTATATTGTGTTTAATACAACCTTTTTTCATTTACAAGTATTTAAATTATTTTGTAACCAATATTCTCGTACAGCTTTCATCTCGAATCAATTCCTTTTAGGGTTCTTCAAAATTTTATAAAGTCTCATTGTCCTATTAATTTTTTTCATCTATAATTTTTTCACCTCAAAAAGTTATCAATTTTATATCATAAATTTTATTTAAAAAAAAAAAAAAAACCGTTAATTTAAATGAATAGTTTTTATTGGCGGATAAACACAAATTTATAACAATAATTTTCTCAATCTTTAAATTCTCATTTTCTTCAGTTACACCCATCTAATTTTTTAATTTTCAAATATGAATAGCCTAGGACACTCTCCGGATAGTCGGGAACATTTGATTTTATCTTCATAAAACTCTAGAAAATAAGACACTTGTTCTGAGCGAATGAAATTCCATTAGTTCCGAGATAGAAATACCAAACATATAACTCCTCCAAACGCAGTCGGTAAAAAACAATCATCAAGATATCCATAGTTTTGATTTTGAAAAAAGGAAATTTTCTATTTTTTAACACAATAAATTTTTTTGCTCAAATTATTCTGAAGAAGAAAATTTCACCACGTTTCCTTGAGTATCATCAAGAAAAATTTCAAGAGATTTTTGAACTGCTCTAACAGGAAAATGTAAAAATTTGAAAATATTTAAAAATTTGTTATTTCATTACAGGTTAGTTCAATTTTCTATTTGGTTTTTAGAAAATTTTCTATTTTTAAATTGGTTTTGTACCAGTAGCAAGTAGTTCCACACCCTCATTCAACAAGTTCTGTGACTTTTACTATGGAAGTATGATAAATGATGAAAGGGTTTTTTCAAATACTTGACATATTGCAAAACTCACAAAAACAGTAAAGAAATGTTTTACACAGTATTACTCATTGCCTACTGGAAAGAAGGAAAGTGTACTTAAAGTGTACCTACTTCAATATTTCAAAAAATTGGCTAAAATTAAACATTCGTACAATAATTAAGCTTTATAATTTCTTCAATATTGACTTTAGGATTCAGCACTTTACTCACAGCTTGTTTTGTTATTTACCAAAACACCTTTATGAACAATTTCTATTTTTGTTAAATGATTTTATTTTTATTTTCATTAATGAAGAAATTTGAGAGTTAATTTTTTTGTGCCCTACACGTTACTATGAATTTAAAACTTCCTAAAAAATTTTTAGAGGATAGGCACTAAATTTGGTTCTTGCCTGCAATCATTCAATTAATCGATTAATCGATTAATTTTGCGAAAATAAATCGATTAGCAAAAAATCGATTTGTTGATTAATTGAAGTAATCCATTAGTTGAACAAATCTATTATTGCGTATCACTAGAAAGGAGAAAAGGGAAATGAATTATATATAGTTTAACGGATCTAGCTTTCGTACGGAGGGTCAGCGGTAACGTTTGTCATTTCATCTGCTTCTTTGCATAACCGTATTGTTTATTGTTTTTAGTTTACTACCCAGCGCACGGAAGTTTTACTTCAAAAAACGTTGAAGAATACGGCTCAATGTTTTCTGTTCTATCTTGATAAATCACACAACCTCTTCAAATTTTTTATGCCGTATTTTTGCTCTTTTTAAACTATTTATCAGACAGAAAGGCGTAGCAAAGGAAGGCAAAGGGGGAAATTGCCCCATGACCTAATTTTTAATGATTCATTTTCCTTGTAACTTTTAGAAATTTGAAAAAATTTTAGTAATAAATTTGCGACAGCAGGTTCCATAAATGCTAAATTTCTCCAATTATCTAAATTTTGGAAGTGACGAGCAAAAAAAAAGTCATCAAATAATTTTTTTGCACCTTCTCTTCGAATAAATCCTGGCTACGCCTCTGATCTGACGTACTGAACAGATCTTTATTAATGAAAAAACACTAGCAGTAATTAACAAGCGTAACTCCATTGAGCGTGAACCATAAAGATGAAGGGAAAATAAAAATCAACCTAGGGCCTTAACGAAAAAGAAAATAAAAGAAAAAAAATAGATCTTCCAGAACTAACAGTTGATCGATCTTTTTGATCTGATCATAATTGATTTTGATTGGGAACACTATGGGAGCGGGTTGAGTAATATCATATACAGTGACTAAGAATCCTCCTCAGACAAATATGCAACACTTCTTAACTTGAATTTCGCATAAGAAGCACGGTATCTGGATTGAATACAGTCAGTTTTCTTCGCTGGAAATATGCAGAGGGATTAAACCTAAATTTTTCTGTCAAACCAATCGTGTTTTCAATTAATGTTGAATGATATTCAAAGACATGACTCACGTTATATATAGTTAGAATATAAATATTTCAGTGAAACTTGGGAAGAAGACGAACATGAGAACAGTCTGTTAGTCCTACCATCTCGAAAACTGATGAGTGATGAGTGTAAAAAACTTGCAGAAACTGAATCAAAAGATCGATGTTGGTTTCAGCTCAGCTAAGAGAACTCAACAGGAAAAAATGGCCAATGGATCACAATTACGGGAAGTAGAATTTATGGATTCTTCACCAGGACGATGAACCAGCCTATAATAATTCTTATTAAGCCAGTTTTGGAGACTAAACAAATTCCAATTCTTGGGACTTGGACATCCTCACTACTGTATCCCGATTAAGTACCAACTTAATATTGTTCTAAATATACACCACCCTAAAGAAACATAATTTGAGTTGGCGGAGGCAGTGAATGCAAAAACAGCCATTGAAGGTACTACCAAAAAAGGAGGGCTGCAACACTATTTTGAAAGATAAAAAATTCACATACAGCATTTCGTAGGCTACACTGAGCGGTAGAATAGGTATATAAAAGAAAATCTAGGCATATCTTCATCTCTGTAAGGTTTTTTTACTGTAGCACCGAATTAAGGAGAATGGTTGGGCGAGTTTAAGTCGCATATCAAATTGCTATTTGGAGGCGGAGCTCACGGGAGACAACTAGCAATTTTTAGTTGGTAAAATTTCATTAATGCAGTACCTATCTTTATTTAATCAGTCCGGAAACTTTACAGCCACATCTTGAATTACAGTGCCCAGACTAATTCCAAACTAACCATTGGTAAAAGAGTTTTGTCAAAATATTATCTCAATTGTTAATTTATCATCTTATGTTGCGAGCGAGAGAAAAAGTAATTAAATCCTTCAACCATCTTACTTTTAGAGACCCCTTTGGACTTGATTCCGCGAGTTTTCAAGAAAGAACCCCTTCAAGAGTAAATAAATTTTCTCACAAATAATTTTAGCTCGCACTCAATTACTAGGACCAGCTACACAATAAATCATTCAGTGGCATAATGACTTTTCATCCTGAGATACGAGGGAGCACAAACAATAAAAGGCATTTCGAACCAGCCACGAAAAATGAAAATTTCTTTGAATAGAAATCAGTTATTTCTTCCGGGGGTAGGAGAGATGATTTTAACGTTTCCCAGTTTTTTTGCCAATGCGCCAAAAAACACCGCACGGACTCAACTCCCCGATGCAAAATATGAACACTGCCGAATTGGTACCCTTAAATTGGGAAAAGGAAGAGTAATGGAGACAGCCAGCGATCTCGGTTCATACCAAAGGTAACCGCCAAGAAATCCAGCTAAAAAAAGACGAAAACGAACAAAAGGGACACGCTCCTTGAAGTTTACAACCAAAACTCACTTGCAGCACATAATGGCAACATCGTTCGAAAGTTCTACAGTGACCTCCACAGGGGTCGACAATGCCATCCGTCGTCGACAGACTAAGTGGCGTCGCTGGTCGCTCAGAGGACGTACGCGACGTACTACAGCCACTGTTCAAAGTAGCCGAAATCGGATCGCAAAACTTTGGTCGATGTTTGTAGCCAGCTGTTGTGGCCATTGCGATTGCATTTCCAGCGGCAGCACTGACGCTGCTGCGTATCGACGGTGTCGCTGTCGCTACAGCCGTTCGATCTCCGTACGGAGCGCCGTAAACTTTTTGACTTTTCAAACGCGGCATCGTGACGCTGCCTGCGTAAGGGTGGTGTGCGTGCCATTTGGCACCATACTGGTGTGAATGATAATGGCGCTGTGATTGATGTTGTTGTTGTTGTTGTTGTTGTTGTTGTTGCTGTTGCTGTTGCTGCTGCTGCTGCTGCTGCTGCTGCTGCTGTTGCTGTCGTTGCTGCTGTTGTTGCGATTCGGGGACAAGGACGGTGGCGTACGGTGGCGGACCGGGTCCGCTTAGTGTTCGATAGATTGGATCGCGAGTCTGCGAACTGTTGGACGAGGACAACGCATTGGCGGAGTGCTGGTAATCCACTGACCAAGGGTTCCTGCGCCAAGAGAGAGGCAACAATTAGCGTTGAAATGCGAGAGTATTTTTGGTTGGCAGACGAATCAAAATAAACGTACGTTGAATACGAGAGAAAAAAATAAACTCTAGCGCAGCAATACTTCGGTAGAAAAGCCAGTTTACAAATTTTCATCCATAATTTAAAAAAAAAAAATATCAATATTTCATTGTAAGTTTCAGGTGAAAAAAATAGATCAATCATGGGATGACATCATCACGTTGTTATCAATTGAAACTGAGTCCAAACAAACAATTTGACCCATCCAATTTGTACGATAAGAAAAGTGAAAGAACATTTTTAAAGGCTGAGGATCATGGAGAAAATATATTTTATGTAATACGTGATCAGAAAGGCAATGTTTACGCTGGTATATTTCCAGTGAAAAGTAGCTCATATCATTAATGAATATAATCTCAATATAAAGTGAATGCAATTCCAAGTAAAAACATGAAACATCTTTTTACGTGGGAATATGTTCAGTTCACATCTCGGTAGAGGTTACATTTTCTCAATGAAACGTTAAATCTGCCAAAATGAAGAGGTTGATATTTTATTCCATTTTTTATAATTTTTAAGAAAAACTCATCATTATCATAGAATTTTAACATTTTGTTGCTTTCTGATCAATAATTGTATAAAATATCTTTCTCAACAAGATTCAAAAGTGAGTTTACGTGACTAGGGAATTGCTCACTCTCTGCACTTGTTTCACAAACTCCCTCACATGTAGTTGCTTCCTTTTGAACTTAGTGTATAGTATACCATTTTGTTATACCGATAACATATGATACACAAAATAATACAATGAACTTTCTACCACATTTTTCTATAAAAATTTGCAATTTCTTTTCATTTTTTGTAATCATATGGGAATTTACATAGGTTTGTGATAATGATATACGTTTGTTTAGGCCCAAACTCATCTACCTGCAACTGTTGATACATTTCAGACAGATTGTGATGTCACACATGACTGATCTATTACATTCAACAAAAATATTGATCTATAAAACTGATTTTCCAGGACTTTTTCAATTTTCCAATTCTCAAAAACTACTGAACCAATAGGCACCAAACTTGTATCAGATCTGGTCCCATTTGAGGAATACACTTCGCAAAAATTTTAGCCTTATCTCTTTTGTAATTTTCTCAATGTAATAAATTCTCGTGTAAACATTGAACAAAAAAAAAAAAGTTTAAAATGAATGAAATTTTTCCATATTTTATTTATTAATAATACTCTTGAATTAATTTAATTATTAGTATTCGATGGTTTATTGATTTTGATGAACGAATAGAACTGATAAAACTTAGCCAAATTCTATAATTATAGAAAATTCTGGAGAGTGATGCGCATTATATATAATGCCTAATTTCATTCAGTCAAAAGCTATAATGCGGATTCACAATAGCATTTGATCACAAAATATTAAATAACTAGGCATGTCCAAAAAATGCTGATTTTCGCATTTGACGACGACATATGTATTAAACAAAAATTAGATCAAAATGGAAAAATGGTACCAATCGTTTTTTATCTCACGAAACGGATAATTTTCATCCTCCCCAGTCCTAACCATTTTATGAGGTCAATTTTAATACCCCATTAGCAAACAAACTGGGTAAAAATGCAATCAGTCGTCTGTGACGCACAGTACTTGGCGCGTGACCTTACCTGGTATGATTGGAATTTATGGTACGGTTTGATTTTCTGGTAACACTGTTCGCATGTCGTGAAGCATGCCTTGTCATAGCGTATGCTCATTGTCGTCCAGAACTCGTCGATCGAAAATTATGACTGATTAGCCAGCGCGGTTCGCGGCTTTATGGTATACCACAGTGCCACGACCAAATTTTACATCTGCAAAGAGAATACAAATTTTCATTAGCACGAAGCAGAAGAAGAGCATTAACTGAAATAGGTTACTAGACATAAAGGCATAATATGATACATGTTCCCATTTCACAGCATAATAATAAGAAATTTCAAATTCCTGTGGAATGCAATGGAATCAAGAACTTCCAATACTATTGCAAGATTAAAACAAAAAACTCTATCGCGCGTAGAAACGTGGAAATGCAAGAAAAACTTAAGCATTCTTACGGTAAGTAAATATTTGATTCATGGTGATTTCATTTACCGAAATCAATAGGCTTACTTATTTCATTGTCAATAAAATTCTTCAAAATCTTCAACGGAATATTTAAAGTTTGAAAATTGTGAAAATTTAGGGAAAAAACTATAAATCAAGAATTGCAGTCCTTTATCATTTCACAATATGCTCAAATTCAAAGAGTGCGAAACACCTCTAGTTGTAGCTTTACTCAAAACTTTCTACGAAAAAGGGCTGCTCTCTGCCCTTAGACCTCTTGAACCACTGAAGCAGTGGACCTCAACCTTTTTTGAATTGCGGCATCCTTATCATTCTTCTTAAATACCTAATCGGCACCTTACCATCGAGACACAAAATAATTTTTCAAGTTTTGCATCACAGAAATTTTTTTTGCATTTTTTTTAGGTATTTTCATTTTTTTCTCGAGACCTCGCGGGGTAGCCTTGGACGGGGTTTGCGGCACTCCGGTTGAGAGCCACTGCACTAAAGGTTTAGTATCGTTGTAGGAAGATACCGATAGAAATAGCTGTACAACCATACGCCACTCCACGAATATTTAAGTCTAGCTGAAAGGAAATGTAACATCTATATCCAAATCATAGACGTACATTTCCCCACATACCAAACTGAATAAAAATAGGCAATTTTGGTTTACTAAGCTACACAGGTCTTCATGAAAACTCACTCGATATTCACGAAAAGCGTCTTTTCTCTATTTTTTGTATAAAAAGCAAAGATAAAATATATTTGATTCAAAGAAATTCTCACAACTTTTTGTAAATTTTAATCTCTCTACCCTCTAGTTATCCCACAATTCTCAACTGATTACAAACGAATTTTTTGCTTCAAAGATAAGGTCATTATTTCTCACAAATTGTCTGGGTTTACTTTTTTTTCGAAAGTAAACATGACTAATAATCAAGTGGATTTGATCTTGTATCAATCTGAGACCGACTTATCAGATGAACTATCAGAGTTGAACTTTCAGAACTAAAATAATTTGAATAAAACTAAAAAATAAGATAAAAAAGCAACAACTTCATACAAATTTGGAATCGCAATAAAATCATAAAAAATGCGAATACTGTAACGGCCAAAAGAGGTGGTTTAGTACTGGAAACTAACCTCTTTTGGGGTGATTACACTTCCTTCGATATACGATAATATTCACAGGAATATTATAATATTCAAGAATTATTTTAATTAATTAACTTTTATTATCCACAACTATTGTGGACCTTAACTAAATGAAAGACTTTAATTAAATTGAAAACACAATAAATTTTATCACTTTTACTTTTAAAACACAATATTAAATTTACAAGTATTCATTCACAGTCTAAGACTGGAAGAATAATACAACTGATCAGTTTATTTACAATAAAATATATTACACTATTACGCAGTGTCAAGATTACAATTACATTTCTATACAATACAATACAATTATTTTGATGAAAACCAGATTTTATATACCTGTCAAGGTATATGGTTTTCTATGGTGTTGAGTGTAGAGTAGGGATTTGCTGATTTAGGTATTTAATTATTTCTAGAATATTCAGGTACCAGAATGTTCAGGTACTCGAATATTCCGTTAGAAAACGTGTAGTGGTTGTTGGCAGGAAGTAACGGTACTTTCGCCAGTTGACAATACATGTTAGGGAAAGAATTTGCTTAGTAAGAAAAATGTATTTTTCTGTGAACGAAATATGTATGTCTATATTAAAATATGACGAACATATTCGTTACAAATACTTTAAATATATATAAAAAAGACAATTGGGACGTAACTTTCATTTTCACATTTTCTCACATTTAATCAACGAGCCAAATAAGCCTTAATCTTGGGGACTGTCATAAATGTTTTACAAACTAAACGCAGTACGACTATTTTTCGAAAAATCAAAAATAATTATTTTCCAACATTGTGTACAGGGCAAGAAATGCCATTAGATTTAGGTTTTCTCAACGATGACTTTCCAAATATGGTTCTGACTAGATTATAAAGACAAATTATTCTGCACTTTTCAGGGTCACATGGTCAGTGCTCCGGCCTATTCTTCAAAGCACATGAATCGGCTAGAAAAAAATTTACCCTCATTTTATCATACTGAAGCGAAATAAACGCCATATCAACTTGGAGGCCGCTCGACTAATTGTTCGTGGCGAGACTTTTGAACGAATTTCAGGCAGATATAGATTTCACACAGTTTAAACATAGAAAAAGGTTCAGGCCTCTCAGGTCCAACGAAATTATCCAAAAAAATGTACCAAAAATACCACAAAAAACCTTCGGAATTCAGGATCTCCCGGCTCAGCGTAAGAGGGCTCTTCATGGTGGCAGAGGATGTTAGTTCAAGGATGAAGTCCATCAGATAGGCATGAAGCGACCTGAGAGACATAATCGAGGGTCAAGGGAGCGGAACCTCGCGAGGAGGTTAATGGTTGAGGAAGCGGAATCCATTAATAAAGCACGGATTTAGAAACAGAACACTTCAGCGAAGCGTAAAATACCGAGAGTTTTATTATTTTGACGGGTTTTATTTAACCCCCCAGGCCCAAACTTTCTTTTCTGCTCCAGCCGGACTCCATTATTATCGATAGAAATTAACTTTCTAAACCACTCAGGAATAACAGAAGCTGTCACACTGTTTTAACGATAACTAATTAAAATAATCTCGTCACATTTAGCCTATCCGCTAAAAGGACGAGTGCGCGCATAGTTGTAAGACAAGTTACTTATCATCAATTTACCACTTTTCTATGGTCGACAAGCTAAGTTAGGTTCATTGTATACGACCGTTCTTTGGTAACTTCACGCCAGTCACACTTTGATAACATACGCGAAAATAACTGCACGTACACCCAGCCAATGCCCTCTGCCGTAAGGTGGACTGGGTTAATTGGAGTGTGAAGTTCGAACGTAAATTTACGACGTTCTCCAGATGAGAGAGGTACCTACCTATGGTCCAAAGAAGTCGAACGTACACAATTCGCTTAGTCACGCTTATTTTCCTTGTTTTTTTTTTTTGGTTCTTCCACGTCCCCTCCCTCTCGACAACATTTTAAATTATCGGTTTCTCGCGGAATCACACAGCGCAAAAGTATTATTACTTGCCCAATCCTACATCGTGGGCACGGAGCATACGCACGTCTCCCTCGTTAGTCCCCCTTCTCCTGTTTACGTATTTCATTTTCTCTCATCGAATAAGGTGTGACGAAATGCTTCTTTTGTCGACCGTTTATTACATACGGTGAGATCCGAAGAGTCCGCAGTAGTTTTCACTATGTGCCATCCACAATGTTTTGATTTTTTCACGGATACACCAATGGGTAGGGGTAACGAATTGCCAATACACTACACAACGATTGTGTACCGACAACTACAAAAATCATGATTGATAACCGTCAAGTAATGTCGAACAGGAGGATTGTAACGTAAAGATACGAAACGATATTGTTACTGCGGTATGCAGAGACTAGAGGCTGACCTAAGTTCGACAGACGCGTAGAAAAGATGGAGAGGCACATTTTATTATTAAGAAATCTCGTTGAACTCGATCACACAAAACAAAAATAAGTCTGTCAGAAATACCGTGGAAAAGTTGTTTCTGCACAGGTACCTAATTAGTAATTTCTATGATACAGCGGAGGGTACCCAAAAAAGGGCACTAATTGCAACCCATGTATACTACGCGAATAACTGTGACTACAATCCGGAAACATTCGGTAGATATTGTGTGGGAAATTGATTAGCTGAAAGTCCATGTCAATAACTTAAATGCATTATTCCATAGAAACTAACAAACTAACCCTCACCACCTTTTCCAACCTCAAAAAAAAAAAAAAAAAACCAACAACGTAACTACATCTACTGCATACTTCAAGGCCCAACATATGTAGCTACATTTAAGCTATCTGGAGTCGCAAATTCAAACAACCATAAGATTACAGACCTTCAAACTAACAACACCTATCGGCTTATGAAGAAAAAAAACAAAATAAAAAAAATAAAAAACCTTTGAAGAATAGCCACCGAGGCACGAGGAGAAATCTCGATGAAAAGTGGCTAAGGTCTTGAAGCGATCTGTCGAAGCTACACAAGTAAGTATGACATCATTCAAAAATTACATGTTCAAATACAATTAAGATACCTACTCATTTTTTTTTCAAAACGATAATTATTACATGTCTTAAGACTCATATCGTGAAGATCGCCATTGCAATCACTTATCAGCACCATCACCAGAGACGTCCTGACCGAAGAGAGGGAGAGAGTCAACCCCCAGCCAAAAAAAATCAGTCCAAAAATCGGAAAATTTGGAGAGTAGTAGGCAGATTCAAGTATTTTCAACTGACTTAAAGGAAAAAAAAATTGTTTTCAATTCCTTCCGTGTGTACAGACTATTGACTTTTTTTTTGGTCGCAAATTTGAACACATTCGAGTCCCTGGAAAATTCTTTCAAAACGACACTGACCATCACTATTACAGTTTATGCCGCAATAGCGTAGATGCAGTAGGCATTGAATCGCAATTAAAAGTTTAAATACCCAAATAAGAATACGAACGTTGCAAACGACAATTTACTATAACCACAACGTCTGTGTGAATCAAAAAAACTAGTACCTACATTACAATAAAACACAAACAATGCCATAGTGCGGCAACGTCATGGGGTTACGATGCTGTTAAAACAAATATGTTCTAACACCGCTTACGAAAGTAATGAATGATGATTACTTCTGTAGAGGTCTCAAATGCTTGCATCCAGCCCTTATTCATTAACTCTATCAATTCTCTGCTGAATGTATACATGGAATGACCAAAATTTTCCCAATGAATGGCTAATATCTCGGAACCCTTCATCTTCAAGGGAACAGTGTTATCTCATATGCCGAATTGAGATTTTTGTAACAACAGTTTAGGTTCATTTTTACACTTGACGTTGTACACTTGACGGTTAACTAAAGTTTGAGAATGAAAAAGTAATGATATTTTGGCCCTCACTGCTAATTATAAGAGTCGCGTAACAGTCAACAGTCAAAATACGTACAACTGAGCGGTGAACGCATTTTCAAAATAAACTGTCCTTCTAATAAAATCGATTTTTGGGATTACGAGGCATTACCAACATTCAACACTGAACAAAAAATTATAAATAAAAAAAACAAAACCAATAAATTCTTATTTTTGTTTCTTTCAACAAGGTTTAAGATTTGAAATAAGGGCATCTCATTTAGGGGCACAGTACGCTACGTTTTACACGACGTTCAGTGAAGCCAGCTACCCCCACTCCATTAAACCTATAGGCCCCATTTAAAATACAAAGAAAATTTGCAGTTTTACCGAATTTTTGACCTTAATTCTCTTCTTATTTAATAAGATAGCTACTTTTTTGTAATAAACGTAGTTTAAGAGGAGGTTTCAAAAAATAAAATGAACCCAAAAACCAGAATTTTAAGATCCTAGAAGCCAAGAAAATTGAAAAAAATTCATGAAAATGAGTAGTTATAATTAGTTCTCTTTAGGGTTAAGTTTACTGATAACATTAAATTAGGCCAATTTGCTGCACGATTTCATTTTCTTTTTCGAGTTTCTCGGTTTCTAGGCGCTTAAACAAAAATTCGGATAAAAACGTAGGCTATATTTCCTATGTATAAATGGAGCGTATAGGTTTAATGGAATGGGAGTAGCTGGCCTCACTGAAAACGAGCAAATTGTGCCTGTAGTATTAATTCATATGTTCATTGATTTCACCACTCAAATCTGTTAAGACATAAGTTAAATCACAGATGAAACTCCGGAAACACTTTACCCAATTTCCACAATCTTTCCTCATACACGTTTTAAATTATGATCCGTTAAAGCGAAGCAATTTTACTTCAAATTAGCTGCTCCATCACAGTCGAAATAACCACTTATATCTCATTTAGTTTCCTGATCTTGAACTCAAATTTAAAACAACCAATCATTGAAAATAATCAATTGTAGTATATTACACTGACTTAGCATCATTTGGAACATCTACATGATCAACACGTATTATTTCCCAACAATAAAATTATTGTTCGAGAAAGAAATTAAATGAATTCACACATTCGACTTCGTATTGCCAATAATCATGACGTCAAAATCCATTGACCTTTTACTTGGATACTCGTCCAATTCACCCAAACAAATTCAATTTCTCAATTAAAATAATTTAAGCCGCTATTGTACCAGATGAGTGGGAACCCGACATCCAATATTCACTTAATAATATGGATAAGTGGGATTTACGACTATCGCATCTACTTCGTTAATGATGCAAATTGGTCATTTCCTAAAATTAGATTAGGCTGCATGTCTTCATTTCTTTCAATCTATCAACATATTTTTGGTAAATTGAATTAGGTACGATTAACTATGTAATCTCCAAGATAAGAAAAGTAAAAATGAATGGGAGACCTTGACCGTGTCAATCAATGGATACATGGGGACAGGTACATATTTTTCCAATCATTCTACTATCTAAGTCATAGCTATAACGATTGAACATTATATTAAAATTGCGAATTCATTTTGTGAGTGGCAGATGAGAGTATTTTGTAAACATGAAAACATCAAGCCCCCACAGATTTTAATGTCCAGCTAAATGATTTTTCCAGAATAAAGAGGAGTACAGAGGAATTATAGAGTCATAATAACTTCTTCAGGTGTCAATTATGATTTCCATAATTCCATCACTTGACCAAATACGCTTCAAATATTTTTCATTATTCTTTAGAAAAATAAATAAAAATAACCAAACGCCAACATCTACCATGGTGGCACCGGAGACTGCCTACTTTAACAAAAAAATGATTAAGCACGCAACTTCCATTGCAGATTTCTACAATTTATTCTCTATTACACGTAAGAAGGACGTGATGTCATAGGAGCTGATGGACCAGCACGAAAGAAAAAAGTAAATATTCACTCTTTTCAAGAAAGGCTGCATCTAAAACTGTTTTGTTTACGTCAATATTTTTTACTCTGCTATTTCAATAATTTCACCATAATTCACGAATTTTACATCAACAAATACAAAAAGTGAACGTTTTACTAGTAGATAGGTATAGGTTTTCAAAAAAATTGCAATTTTAAAGAAATTTTTAAACACCGAAGTTTCATACTCGCTTTTTTCAGTAACTTTTGTATTATGATCACTTAAGCCTACGTTTTTCAAAATTTACAACCAATATCCGCCAAACGTATATGTATTAGTCGACGAGTGAAAATACTAGAATTCTCTTATTGGGCCAGCAATTTTGAACGCCCGCAACGCATTCACACTACACTCACACCAGTCCAGTACCACAAATGGATATTCAAACCCACGCTATACTTGGTGATGGGAATGTAAACCAGTCCATTAAAATCCACAATGTTTGTTTATTTTTTGTTTTTTTATACTCATTTTCCTTCGTTTTGAATCAAATACGTTCATGGCTAACAATATTTGATTCATCCCAGACGACTCACATTACCCACTGTCGCACTTGGCTATCTCATCCAATTAGTAGCTGTAGAAATAACTACAACGGTAAAACAACGTCAACCGTGATTTTAGAAAAAAATTTCCACACATACATGCTCGTGCCATTTGCTTACATAGGTAAATTATAAATATTTACATGGATGACTGTCCACTAATGGACAGAAGCTTTAGCTATGAACGAACGAATGATCCAGTGTCGTGGACGAGGAAAGGATGAAAGGATGAATGTTGATGTGGAGCATTTCTGGCCTATCCCCAGATTTTAAAGATATACAAGAATATATACCCATATATATAATATATATATATTTTATTTTTGCGTACGATAGTAAACTAAAAATCGGTCAAGAAATGCATCATCGTTATTGCGAGAGCCTGGCCCGTACTACTCAAATTGATTCATTGAACGAAAATTAATAGAAATTTTACTTCAACCGTGTGTACCGTCACACAATCATTTTTTTTCGACAAGATAAGTATGTATATGACCTTTGGTAAGAATGAAATGAGGTTTACTGCCCAGATAAATGCGGTTTTTGTGTTGGAAAAAATAAGAACACAACATTTCGAGCCACCATAAAACATATTAAACCATTTCTTTTTTTTTAAATTTGATTCTTGATAGCATCGCACGGAAGAAAATTTTCATAAACGGCCATAATGAATAGATACGATAAATCATAAATAATCAATTAGTGTTTTAGCGTGAGTAGACTACAAGTTCGAAAAATAAAACTGGCCTACCCCATCACTGTCTTCTGATTCTTTTAACTCGCAATCTTTCTTACTGCTTTTTGACTAGCCTTCTACAGCATCCTGACAGTCAACGCATACGTCAAGTTAAATTGTTTAGAGCACTTCCCCAAATTATGCCTAAAAGACAGCTATCCTAGAACAGAAACAATATGTGCACAGCATCCAACCACTCTGGCACCTACCTTCTTACACTGACAATCTATATCTTAGTTTCTATAAGGTTTTTTTTTTTACTGTGACACCGAATTAAAGAAAATGGCTGGACCGGTTTTCATGATTGAGATGTGAAAAGAAGGTCTCACTATGTAGATGTGCCATTTAAAAAGATTGCAATAATTTTCATTATTTTTATTTTTCACGGAAAACATCCTTCATTCATTACTATTTTCCTTCAAAGTGATCATAGATCACATAGAATGATTAGGAAACCAATATTCTTACCTAACAAACGATGATACCGAATAGAATATGCAAAAAAATCTAGTCCCCTTAGATGAAAAGTTATGGCACACCCTCAAAAAATATTTTGGCATTTTCTCGTCCAAAACACATATTCTCCTAATAATGTTAATAAGTCCACAAAATTTCATACTTCTGTGTCACCCCTTTCTTGAGATATGGAGCGCCAAAAAGTTACAAAATCGAAGTGTAGGTATAATACACCTGCATACGAAGCATAGTCAAATAAATATGTAGTTTGAAAAAGAAATGAGGGAGAAGGAAGAAAACAATGGGGGAGAGTAAATGAGGGAGAAAATTATCATTCAGTTTGGAACCACAAAATAAGATGAGCTGTATCAATCCTTATCTTTTTCAGGGAGCAAAGCTTTTACGAAAACCAAAAACAGAATCACGATTAAACATATTTGGTCCAGCAATATCGAGAGGACAGGATCAAGTCCATATCTAGGGAGGTAAATCTAACTTCTATAAGATGCAAAAGCCTTTCTGCAATACCTAGAATTCCAACAATCCACCCACTATTCATCATGAATATTCACAACTATTTAGACTTATTCACGAAGCGAATTTTTCGGTGACGAGATGTATACAGAAAGAATCAGTTGCAAGAAGTTTCCCAATATACGAATCAACAATTTCATTTGTTTTGATGCAAAGTTTGATCTAACGTATTCATAGAAAATGAGGAATCCAAAATGATTATCTCAACTGTTTGTTTCATAGAATTAATTCACACGCAGATACTCGTAACTTCATAACACAAAGCAAGAAAACTGGACATGGCCAATACTACTGGGGCTGGAACCATCTTCTGATGAGTTTTTATTATTTGGAAATTCTGATTCTTCAGTTTGGATTCTGTACTTTATTACGCAATTGGGGCTAGGATATTGTTTTTTGTAGAAAAAGTGAGCGATATATTATCGGTTATGTTTTTTGAGAATCTGATTTTAAATTTAGGCTAATGCCCATTTTTGGATTGAACCACTAAGCCCTTTTTGACCCAAAAATGGTCGATTAGGCAAATTTTTTATGTTTTATAGAGTGAAACATCGTGTGATAGCCTACCCATCAACAAATATTTCTCGCCCAACAACTGATAAAAATACGAGAATATATTATTAGCGCTTTTGGTTACCACCTTCATAATTTTATTCGCACTTTTTCTTGAGCTTTTCGTAGTGCTTTCATTTTTTTTTATGTCATTTGCGCTTTTGGCTAGCACTGTTTATCACGGACACATTCGTGCAATTTATAGGAAAATTTTAGTGCACAACTCGGACTTTTTTTACACAGAGCAAACAAGACGTTTTTTCATTTTTGCAACAGAGTATGCAGTTTGATCACAGATTGGACAAGATTTTTTATTCAATTTTTTACATTTCAATCATTATTCCTCATGGTTTCTGGCGTGTAAAATTGAAAAAAAATTATCTAATACTTCTATAACATAATGCAATCTCATGTGATTTGAAAAAGTGGTTCCTTTGATAGAATTTTTTTTTTTTTAATTTGAAAACTAAAAAAGAATTTCAAAGCTAACATACGACCAGATTTAACGTAATTCGAAAGCAATCTCCGAGACGAAATTCAGCCAAAAACTGATGGCCAAAAAAAATTGTTTCCATTCAGCGACCTTCAACTTTCAGACACCCATACTTAATAAAGAATACTTTCAACTCAGAATGAAAGCAATATTCACAAAAAAAATCAATAAAGTCCGATCTAACGACGACTGCTCGTACTTATTCTTGCATGGCCTTTCTTCCAAATGACTAGAACTATAAGTTAGTTTGAGCAAAGTTTATGGATAATCGTACCATACAGAATAAAAAAAAAAAACCTCGAAAGACACGAAGATCGTATCATCTAACAGAAAAGGGGCAAAAAAAAAAAGTAGGTAGTCCCATAATGCCAAAGAGGCTCGTTAACATTTTAAACATACAATACTTCATACTATACGATGTGCAGAGAAAAATGAATCTCCGTTCAAGAAAAAAACACGCCGTTTACTCTTTTCCACCCTTCAACTTCCTCCTCCCTCATCGACTATTTTCTTTTTCAACTAAATGTAATTTAAATTCTTGATCAGCTTTTATACAATGCTGGCGCGCATGGATTTGTGTGTTTGCTGAAGAAAAGGAAGGGGAAAAAAATCGTTGTCCATTTTTTACCTTTCTTTTCCTCCAAAGAGACGCATAATTAAATTTTGTGCTCACGAACACGTATTTATACACACTACATAGAATAGAAATACAGCAATCCTATACGCCTCAGAACTTTTTTTTCTTTTTTTTTTTTAATAGCATATTCTCTCTCAGTCCTCGTCACTCTTATTCCTATTCTAACAATCGAAGTGTATACACGGTATGTATGCACCAGGTTAACAAGATCTCCGAAGGTGAACAAGCTTAGAACGGATATTTTCTTCTTCGTAAAAGTTCCATAAACGATCGGGTGATTGCTGGGTAATAAACTCGAACACCGGTATGTAAATCACCGAACGATTTGTTCGCCGTAGGTGCAAAAAACGCGAATCGATGCTGGCTTTTATCTTCTGCTGTGCAGGACTAAATGGCTCTTTAGGACGGGTGTAAACGGCTTTGTGCAACACCGAAATGGCGATTTAAAAC
>WOFM01000244.1:181385-273649 GCA_011428145.1 Ericerus pela
ATATTTCGCCTAAACATATTTATATATTTGAGAGTTACAATAAGGGCAATTAAGATTAGTTGCAAGAGTTATCCGTTCTAAGCATCTTTTGATTCTGGTTAAAATAAACAGATGTTTCAACGAGCATGCAGGGCTAGATTTGAAGGAGAGCACTGGTCTTAAGCCACCACCACTTGAGATCCACAATCATGTGACAATACTCATAGATGGGAGTCGGGATGTGACCACGCCAGAGGAACATAAAAAATATGATAATTTCAAAAAATATGGACAGACCAAAAATAAGGTTTTTACAACATATTTACGAATTGCTGTATTTTTAAAGCATCCTCAACTTGATGAAAATAGTCAATTTTACAACACTTACTTGCTACTCACTTTGCTTATTCCTTCATTTCTTTTTCTCAGTCCTTAAATTTTTTTCCTCCCTCCTTAGTAAATAACTCACATCAATTTATTTTTATACGCTTTTATTTAACTCACTTTGCTTAGTTCCAGAGCGCCAGTTCCCAGGTAGCGCTACTTGACGTTCATAATTTTGATGTGTGTGTTTTTCTTTATCAAATTCTTTGTGAAATAGTTTTTTTATTTATTTATCAGATCGTGAAAAATTTAAAATACTGTTATTGCCATAACGGGGAGAAGTAAGTATAAGATTTCTTGTGTGTCGACAAATTGAAGAGAATTCCTTAATTCGTAGATGAATTCTCTTGGATTTGTCGTGGATTTTCAATTAACTTAAGGATGAAGAATTGATGAGAATTCACGACAAATCGAAGAGAATTTGTAGATGAATTTGCTTCGATTCCTCTCTGAATTCTCTTCGACTTGTCGCGGAATCCTAATTAATTTAACGGCGACGAATCGAAGAGACTTCGTAGATGAATTCTCTTCGATTTGTCACTAATGCTGATTAATTTAACGGCGACAAATAGAAGATAATTCATACCTAGATGAACTCGCTTCGATTCCTCGCTGAATTCTCTTCGATTTGTCGTGGAATCTTAATTAATTTAAGGACGAAGAATAGAAGAGAATTTGTAGACAAATTCTCTTCTATTTGTTGCCAAACCCTGATTAATTTAAGGGCGACGAATAGAAGAGAATTCATTTACAAATTCCCTTTGATTTGTCGCCAAATCTGTATTGAAAAACAACACAAGTCTTCTCTCTCATTACCAATTATCAGTCTCAGTATCAGTATGACAGACAACTAGTGATGTTAAATTATTAATATGGATCAAATATCGAAAATATCGATAAGAATTTAAAATATCGATATCAATCTTTTTCCAATTTCCATAATTAATTTGGTACATTTGGGTTTTGATAATGGATAAGCTTGAAAAAAGGAAAAGAAATTAGGAAAAACTAAAAAGTAATTTTCAAATTTCAATTTAATTTTACAAAAATATGAAATAGGAATAATTCAATTTCGGAAAATTATAGGATATAGAAAATGAATGAAATTATAAGTTCACGGAAAAATACAGAAGACTCTCTACTAGCCTACTAGTGATGTTAAAATATCGATACAAAATTGATAATATTGATATTGTCTTGAAAAAATATTTATATTATCAATATTGAAAATTTGAGAATTATAACATCACTACAGACGACTCACCGCAGTAAAATTTTTGGACCCAATGTCATTGCAACCAACCGTGCACCCATAAAACTCTTTGACGTTGTCCTCTTACCAGTTATCATCTCTACTCTCCATCTGTTTTAAAATTTTCAAGAATTGCATAATATTTTAGTGAAGTTGATGAGACAATTGGGACAGTACATTTGTTGTTTTTTAGTTTCACAGTTTGTCTTATTTAATTATTTTGCTGGTTTGTTAGTCAAATTCAGGATTTCTCGCTGTTAAATTAATTATGGTTCAGCAACAAATTGAAGAGAATTTGTAGATGAATTCTCTTCGATTCATCGCTGAATCCTGATTAATTTAATGGAGATGGTTCAGTATGTCACTTGTCAGTATGTTTCTGTTATTGTTTAATTGTTATTTTAATATTGATTATTGATTTCTGAAGGTGATGAATCTCGCATTTGATTTGAATTGTGAATTGTCGCAAAAGTCGATAGATTAGGGTCCATATTCACCAGTGTTTCCAGGTTTTTGACACTGAAAAGCGCTAAAACTGTTTCCAAAAATCGCCTGTATCGCCTAACTGTATTTAATTCTAAAAATAACCGAGGCCTCCTATTTTCCCTTTATAATATGATTATAAAGTACAATGAATTTCTTCTTTGCTCTCCTTCTAAACACAGTTAGATATGAAGTAAGTAAATATGAATTTAAAACCTTATCATTATCATGTTCTTCGACATATTTTACCACCAACTATTGATACTGTGTTAACAAGTACATGGATTTCCCCACAACTGTTTTATCAATGTTGAATAAAATATCGATATTTTGATGTGTCATGAGAAAGCTATGCAGTTTGTATCGATATATTATCGATAATTGGTGGAAAATTTTACAAAAAAAAACGACATCAAACACTCCTAGTGGCATCGCTTGAATTGTTTGAAATTGCCCTGGTAAGAACCTACTCGCCCGGGGTCATTTTTAGGCACCTGATGGGTGGCCAAAATTGCCCATTCGAAGATTTATTTCTAAGCTGGCAACACTGATTTTCACAAATGTCATTTTAACCTAATTTCACTTAAATTTCACTTTAAAAAAGTTTTTTTCACAATTTTATGCTTAAAAATGTGGGAACATTGTATTTCTTATGAGAGTTCCAATTTAAAAATAAAATGTTACCGCACTCTTCAATACAAAATTGTGACAAAAGTCATTTTCAAATGTAGTTTAAGCGATAAGAGGTTATAGTGACGTTTTTGAATATGGGCCTAGATGTTAAACCTGAATTATATGTAAAATACTACTGAAATTAAGATGTACATCAAATTACCTATACATTCTTTTATTCCTAAAAAGTCAAAAAAAAAAAAAAAAAAATTAAGGATACGCTTTTATTTAACTTTGCACTTTAGGAAGTAGAAAAATAATTTTTCATGACCTACTTAGCTTATTTATTCTTGTAACATAAAATAAAAGCGTGGGGCAAAAGAAAAGAAATATTTCAATTAGAATACAAATCCAGTTGGTGGATAGAGTTAGACAGAACTGTACTCTGAAAAAGGGTCTTAAACAAATAATTTGAAGGTTGTTGATAAGAATAATAATGACTGATAATACACGTTACTGTAAGAATTAGGTCAGCATGGAGATAAATTTTAATTTATAATGATAGTTGGGCGAAGTCTGTAGGCTACTCATATTAATATTCGAAGTTTTTCAACAATATTTGTAGGTATCTTTTTGTATGAAGGAGAAAATATATAATGATGAGTCAAGTTTGCCCCACGCTTTTATTTTGTGTTACAAGAATAAATAAGCTAAGTAGGTCATGAAAAATAATTTTTCTACTTTTTAGAGTGCAAAGTTAAATAAAAGCGTATCCTTAAATTTTTTTTTTTATTTATTTTATTTGCACAAAGTGTCGCAAACTGCGAAATTAAATATTTGTTTTCCAGGCCCAAAATAAAGAATTTTTGGCAAGGAAGCAAAAATTTTATTAGAGGAACAAAACAAGTAAATTTGCACCCTTAACAAAAATGTTTGGCTCCTCCTTCCAATCAATCAGATCCCTTCTCTAATCACGCATGCACATGTATTGTAGAAAATAGTTTGTAACTTGAAAACAATATAAGTGACCTTGACTACAATACAAGCCGCAGGTGAGCATTGGAAATTGCAACTCGTTGAAGATTGATCATTTTGGGCTCTTGAAGAAAAATATACTACTCTCACTCTTAATTGGTCCCTTACTTTAATCACACATTTCACAGACTTATTCCCAGTCATTTTATCTGAATTACTAATTTCATTTTTTTTCTTAAAAGTTCTCTTGGACGCTGAGTCGAATGGCAGACACTCTACCAACTAGGCACAAGCTGTTTACTAGAATGATGGGAGTTTTCTTTCATTTGTTTGTATCAGTTAATTCATCTCAAGGAAAACATTATAAAAATTAAACCCAACATGACAGTGCCCTTATCAATATTCCAATATTCCATACATTTGTAAACTCGGAATATCGATTGAAAAGCACAAGATATACAAATACGCAGCATAAAACATACGAAATTGCAATAATTCGAATTAATTTCATAAAAATAATAAACCCCTCAAGTGGAACATATCACCCTTCGACCTCTCTACTTGAACTGAGGAACAAACCACCGACGTCAGTAATTGTGAGAAAAAGCCAGAGCCGGATTTATGGAGCAAAGAGGGCCACTGGCTCCAGGCCCCCACCAAATAAGAGAAAACAAACTACCGAATTATTACGGGTACTTTTTTCCACATGTTTTTCTACATCTTAAAATTGTACGTAAGTCCTAATTGGGTAGGCAAACTAACAGAATATACGATGCGCAAATGTGTAATTATAATTGATTAATTGTTTAAAGACTAAAATTAAAATCCAAAATAAATTTCTTGTACTTCGCAGTATCATGAATTTTTTAATTTGTAACAAATTAGGCGGGAGATATTATTTTTCATTTTTTTATTGGGAGGAGGGTGATACGCAAGCAAGCAGAAAACGTTTTTCAAGTAAAATAAGGGGGCCTTCACCAGTTCCTAGCCCCTGGGCCGAAAAATCTTAAATCCAGCCCTGGAAAAAGCATAAAAATTTAATATTCGTGTAACAACAATTAACAAAGGAAGGAGAAAAAATAAGAATCATCGACAAGTGAACGACAAGAATCGACGACTAACATAATTCGAACGTTTTTACTCATTCTTTTTTCACCACGACCACATCTTAGCACAAAAGTGAGACTATAGAGGAGACGGACGAGGAAAAAACATTGAAGAAAGCACTTCGTATACTAAATTCGTGAGCACACAGGCGCACACACATCTCAAAAAACTCCGGAGTAATAAATTATAACCAATTTAACTATCTGTGACACGAAGTGGCCTGAAGCCAATAACGTTAACTTTTCTTGTGTGTAACTTCCATCTTTTTTTTCCCTCTTTTTTACGATTAATCATATATGCATATACACACTTTTTTTTTTTTTTTTCATTAACTACGATACCTATAACTATATACTATTCTTGTGTAATAATTTTCCCCACCTTATTTCAACGGAGAGAAACTGAGAAGCTTCAAACCCAGCGAATTTTAATTTCGGTTTTACGACTGCTGGCTGAAAAGAAAATATGATAAAGGCAAAGCAGAGGAAAAGAAAAAGTGAACGAATTGTCTGCGAAAAAATTTGAAATGTATGAAGGAAAAAAATCACACGCGAAATAAACTTTCAAAATTTTTCTACTTTACTTTCGTTTCTCTTTTCACGGCAGGAGACTGTCGAGGAAGAAGAAAAATTATAGTTTTGGATGATATTCGATGTTGTTTCCACGCGCAAAATAACTGTTGGCGGCTCTTAAGATGTCGCAACGTATTCACAGCGGTAGCGGTGGAGTGGTGTCATACTTCGGCTGCCATAACTATATTTTTCATTCTTTTTGTGATTTCAATGGCCGCACTGGAGACTTAGTGTGCCAAGAATTACGAAAAATTTCTGGTCGCACTTTCGCTTCGATTGTACGCATGGCCTCGATTTCAGGCGTCCGGCCTATCTTTCGTCCACGAGAAGTTCGAGGGTCTCGAATGGGCAGTTGTTTCGAAATGTCACATTAAGCGCATCGTTATCATGGTTTATGAAGATTACAAAACAGACCTCCTACTGAGGCGAAATGTGGAAAAAAAGTAATTTGACGAAAAAATCAAGGGAATACTACCACGTTATCATCGTCGCCGTCATCATTAACTTTAGGCGTCAAACAATGCAGCAACTGTAAATCAGCAAGATTTGTACGACACCGAGAGGGCATCTGATTGGGAACAGGTCAGCCAATAGGCTAATTGGAAAAAAAGTATCTCCAAAACAGCCGTTCACTTTTCAGTACAAGCAAATCAAAATTCCCACAGTGAGAGACTGAGAGTACGCTGAACCTTAATGTGAAAAACAACGGACAGACGGCTACAATAACTTCCTCAATTTTTCAAAAACGTAGGCGATCAACCAGAAATAAAGTCAATCCCTCACTATTTAAAGTAGTTTTGAACAGAGTACGAAAGGAAGAATCATCTTTTTCTCATTACTCAATTTAAAAAAACTCAATCATCCGATTTGAAGATTCAAACATTTTATACCGCTTGCCATATTCACTATGGCTCCTTCTGAAAAAAGCATACTTTCTAAATGGTCCCTTTCAAACGGTCAGAGTACTAAGAATTCAAACTAAATACAACAAAAATTAACTAAGCACCCAGCCCCATCGGGAACAGACAACTATTTCCCTTCAAAAAATTATCATTAGAGACACAACTTAATATAATTTACTGTTTTGTGCCCAGAATGACGAATTAGCTTCAAATAGACACCTACTAAACTGTTCATGTTCTATTTAGAGTCGTTCTCGCCCACATTTAGTCATAGATTCTCAGACGCTTAATTGTAATGATAATTTCGTATCATTCATAATATCTCTCTATCATATATATATTTCACATATATATCAATCACCTAAAACAATTCTCATTATATTGACGTCATGTAAACAAGTCTTTACTTGCCTTTATTGATTCATTATTCTACTTTCAATGTTTATAAACAAACATAAATACACTTTTAATAACAACTCTTTTCTATGAAACCATTCTACAGATATTGCAAATACCCAAAATCACCATTTACGTCATTTCCTTAAACTCCTATTGGACAATATCTAAACTTGTATTGTCATAACTCTCCAATCATATCACTAATATTTCCACTCTCCAAGAAATCGCCATATTCTCCTCCCAAAACTTCTAACTATAAAAACTCATGTAACCATGTACATTTTACCTTATCTTCTTTACCTTGAATTACCTTATCTGTTAAAATTACTATTTAGTATTTCACTGTTTTATATCTTGTTCAATACAACCTTTTAACATTTACGAGTATTTAATTATTTTGTAACCAATATTCTCGTTACAAAATATTGGTGCCCAAACATAAAAAATCCTGTGTTTTGTTTTTTCAAAGAAAAGTCTAAAAAAGTGTGAAATTTTATAAAAATTTTTATTAAACCAATTACAAAAAGTGTAAAAGATTTTTTGGCGCATTTAACATGCAGAATAAAAATAAAAAGTATTTTTTCGAAAAAAAAATTTTAAAAATTTCCTTAACCATCAAATATCTTGCTGTCCGAGGAAACAGTTCGAAGTGCTGTCGTGCAGTCATCAACCATGTGCAGAATCCAAAACACCTGTGGAAACAAAAGGAACAACAAAATCCTGTAAGTTTACAAAAATCAAACCCATGCACAACAAAGATTGGGATATTCAAGTAACTCCAAACGCACTTTCATTCAAAGCTAACCACTGGATTACATCCTTAACAAATAAAGACTTAAAAAATCTATGGTCAAATATAAATCCTCAACCCTTTCCTTCAGAAAATTCTAGACCAGAAATCCAATTAGCCATTAGTCTCTATATCCAATCTCATCAAGATCCTATAATTAACACTCTCCTTAAAAAAGATAACGTAAAATATTTAATATCACCTTTAAAAATTAATCGTGAAGCTAAAAATAAAGCCATAAAATTAATATCAAATATCTGTGATAAAAACAACACATTTAAATTAACAAGTGAATCTAAAACAGAACCTGAAGAAGAAACAATAGAGATTAGTTCACAAGAATCTCTAATAGATTTAATATCACCTCCAAAAGATATAAACAAATCATTTAGAATACCTGAAAAAATAAAAATGGTTAACAAAATAAATTCTAATATCAGACCTTCAACATTTTCGAACACATCTTCAGAAAATATAAAAACATTCCTAAAGCAATTCGAAAACGAATGCGAAGCTTTTGGATGGACAGATGATACCATAAAAATGAAAAAAATAAAAATTGCATTTACAGGAAATGCACAAATAATTTTTAACGAATTAATTTCAGACGATGATACATTAATAAATTGGAAAATTTTAAAACCAAAACTAGAAGAAATTTTCAGAAAAAAAAAAACCTCAATGAAGAGAAAGGTTATGTAAACGTGTATATAGAGGAGACGATGATTTTGTAGATTTTGTAATATTTGTGTCTAATACCCTAAAAGAAATAGAACCAGACATCACAGAAGAAAGAATTATAGATCACATCTACAGATCTATAGGAGAAAAAGAAAGAGAACACATAGTTAAAGCAAAACATAAAACCCTACCAGAATTACACATAGCTTTCAATGATTATCTATATTGTAAGGATAAAACAAGAATACCTGTAGATCCTATTTTCACTTCAGAACTAGAAAAAGAAAAAAAACAATTAGAAACCTACAGAATAGCGATGGAAGAAGCAAATAATGAACTACAAAAAATAAAAACATCTTTAAAAAAACAAATTAATGCTGTAAAGAAGAAAGATGATGATGAAGACAATGAAGAAGAGGAAGAAAAATCCGAAGAAAATAAAAAACCTAATATAATTGCCGAAATCAAGAAACTAACAGCAGCAATTATGACGCAAAAAAATAATTCTAATCCATCACAAAAATTTAATAATCAAGGAAATAATTTCCGAGGAAACTTCAAAGGAAGAAGTAGAGGAAGAGGATATTATAATGGAAATAATTATAATAATTATAATAATAATTATCCCTCCCAACCTCCAAACCAAAATTAAAATTTTCCAAATCAAAATTACAGAGGAAATAATTTTAGAAATCAAAACAATAGATTTCAAAGAGGATATTATCGTAACAGTTACAATAATTATCCCCAATATCAAAATTATAACAACCAAATTCCTATGATGTACGTACCAACCCAGAATACTCAAGGTACTACACAAAACCAGAATGTTATTCAAAACCCACAGAATAACATCCCAGCTATTACTTACCCACAACAAAGCACTACCATCCCAAAAAACGAGTAGATGCCCCGGCAACGAACCAACATCATGTTGTATGGGAAGCAGGTGAACCACCACCTAAATTAATTGACAAATCGGAGATGTCAAGAAAAAGTATGAAAATACCAAAAAAACCAAACATCACAATTATAGCACCAAGTGGAAAAAACGAAATCCAATGTCGTTTGTACCTACCGTGCTATGTACTAGGTATTGATACCTATGGTCTTATCGACTGTGGAGCAGAATCAACACTCATACATCAAAAACTTGTAAAAAATGTGACGTTAGAACCTACTTACGATACATTATATGCAGCAAATGAAATTCAACTCAAAATAAAAGGAGTTTCAACAATTCCAATTATCTTTAAAGGACGTTCATTTCCGATCAAAGCATATATCGTAGAGGATCTAATCGAAAACATTATTATAGGTTACGATTTCCTAGAGAAATATAGGACAATCATAGATTTTTCCAATGGAAAATTTTCAATTCCATGTGAAGATAAAACCATATCAATATCAATTCCAAAAAAATCATCAATTAATAGACCAGAAGAAGAACAAGTAACATTAATACGTGCCAATACAGATTATCTTATAAATCCTTATGAGACGATATATCTACAAACCTTACCTCCATTTACAGAAATTTTAACAAATGAAAAATTGATTAATAAAACGAAGTTAATTATCAAAAATGAGGAAGGTTTAAAAGTATATAACCCCACTTCTAACACAAAAAGGAAATGTAAAAATCAAGTATTAGGAACGTTAAGATATGTAGTTAACGAAATTCCCAAAAAACAACAAGTATGTGTCACAAACACAAAATTTTGTGACCCAGAAGAAATAGAAATAAAAATTTCAAAGAACATAACTCCAGAACAAAAATCTAAAGTAACAGAGAAATTACAAAATTATATAGATATATTCACCCATTCTACAAAAAACTTATCATTAGCCAAAGTACCACCAGTACATCTAAATCTAAAAGACAATAAACCTATGGTACGAAGAAATTATAAAATGGCATATAAAGAAAGAATGGAATGGCTGAAAAAAATCGAAGAATTAGAAAAAGCAGGAGTATTAAAAAGACAACCATCTACATATGAATCACCCATGTTCCTTAAAAGGAAACCCGACAGTTCATACAGACCATTAGTAGATTACAGAGCTGTTAATGGAAAAATAAAAAAAGACAGAACTAGAGTACCTAGAATAGACTCTATATGGCCACACCTACGAAACAAAAAATATTTCTCTATTATAGATTTAAATTCAGGATACTTTCAACTTCCACTTGACGAAGAATCCAAACCAATAACAGGAATCAATATTGAAGGAGTAGGATATGTATTTAATTGCATGCCTCAAGGACTTAGCTTAAGCCCTTCAGTCTTCCAAAAAGCAATGGTAGACATATTTCACAATATCCTATGGAAAAAAGTCGTAATACATAGATGACATTTGTGTATTCGGAGAAACTTGCAAAGAATGTTTAGAAAATACAGAAGAAATCTTGAAAAGATTAAAAAAATACAATTTTTGAGTAAAAACCAAGAAAAGCTATTTCTTAGAAAACTCGATAGAACTTTTAGGACATAAAATAGGTCATGGAAAATTAGAACCTTTAGCAAAAAACATAGAAGCTATAAAAAACATACAACCACCAAGAACACTCAAAGAAGTAAGAAGATTTATAGGAATGTGTGGATACAACAGAAAAATGATACCACATTTCACAAAACAAATACTACCAATCATGAAAATCTTAGAAGGAAAAGACAGTAAGTCTAACGAAAAAATAGACTGGAAAGAAGAACACCAAAAATGTTTTGATACAATGAAAAACATATTACTATCAAAACCAGTTCTCCAAATTAAAAACCCAGAAGCATCAACATTTCTAGAAGTTGACGCATCTAAAGAACCTGTAGGAGCAGTTTGTCGTCAAATAGACCCTACAACTGGGAAAAAATACACAATAGAATATTATTCAGAAAAATTAAAACAATGTCAACAACATCTAAGCTCATTTGACTTAGAAATGATTGCCATAACAAAATCATGTCAACATTTCAGAGATTTCCTATTAGGAACAGACTTTATCATCTACACAGACCATCAACCTTTAACCTACCAACATAGGATGAAAACACCATCACCACGTCTAGCAAGACTCGTATCAAAATTAGGAGAATTCACATTTGATATTAAGCATATATCAGGAAAAGAGAACGTAATGGCAGACTTTTTGTCTAGACCATTCAAAAAGGATAACAATTCCTTACGTTTCGAATCAGGACAATTTTTAATAGAAGAAAAAGAAGAAGACAAAAATGTTAATGTCATAACAAGATCATCTGCTAGAAAAAAAGAACCTATCAAAATTAAAATTTTGAAAAAGAAGAAAAAGAAGAAATTCCAAAAAATAAAGTAGAAAATTTAAAACAAAAAGAAGAAAACATTTTCAACCCAATAACAGGAAAAAATAAAGATGGAATTAAAGAAAATGAAATCCCTAAAAAAGGAGAAATAAAAACATTAGTTTACGGAAAAGATATTTCTATAGAAACCATAGCTGATTATCAACAGTTAGATGACTACTGGGGAAAAGTATACAAATTTTTTGTAAGACTTTATTTTTGAGAGACAACTACTAAAGCAGATAGAAAGACATGCATATAAATATTATCTAGGAAAAGACGATATTATTTACAAGAGAAAATCAAAAAATAGTAATCCATATCAGGATGTACCTGTTATACCTGATGCATTAACTCATAGCATTTTGAAAGAAATGCATGATGATACCATCAACAGAGGACATTTCGAAAGACAAAAAACTTTGGAAAAAATCAAATCAAGATATTTTTTGCTTAACATATTTAAAAAAGTCAATGACTATATCAACTCATGTCATGAATGCTAAATGAACCAACGAAACCCGAAAGAAATAGGAATGATGAAACCAATTCCTATCAAGGAATTTGATCCATTTTCCCACATTGAAATAGATTTCGTAGGAAAATTTGACGACTACGAAAAAAGATATATCATTGTAGGAGTAGACAGATGCACAAACTTTTGCATTGTAAAACCTGTGAGACATCCTAACGCTCCAAGTGTCATCAAATTAAATTAAAAAATTATGACAACACACGGAAAACCTAAAATAATATCGTGTGACAATGGCACACATTTTAGGAACGACCTCGTATATAATTACTATAAAGAAAACAACATCAAAATAATACACTCATCAGCATATAGTCCACAAACACAAGGACTAGTTGAACGAACTAATGGCATAATAAAAAAATGCTTAACTAAGTATAATCCAAAAACAGAAGAAGAATGGATTGACACACTCTTCAATGTCGTGTATGCGTATAATACATCACCCATACACTACCTCAACAATGTCTCTTCATAATTCTTTCTTCCCGGATATAATCCACGAACAACGATAGAAAACAAACATGCAATACCAACAACAAAGCCAATGACCGAATGTCAAAACATTCTAGATAATTTGCAGACTACGAAAAATAACATTGCAGAATTAAAACAGAAAGCAGCAGATATAAATTCCCGCAACTACAACAAACAAAGTAGTTTGAGAATTTAAAACTAATGACCTAGTTTTAATTCGGCAAAGTAAAAGCGTTGCGAAGAACGAATTCAAGTTCAAAGGACCATTCAGAATAGTGAAGAAAAATTCAGATCTTAACTATACAGTACAGTATACGAACAAAAACCTACCACCGACACAAGAAAATCTTCATGTCAGAAGATTAATGCCCTACTACCAAAGACAAAACAATACCAACGAAGATATTATCCCTCCAGAAATTAAAATACATTCCAAACTTGAAGATATTAAAATTCCCGAGGATAAAAAATCTTACGAAAAACCGACATTAGAAGACGTATCAGAAGAAGAAAATAACGAAAATGCAAAATCTGATATAGAAAAATCCATGAAACGTAAACCAGGTAGACCTAGAAAAAACCCCATAGGCTAAAAAATCTTTACGTTTATGTTATCCATATATATACCTTAACCCCTGTATATATATTTTATCCATATTTTACCCATGTACATATACATATTTTATCCACGTACATATTTCTATACATATTATCATTATACTCACTCCAAAATATTTTATGTTGTACATTATCCTTCCAATCCTCATAATACACATCGAGAATATGCGAAATTCAAAAAACTCCAATCATGCAGAACATATCTTCAACCATCAACATCCAATTATCTCAAACTAAGGGAAACAAATACGAAAGGAACATCAATTAAATTTAAGAAAAAAGGGCATATAAAAATTATATACGAAAAATTATGAAAATTAAATGTTAATAAAAAAGCGCGTGCACATGTCAAATAAAATGAAGAAAATGAAAATTATCAAAAAAAAATTATATTCTAAGATGTTAATTAATAATTAATAATTTTACTCACCAACTATTTTCACTGAAGTTCGAAATTCAAACATTCTTGTATGGACGACGACCTCCATGTCTGGCCATCGAGGACTTCATCGGACGTATAGGAATGAATATTCTGCCACGATGTTCAGAGTCTTCTCTCGAAGCATCCCGATCTCTTCCAGAAAACACATAAGGCAGAGACGGAATAGGCACCGGAGTAGCCCTCCTCGTTAGAACATTCCCAGGAGAAACTCTCCTTGTTTTATCATCCTGGATTCGCTTTCTTAAATTTTTGACCCGTCTAGCGAATTCCTCATCTTTCTCCCTGCTAGTTTCTTCAGTGTCAGAAGTTGGATACATTTCAGGAGTTGTCGCGCAATTCAAGGATTTGTTTGCGCAAGCAACAACCTTAACGATGCTGGCATTTGTCGAATGTTGTTCAGTACGCATTGCCTCACCACACGTATTCAGCGTATCAATGCGAGTTAACTCAACTCGAGGATTGTCCCTCACAGAAGAAATTCCGTTTGCCAACAATGCCTTTGGACTAGCCAAAAGTATTTTGTCGCTAAGATTCCTTCTTCATATTCGAGACATCCACCTGAATAGACTTATCATCCTTCTCACGTCTAGTGATAGGAACGTAGTCTACATCCCTGTAACGTAGAGCATTTAACTCCTCTTTCAATTGTGTAGCCCCTGTGAACACATAAGGATATCTGGTATCCACATGTGGTATAACTACCCGCTCACGTATTTTGGCAAGACCAATCATATAGCCCGGTTGCAATATTTGTTTGAATATTACGAAATTGGAAGCAGGTGTTATCTCCACTGTAGATCCCCATTTTTCCCTAATGTACTCACGTAACCGATAGAGATTCCCATCTCGAGTCATGTGAATAACATCCACATGTTGCAGATGTAGGAACCGACACTCCACGATCTTGTCAGTCTCATGCTGTATCATCAGCAACAAAGCTAACACCCCTGTCAAAAATGACAGAGGAACAGCACACTTAGGAGTTAGCTCCTCTGCTTTGGATAAAGCAAAAGAGCCACCAATTTTTAGCTCTACCCCATTAGGAATGTATGGAGCAAGCGACGACAACAAACCACAGACAAACACCACAGCCTCATCACACACTGTAAGATCGCAAAGATGCATCCATCTGATTGAACAAAAGTTCACATGATCAGTATGACCCCACCTCATCTTCTGGGTCTCTTACCATGAAGGTAGGTTCGGATGAGTGATGTAATTCACCATTGTCCACATCTGTCTGTGTATTACTTACAAGGCTCGACGATAGCAACAACACCCTATCCAAGCTGATATCAGATCGAGCGTTACATCATCAAACGTAACAGTCTCATCAGCGAGTGCAACACTACCTCTCGGAAAAATTCGACTATCCAAAACACTTCTAGCACCCCTCATCTTGACAAGGTCTTGAACCTTTTCATCGAATGATTTTTCAGGATATCTACATTCAGTTTTAAATAGCATTTTTCCTCTCGAGTCCAAACGCAATTTCTTTAACCCCTTTTGGATAGACTCCATTTTTCAAATATGATCGTAACGACTTACCACGTCTGTAAACTGTATTTCAGACTTACACAACCCTACAGGTTTCATAAACAAAAAGCAAACTACGCACAAAAATCAAAAACAAAAAAATAAATTTTATCAAAAATTTTCCAATTCCAACACGAGAAAATAAAAATTGCAAAAAATAAAAAATTATTTTGCTTTTAGTTTTCTTTTTGAAAAAAGATTTGACGATTTCGCGAATATATTTTCTCTTCGGAAAAACACGAAAGTAGTATTCGTTAAATTTTTGAAACACACGAACAAAAAACAGTAACAAAGCACACGAAAATCACGAAAAATTATTTCGACTAAGACACGAAACAAAAGCTGAAGACGAACTGAATTATTAGTTCAATTCCATATCATTAAATATCCATACGATATTCCCCTTTTCACAATTAGATCACACACGATCAAATTAGTGACATCACCCTAAATCAGCAATACGTGACTTTTTCAAATTTTGGTATGGACCATCGAACATAATTCCTATAACTTAATTACGGTACTTTAATTTCTGCAAACCGTTCACATCTTGCAATTTTTGTATGTTGCAGATACCGTTTCTTTTTGATACTTTTGACTCTTCTATCAATTCAACTATCAATCAGCATAAAAGCAAATAGACCTGTTAAAACGTCTATTACCACTTCAACAGGAGCATACTTCGAAGAATATGAACATATTCGCATATATCAGCAAACCATACCAATTCTGTATATGGTACAATTGAACCTAACAGATTCAGCAGAATTCATACAAACGCATTTTATACAAAATACAAAGACAATTGCAATTGGGACGAATTAAAATGCCGTCTACACAGAATCTCAAAAAGATATAGTATCTTATTCGAATCTCTCATCGAATCAAATCTCACACTGATACAAGATTTTTACCCCAAACCAAATCATTTACGCAGTAAAAGAGAAACTGTAGTGACAAAAGTCAGAAACATTTTCGGAGATCTTCTCTTCATATGCTGTAGAGTATTAACCTACAGAGATGGACAATCACTCTTAGACAACGAACATTCACTCAAATCCCAATATGATATTCTCAAATCAGCAGTATTAGAAGATCATTCAACCCTACTTAACATCACCGAAAATTTAAAATCCTTCACAGAAAACTTTCAATATTTTTACGACAATTTCTTTCATGCAAAGAAATATCTAGAAAATACTCTTAAGTCAGATCAACGAAGAAAATTATATTATTGGTGTAGTTACCAATTACGAAAATTCAGTATGAATGTACTATAATTCTTACCTTCAACGTTCCATGAAGATAAGCTACGTGCTTAATGCATGTAAAGATCACAACCTACCATCCTCAATTGTATCAATTGATACACTTCAAGAAGATCTACGTAAACTCAAACCCCTTTTGTTGAAAAACAACATGGAACTTACCATTCCCAAACACGATTATCTCAACTATTATCATCTAGATCTTATCAATTGTCATGTTCACAATGATAATCTAGAAATTGAACTTAAAGTTCCGTCAAACAACTTAATGCTATTTTTTCAGCATATAAATTCATTCCCCTAACCTTCAGATCTCACGATGACAATCTATGCTTATGGGATCAAGAACCTTCTATTATTATCCATAATTCAGAAGATAATTCAGTACGATATATTTCAGGAACAGATTTACATTACTGTAACCCAGAAAAACCCCTATGCTATCTCCCAGATAACAGAGGTTCAGATAAAGTTTCTTCATGTGCTATAACCTTATTCCTTAAAAAACCCTATGAAGAACTTATAAAATCATGTATTTTCAGATGCGAAACAAATAATAAGAAAGTCTTAGTCCACCAATTTTCCCAAAATAAATTGCCATCACTAATCACAATTCACTTTCTACATATGATATAGTTTCAAATGAACTTAATATCATAAATATCGACAATAATCTTCCAGGAACCATCTATTGACAGTACCCTGTCACATCAAAGTCTTAAATAAAGACACCAACGGATATTCAGAGGTTATAATCCCTCCAGGATTTTCTTGCTACCTGGATATGTCCAATGATGTAACCATTGAACATCATATTCCCTTATTATGGACAAAATACGACGTAATTGTAGATTCCAACATTAGAAATACTATAGCATTACCAAGCATCAATGCTTATAACCCCAACTGGACCATGTATGTTCCACATTTCTCACCTATAACCCCAACCAACAAACTCCAATATAAACTCGATAATTTAGAAATAAAATATCATAAATTCAATGAGACTAGTTCTTTAACTTTAATCCAACTATTTGTATTAATATGGTTAAGTTTAAATACTATTATTATAATAATTTTATCATATCTATTTTTCAATTATATTAAGCAACCAATACAAAGTCAACATGTAACTCAGTTACTAAATGAATTAACAAGCCCTATAAAAACAAAAGCTCAAAGCTTAGATGAAGAAATTGTAATCAAATGAAGAAAAAGAATAATGTCAAATTTATATATGTATATATATATATATATATTGTCAATGAATATTTATATTATGAAAAACATTTATACATCGGTACAAACGTGTTATTTCTAAAACTTGGAAATTTAATAAATATCATGTATTTTATATTATTTACGAAATCTTATGAATTTTATATATCTGTATATTTACTAGGTTCCGTATTCCCATATCCTTCCACTTTACTTTCATTTCATTCAAATTCATGTTTTATCAAAGACAATGAATTTCAAAATACCCCAGCCTTATTATGTAATGATAATTTCGTATCATTCGTAATATCTCTCTATCATATATATATTTCACATATATATCAATCACCTAAAACAATTCTCATTATATTGACGTCATGTAAACAAGTCTTTACTTGCCTTTATTGACTCATTATTCTACTTTCAATGTTTATAAACAAACATAAATACACTTTTCATAACAACTCTTTTCTATGAAACCATTCTACAGATATTGCAAATACCCAAAATCACCATTTACGTCATTTCCTTAAACTCCTATTGGACAATATCTAAACTTGTATTGTCATAACTCTCCAATCATATCACTAATATTTCCACTCTCCAAGAAATCGCCATATTCTCCTCCCAAAACTTCTAACTATAAAAACTCATGTAACCATGTACATTTTACCTTATCTTCTTTACCTTAAATTACCTTATCTGTTAAAATTACTATTTAGTATTTCACTGTTTTATATCTTGTTCAATACAACCTTTTAACATTTACGAGTATTTAATTATTTTGTAACCAATATACTTGTTACATTAATTCATCTCGTAGTTATAAAATTTACTTGAAAAAACAATTACCTACTTACTTTCTTGAAAATTTTGTTCGTAAAAATAAATTTTTCACACAGGATGTCTAATGAGAGGTCAAACATACTTGAGATCAATGGTACGGTTGCAAGGGGGATTTGGGGGTTCAATCCTTCCACTAGGCCCTAAAATCTCCAGCAGAATCCTGAACTATCTACAAGCATATTGCTTGAGATTTCAAAGCAACTGATAACGACAAGCACAAAGTGCTAGAAAAACAGTGTTCCATAGCATGAAAACTGAAGGGGCAATGGTGATAAAAATGTACAGCAAACATTTTGTTGCACACATGTACGAACTTGAACAATAGAGAAACTGCAAAAATTTATTCTATAGAGAACAAAGTTCATAAAAATATTATGTTCACTCTGTATTTTTTGAACATTTTACCAGGTAGTCCTGCCACCATTATGTTTTTCATACTCTGTTATATCGAAATCTCCAGCATATTCTAGGTGCCAGAAAGGATCACTTTTGGATTTTTCCAAGGCATTTATACATAACATGTAGGGTTTATTTGTCTGCCACTAGAACGTAGGGAGTAAGCAAAAAAACATTCACAGTTAGGAACAATTAGAATGACACAATTACTTGTACCAGAAGTAAGATCCAAATATCTAAATATCTGAAGTCCCATATGACAGTACATATGGCATATAAAAAAGACTTTCAAAGAATGCTTTGTATCATTGAAAATTGAATGAAGACAAAAATGAGACCTGGGAAGACAGTTGTCAAAACACGGATACTGAGAGCTGGAAATGTTTGGTTTTGAAGAAAATCTTATTACAAAATAAATTACATATTTGGATAATTTGGTCGCCATCAGTGAGTAAAGAATGGGAGTAAAAAACATTTATAGTTGGACATGAATGACATGGTTACTTGTACCAGAAATAAGACCTTAAAATCTACATATCTCAAATACCAGGCCTCAATAAATATGGCGTGTTTTACCAAACAGAAACAAATTTAAAAGGGTAGAGAGGCTGATTTCAATATAGATACATATACCCAGAAATAATTTGTTTTTAGAGTAGATATGAATACATTATTATTTGGGATGATTTATTTGCCATTAGGGAGTATAGGAGAGAGCAAAAATATTTACAGTTTAATACAAAATAAACGACATGGCTACCTGTAACAGAAGTAAGATGAGAAGATGGCCAAATCTCAACTTTTCATTAATACCTATTAAAGAACATGACATACATTTTTGTCAATGTGTACTGATCAAATAAAGTGGTTCATAAGAAAAAAGAGGATATGATCATTTTGTAATGAGGAAAGAAGATTTGCCTGTCAAAATAGTATAGAAAAGGAAGTAAAAATGGTGAAATGAAGCTGAAAATACGATATACTTTATTAAACAGGAAATTAGCTCCAAAAGACCATATCAATGAAAGTAAAAGATGGATATGCTGTTCAATTGACATTTCATTTCCAATAACAGACTAACAGTTAATAATTTGATTGTCAACAAATACTCTACTTGAAAGAAAGGATTTACATTTGCAATCAATTATTGATACAAAAATATAAAACCTCGATGGAATATTGGGTCCAAGTTGAACTTCCAATAGTATGAACAAAAAAAAAATATTCAAAAATATTTTGCATTTTGTAAGTCAAATCAAATTTGCCTGGCATCAAGTTCAGATGGAGGTATAAGAACTGACTGACACAATAGGAAATTATTATTCCTTGCGTTCTTACAGGAAAAAGTTTCATATGTTGATATCACTGAAAATATTCATAAACATAGAAACTGTGTCACTCAGACCAGATTACGCCGATGCAAAGGGGATATACGAAGTGACTTCCTTCAACATATTTGCTGGTAAGAGGAAATTTTCCTTCGAAACAAAATTTTGAACATAAAAAAAAATGAGCAAACACTAGGCTGATGATTCTACTTCAAACAAGGATAAGCCATAGAAAACAGGAGAAATTGTGATATTTTCAAATGAAGCAAATTTATTTGCTGTCAACATATTATGAAGAAGGAAGTAAAAGTGGTCAATAATTTAAGGCGGAATTATAATATATTTCATTACCTCCAGGAATGAGCCCGAAAAGTTCATATTATTGAAACTAGAAAAATTAATATCTATTATATTTACAGTTCATTTCCAATAGCAGAGTAAGACAGTCAGAAATTTGAGTGCTACCAAATACTCGAATGGAAAGAAATACAAATTATATTTGCAAGCAATAATTGTTATAAAAAATATATAAATTCGATTGAATATAAGGTCCATGTTGAACTTCCAATAGTATGTACAAGAAGAAAATACTATGAGAGATATTTTGTATTTCTTGCAAGTCAAATCAATCTCCTTGCATCACTGAGTTCAAAAGGAGGTATAAGACATGATTGACGGTATAGAAAATTAATATTCATTGTGTTCTTCTTAGGTCTTACTTCTAGTATAAGTAACAATGTCATTTGATTCATGTCCCAACTATGAATGTTTTTTGCCCCATCCTCAACACATTGATGGGGACCAAATTATCCTAATATGTAATTTATTTTGTAATAAGACCTTCCTCAAACATTTCTGGCTCTCAGTTTCCGTTTATTGACAACTGTCTTCCCAGATCTCATTTTTGTCTTCATTCAGTTTTTAATGACATAGAACATTCCTTAAAACTCTTTTTTATATGGCATATGTACTGACGCACTGGACTTCAGATATGTAGATATTTAGATCTTACTTCCAGTACAAGTAATCATGCATTCTAATTGTGAGTAACCAGGAATTTTTTTTGCTTCCTCCCTAAATCCCAATGGCAGGCAAATAAACACTACATGTTATACATATAAACGCAATGAAAAACTCTGAAAAGTGAGCATTTCTGGCAACTAGAATTTATTTAACAAAAACCAATTCTCAAAATGTTTTCAAATCCTCGTCTTTTTTAAAATGATACAGAGCAATTTAGAAAAATTTTTTCCACCTCTATGTAATTTTGATCTAAATAAATGATTTTTTGTGATCAATCAATTTCATTTCATTTTTATTTAATGCAATGAAAGAGAGGGTTTCCTATAATTTGCTCTACATAATGTGTTACAGACACAACCATCTGTGATTAAACGAAGAGGATGTTCAAAAAAGTGTACGAGACAAGAGTAATAAGACCTCTGCCTTTTTTACATTTTTTTTTTTTATTCAAGTAATATAGAATTTTGCTAATCCATTCTCAAAGACACAACGTGAAAATAAAACATTACTGAAAAAAAAAATTACCAAGAAAAAATTTTTGTTTCAATACAGATTCAAACACGGGTCACAAGAGTGCACTAGCCTTACAGCGAGGAGCTATGGTGGAACTCCCAAAAATGCACATTCAAACATCACTACATACAACACAACTGTAAAACACCTATCATAAACCATGATAACACAACAAAAATTATGCTCTTAGTCAGAATGTAGACCCTTCTATTACAGACATATGACAAGTACATAACAGTACTGAGAGCATCACCACGCATTTTTCAATTGAGCCGGACTTTCATTTTTATGATTTTAAATATTTTTGGGTTTCGGTTCAATTTCACTTTGTATAGAATATTTTAAAAACATATTATCTGATACAAGGCAAATTCTTCTACTTCTGCTGGATATAGTTCAAACACTCCTAGGTTAATATTTTAAGAAAAAAAGCAAAAAGAACAGTTCAAATACTCATAACGAGTAGTTTCCTCAATTTTAAAAATAAATCACAAAGACAATGTCATCTTCCCGAAAAATCTGTAGAACTACCCAAAGTAAAAATATGGGACCTACCTACATTCACAGTTTTTAATTACGACCATTAGTTTGTCAAGTTACAACCATTAGTTTTTTCGCAGCATGAGACTGTCAGCCCTGACTTTAATTCGGATGGCTAACAAATAGGGTTTTACTCGAGACAATAAAGAGTGCCATTACACTGGTGAGGTTGCTAAGTTTTTTAATCGAAAGATACAAATCAAATCAGAGTGATCTAAATCGAAATAGACAGTTACAAATAAACATACTACTCAAATTAAACATGGTAGGTAGTCAAAAATTAATGACTGAGAAATATCAACTAAACCGGAAACTAAATACCAGATAATTACCCGCATCAAATTAGCAATTGTAATCTCTGAATAGTAAACTGGAAAACGTGATTCAAATGGTAGTGAATCCAAATAATATTAGTTCTCCCTCTATATATACCTACTATTTTTAGATATCTAAATCAAAGGTCAGATAATTATTTTCCAAGAGCTATCATTCAAAGGATCTTTAATAAAGTGCATTCTTTCTTGGAAAATTTGATCACTCCATTCCGATGATTGACTCAAAGAAGTAACCACAAAAACGACTGATAGTAACCAGTTCCAGTTAGGATGAAAAAATACAATCATTACGAAACTCCCAATTCCAATTTTGTAAAATAAATTGTACATTTAAGACAAGAGGAGTGAAATGACACCCAGGTACTAACTTCACAACATTTAACACCAATACGTTCAACACGAAAATCAACCAACAATCAAACAGTAATCTGAAACCATTAAACATAACGAGGGTGAAAACAAGGTAAGTGCTGCACTGCTACCTCAAAAATGGGAAGAGAAAAAAGGAATCAAGAGAAAAATGAGAAGAAAAGGAACGTCAAGTCGTTATCGAACAATATATCAGCAATTAATTAAGATACGGCTTCGACGAGGTCACGATCAACATTAGGTCTGGTTCGAAAAATCGGATCCAAGGACACGGAATCCGACGTATCTCACCGATGAGATCAAATCGAAACCAATTTTGAAGAAAAATTATAAAGCTCAAAGCGACCGACGTCCATAAAAAAAATAGAAGTTTGCCTTTATCTACTTCGTGTATGATTTATGACTGGCGAGAATCGAAGACATGTATTGAAAAATTGTTGCCTACAGCCTAGAAACTTGAGCGAACCTATAGGTTGATGACTTTCGTACAAAAAAAGAAAGTTTTCTCTATAAACGTGTGCAACGGGTAAAATTGATGACATCCACGAATAGGATTACAAACCCCTTCAGATTCACATTCTTTCTACAGCAATATTACGGCTGAAGCAAATATGTCAGATCAAGGGAAAAGGAAGTGATAAAAGATTGGAGTATCACACACCTTCTCCAACAATAGAAAATATTAGTAAGTCCTTTTTAGCAGAAACTCAATATGACAGTATGTTAATCGGTTACCTACAGTGCTCAACACATCGAGGGGAAATCTGTCAGATCTATTTCGAAAGAAGCATGCTCAAATTTGGACTCTGTACCTCGACAAACATTTGAGATGATAAAACACAAAATTAAATATAAGAAGTCGAAACTGGCCCCTTTTTTTAGTCCTTTGGAATCAAATAATAGATGAAATGAAAAAATTAACGTCAAATTCGAATTCAGCGCCTCAAAAAACACTATAAACCACGCATTACACAATAAAATGTGGGCCCCTTTTTGGAGTTCCTTGGATTAAATGAAAAACTTCAGCGCATCAAGCCTCATTAGAAAAAATAGGTTTTCCAGAAAAATAATTATGAATTTTGAGGGTCACATTAATTGTCTGTAAGTTTAGATGCGTTAATGGTATGTTATGATTGTATGAAATTTATTAGCTGCTGACAAAATATTAAACGATATGAAATTAAAAAGCATTATTTCTTGAAAAGAAAAATTAATTACGATGATCAAGTGTGGTAAATAATGATATAATTTCAAATAAAACGAAAAAAAAAAAAAAATTATGAAATTAAAAAAATAAAACATGAATTTTTTTTAAAAAGGTAAGTTCATGCAAATTAGAAAAAAAAAGGAAAAAGAAGGTTTACCTGAAGTACCGTCCGGGCGATCGCACTAAAATTGATAGAATGCTACAATAAATTATAGTAAATATGTTTCAAATTTGGTATATATGGTTCCAAAATTTCACGTTCTATGACAATATGAAAACAAAAATAGCCGTACCGAAAGTACTGTCCGTCCGATCCGCGTCAAAATTAGTAGCGTACTACAATGAATTAAAATAAATATTTATTTCAAATTTCGTAGCTATTGATGCCAAATTTAGCATTTTATAGCCAACATAAAAACAAAAATAGGGGTACCCTGCAGATCCAATATATATGAGTTATTGGTGACAAAATTTTCTTGATGTCATGAAACGAAAAACGTACCACCCCAACCCTGAGAGCTAATACCGCACCAAGCATAATTAGTAGATTTTCTAAAGAAAACCTACTTAAAAATTAATGTAAAAATCAAACTCAAGGTCTCAAAAAATATATAAAGATGCATGCACAAACAATATTATACAACCTTCGAGTTATGTTGCTCAATTTCAATATACAAGATATTCAGCAAGGTGCAAAAAAAAGCGTTTCTGGCCCATATCTGCAACTCCTTTTACATTCTCGGGATTTGAAAAAAAAATTTATGCATATGTAATATTTAGGCACCCACATACCAATTTTCAACTTTCTAGCTCAAGGGAAAGTAAAAAATATAAATTTGAACACCTTTATAATAACCAAAAAAAAAGGTTTTTGGCCCACATCTGCGGCCTTTTTCACAATTTTTAGATCTCTAAACAAAAGTATTTAAATGTAATATTCAGGCAGCAACATATCAGTTTTTAGCTTTCTAGCTCAATGTGAAGTATGAAAAATAAGTTAGGTTAAAAACGAGTTTTTAAAAAAATACGCTTTTATAATTTGAGAAAAAAAAATAATGGCGAAAAAGAAAATTTCTCACTTTTTTTCCGAGACAGAAACGAACAAAAATTGAAAAAACAACTGATAAAACGTATATAAGTGTATGTGTGCGTGTGTCGCAACACGTGAAAGGAGCGCTGGAGTTGGTCATCCGGTGTACTTCAACAAATTGAGTGAGTAGAATAAAAGCGTATAGTAAATGCGGAGGGAAATCAGGAATTTTAGAATTTTGTGTTATAGTGAATACACGATAGATAAGCAACGAATATCAAGAAAAATAATCAGGCCCACCGTATATTATTACCAGAAACAGAAATTTGCTTTCTGTTAAATCTTTCCTCACTGAACACAGCTGTATTTCTTTTAAAATTCCAAATTTTAGGAAATGAGAATGTCATGAATATGATGGGAACTTTAGATTCGTATGATTTTGAAATAAGCTAACATAGAGTAACCACCTATTTTAATGAATCAAAAATCACGACAGCCATTTTCATGACAAGAAAATTGTCCGAAAATCAAATTCCACCTTTATTTTCATGAATCGACTTTCCCGAAAGCAAGTTTCATGAATTTTTTTTCCTTAAATTTTTCATGTAATTATTCGTGATTAATAGATTTTGTAAAAATATGTATATCAGGAAATTTTATTTTTGGAAAATTTTCTTGTCGTGAAACTGAGTGTTGTGATTTTTGATTCGTCAAAATGACTGGGAATCCGAAAGTGTTGCAATTCAAATAAGGACTAGTAAAGTTGTTCTATTCAAACAACTCGCAGGATGAATTCAGACTGGGGAATTAATCATGATGGTTTTTAAAATTTGAAAATAAAAGAAAACAGCTGATTATTGAAAATTCAAAATAACAGTTCGAACTTCAGAGAAACGATTTTATGCTCTGAATAAAATACGATTGTTGAAAGATAGACAACAGACAGTACTTCGATAGCAGCAGCGAGTTTAAAAAGGGGTCACAGAAGCCGGGCCTTCCTTATCCAAAAAAACTCCGTGGTCAACGCATTGTGGTATGCCAAATTGGTTTTTACCAGTTACACAAGTTTTGGTTTTTTATTAGCTCCTCCATTTTTTAAATCAATTACTTACCTGGATTGATTCCTATAGTACGTAATGAGATACCATACAAATGGTATCTGAAGACGAAAACATCGATAAAATACATGTTTTACCCGTGAGTGAATGAGGATGAAATTTGAAAGAATTGTCAAAATAAAAATATTGAAGTGAAAAACAAATCAGAAATTTTAAATAGAAAATTAATATTTCCCCACAGTGAGATATTCCAAAGTTCACTGTGGGGGAGAAAAACCAGAAGGGATAAGCCCAAGGTTTGTTCTTGCCAAACTCGTGTGCTATTTCATTACAAAAATCTAAAAGATCGAAAATTATACCATTTTCTCTCCACATTTTTCCCTTATTTTCTCGGAACCTTTTACCCCATATTGAAAACCTACATTCTTAACCACCGAATTCTCCTACCACATGTGACCACGTTAGCCGGACATATTGTTAAACAAAATAATTACGAATGAACAAAAAATACCGGTTTATTCCAAAATAGAAAAAACATACCTCTGTTTTTTAAGACATCATATTATTCATATTGTAGAATCGGACGAAGTACTTTGAAGCGGACAAAAAATTAACAAAATAAGAAAAACAAGATGAAGTAACGACGAGGTTTCATCAAGATGAATTTTATATACAATGTTAAAAAGCAAATTACAACAAGAAAATTCATAGGTCTTACTAAAGTGAAGGTACCAAACGGAGTGATTTCTTCTTATCTTGAAAGCTAAGAGCTAGCCCAAAAGTTCGCAAGAAAAGGAGAAATCACTATATCAACTTCCATTTCCGATAGCAAGTTAACAAAAGAAACAAGCCACGAGCAGAAATGGAAGATGATATTGGGAAAAAACGTCAGATAATGAGACTCCACTCTTCAGAGAAGAGTAATAAATTATCTGGTTTCAAAATTTTACGGATACTTCAACTCCCCCCCCCATCCCTCCAGAAACCTGGAACACCAGGATTTTGGAGGAATGAAGAAAATGCAAAGAGTAACCATAAAATTTTGAAATAATTTTAGAAGCCAAATAAATTCCCCCGATTTTGAGATCTAGATAGATAAGATATTTGAGTTCACTATCCGACCCTTTTTCTGGAAGAACCCCCCCCCCAGACAATTTAGAACCCAAGGGAGAAAACCGAAAACAACATTCATCTCTTTTCTCATATTTTGTTATGTCGAATGCATGTTAAATTATAAAAAGAATAATAAACCTTGTTAAGTACACCAATTTGAACTTCGAGAAAAAACAATAAGAAGAAGGAAAATCGGTATTTAAAAATAAAAATGAAAAACAAAATTAGGACATAAAAACTGAAAAGTTCTTTAATTCAAAATCAAAAAAACTAAACAAAAAGTCAAGAACAAAACAATTAAACGAGAACAAAAACGAAAGTCTTTAAGAAAAAGCAAGTAAACAAGTAAAGACGAAAGAAAGAAAAGACAATATGAAAAACAAAACGAAACAAAAGAAATTAATATGAAAGAAAAAAAACTAGAACAAGACTAGTAAAAACGAAGAAATGAGTGTTTGATTATCAATTAAATGAAAGTAAAAGTAAAAAGTAATAAGTCTTCAATCAAACAACCAAAACGATACGTTAAGAAGAAAAAATATACAAGAAAGTGTAACGAAAGATTAACAAGGGACTCCATTTGGTTTTACATAAAAAAGGTCAAAAATTAGGAAAATCTTATAAAATAATAGTCAAAACATTCAACGAGAATTACGAACAAGAATAATAAACGAAAGTATGAGCAAAGAACAGACAAGAAAAAGCAAGAACATACAAGAAAAATAACAAAAATGATAAAAATAGCCCTAAAAACCTCGTCAGCGCCTATAGCTCGGATAACCACCTGTAGCACCTTTGGGAAACGCGGACCAGTCATATTTGGGATCGAAACTCGATGGAGTCCAAGGTGGTTTCTTGGTATATGCCTTTTTTGCCCAAGAGCAAGCAAAGGTCTTATTCCGAATATGGAGCTTACTGGAGTAAGCGAGATCTTTTATTGGGGGAGTCCCCACAAAAACCCGGTTCATCTCACAGAAATCTCTCCCCAGAATGAGCGACTTGTAGAGGGCCGAGACTAAACCACATTCTATCGTAATACATTGCCCAGGTGCACTATAAATAGTCACATGTACAATCTCCGAAAAGTAATATGGTTCGCCTCGTCCATACCAAGGGATCAAAATGGTTTGAGTGCGAGGTAACCGAGTAATCATTGTGTCCGCATCGATTACATTTGGACCGCATACCAATCAGCAACAGTGACGATTGATATGGATCATATCGGAGACCATCGAGTTTTTTCCAGGATGAAATACCACCGGCCACTCGACATTCCTCGTTCCATATGGACTCATACGCGTAAGGGAGGATGTATTCCTTATTTGCCATCTCCTCAATCCTCTCCAAGTCCAACGGAGTGGGGTCGACGTCAAAGTGGATCGGTAAACCCTTCTGCTTGGCCTTGTAATTTGTCAACGGAGGGAAAAAGTAGCACACCCCCTGTCTCTCGGTACCAAAACCGTACCGTTGTAGGTGGCTACTTGCCCTCCGAAAACAACTCACTCGAACAGACTCAGTACCGGACTCGGAGTTGGAACTCGCAGGTCCGGCCCTGTCGGCCGACGATTTGGCCAAGTTATCGAGGTTTTTACTGGTTAGAGAAGAAGAAGTAGAAGGAGGAGACACAATAGAGGAAGTAGACGGAAGGTACTTACTGCATGTGGGTTCCGAGCTTACAGTTCGAGTGAAGATCTTCGGGATCCTACTAAGTGTACTCGTAGTCTGCGTTGAAGATCCCGTACTCGTTGAAGAGATCGTGGTTGTTGCAGCTCGAGGTGGTGCTGTCATCAGTGTCGGGGCATCGCATCGGTGGAGGACGATTTTCGGATTCATTAACTCTAAATTCTCTGTTTTCGAGGTCAACGAGTCTTCCGAGGACGAACGAGAATGAAATTTTACTTGTTACCTCGAGGTAGCTATACGACGAGAAACCGTTTTTCTCAGAGTTTTCTGTAATTCTGGAACATCTGGAATTTCTTCAGCCGAACGAGTCTCGAATTTTTGTTCTCCCTCCGAAACCACGGGAGAGGTTTCCGGTGTTGGTAACGAAGCGACATCCCATTCTACAATTTTAAATTTTTTTGGTTTATTTTTGTTATCTTTTTCGGGGGTTTTCGAGTCATCTGCTAACACTTTAACTTGTTTTTTAAGTTTTAATTTAATCGGTTCGTCTTTATTTTGTTTTTGAGCCGGAATAGGTGGAACTTTAAAATTTTGATCGTCGTCCAAAAGATTTACGACGTCATCTTTAGCGGGAAATGTAGGACTTGTTTTACCTGGCGTTGTTCGAGCAAGTAATTTTTCTAGAGCACCAAGGTGAGATGAAAATGCAGCCTCGAGATTCGTGGTGATCGTCTTCCACGTTTCCCTCTGTTCTTTTACGAATTGGATCCCAGTAGCGATTTCGCAGTGAGGCAGGTCGAGTAGTTTTTCTCCATGAGCTGTTTCGGTTAGGATACGCACTAGCTTGTTCGACTGCGAGAGTGCAAAAGGAGTATTGCTTGCGAAAACATTTTGGTCACTTTCATTCCTCTTTTAAAATAATAAATTTAATTAACAATAGGGATCACTATCCGGTTTTCCTATAATTTTTAGGCGAGATCCAAAATAATTTTTTACTAGACACAATTTATATACGAACATACAAGATTTTCAAAAATATACGACGCACGAGAAATACGAGTATAATCAGAATTTTTACTTACATTTTTACTGTAGAAAGTATTTGTGTACAATTAAGTACAGCACAAGGAACACAAGAATTACAAATAAAAAATACGAAACTAAAAATAATGATTAGATACAGGTATAGACTAAAATATGAAATCACGTTCATCAACTCCACGAGATGTTCACAACAAGATGACAACGTACGAACTAAAAATCCGATAGTGATCTATTTCGTCTTCCGAGGCTATCGAATTCAGATCCTTGCAATAAAATAATTTCAAGGCCAAAAGAACGAAGGGGTAAAAAACATCGGCAATGGTTAAACAGTCGAAACTATGTATCAAGCAAAAAACTGTTTAAGTGTTGGTGAGTAGGCAGTTTTGTTAAGTCGGTGTCTAAGGTTCTTTATCTATTGGTTGACTATTGAAATGGATAAACTATGAATCACGAAACAATGGATAGTTATAGGTTAAAGAATTTATTCGTTATTTTAGGAAATACCCAAGTTACGATTTCTTTTATTCTTTTTTGTTTTATTTCTTTTTTATCAGTTCTTTTATTTCATCTGGTCTTGAATGGGGCTTTATTAATTTTTATCAAGATTGATTAGGTCTTAATCTTTTGCCGGGCCCGTCTTTCTATATTTTAGTCTTTTGATTATTTTTTTTCTTGTTTCTTTTTTGTAACTGGGTTTACAATCTTAAGACTATTATACAATTGATTTGTCAAAGAAAAGACCGAACGTACATAGGATGATTTACCTTTAGCTTACTTGGTTCGGCCAAAGGTTAATCGTGAATTTAGACTAGTTGAAACTAGTATTTTAAATTATTAATATGTTGGCTTTCTTGTTCGTTTGTAGCTAGGTTTTCTAAGAGATAACAGTTATAAACTTGATGAGCTACAATGACATAGGGACCTTTAAATAATTTAGCAAATTTTTTCATGAACTTCCTTTCTTTGTTACTAAGAGGGTGTGTTCTCACGTATACAATTTCACCAATTTTGAGTTCAACTGGTTTGGGATGTGTTTTTTTGAATTGTTTGCGACGCTCTTCTAACTTTTTCTTCACTCGATTTTTTACTTGTCTATGTCCTTGAACTCATCTTCGGGTATATTTTCGAATTTTTGATCACCCTCGATCGTTGGACGACGTTGTAATTGTAGGACAATCGGAGGGACTCCTGTTACAATGTGCTCAGTCCAATTTATTTTTTTCTCAATTTTGAGTAAGATCATTGCCCATTTTCCGTGAGGTCTATCATCAACATTCATCCTAATTGCTTCAGATATAGATTGCATTACGCATTCTGTAGGATTAGAAGCGGGTCGGTAGACACTAGTAAAACGAGTTTCAATATTATTTTTCTTCCAATGATTTATCCATTGATCGTTTTGGAATTGTGTACCATTATCGCTTAAAATTACTTTAGGTTTCCCGTAATTTGGGAAGTGTTTAGTTAGGCAAGCGATCGAGGATTTTAGGTTAGATTTTTTTACAGGGTACAATTTAACGTATTTTGTAAATACATCTAGGACAACTAACAATTTTTCAGTATTTCCTCGGCTTCTTGGTAATGGACCGTAATAGTCGATAGAAATTATGTCATTTTTTGTTTTGGCAGTTACATTTTTCATGATGCCATAGGGTATCATTTTCCGAAGTTTACAAGTTTTACAGGTTTCACAATTGTTTACGTATTCTATAACATCTGACTTGCATCCAGGCCAATCCACAAAACGATGAATAATTAAAACAGTCTTATTAATACCCGGGTGTACGGCATCTCGGTGGTAGAATTCGATACAGGTTTTACGCATTTTAAGTGGTAGATAAGTTCGAAAGATACCATCTCTACCTTTTATTTTATAGATTCCATCTTCCAAGATTATACGAGTATTTTTAGGTGATAGAAAGGCCAGTTGAATTTCAGGGTCATTTTGCTGAAGTTCTGTAATTTTTTTAAGTTGACTTCGGAAAATTTTCTTAGCAATGGTAGTCTGGTTTTGTACGATTGCTGTGATGTTTGAACAAAGAATTTCAGGAGCTTTGACTGATGACAGCGGAACTGTGAAATCAGGATCTCGTACAATAGCCGAGCGATGATATCTCAACAGTATATCAGCTAGTTGATTTTCTGAACCTTTGATGTAGTTAATCGCGACAATGTTATATTCTTCGAGTGTTATTAACCATCTAATTATACGGTCTGATGCATTCATTTTGTCATTACGTAGTATCGTCAAAGCTTGATGATCAGTATATATGATTGTTTCAAAACTGCTTAAAAAGTATTTACATTTTTTAAGGGTATAAATTATCGCCAGAAGTTCTTTCTCGTAGGTGAAATAGTGCATCTCCACTGAGTTAAATAGGCGACTGACCATTGCAATGAGATGAGGCTGGTCATTTTCGTCTATTTGATACACATATCCCCCCATCCTGTATCCAGACGCATCAGTCATCACGTAGAATGGACAGTTAAAATCAGGGTGAGCAGCCAGTAACAAACGAGACATTTCTTCTTTGAGTCTGAGAAATGAGGTTTCCTGTTGAGTTTCCCATTTAAAAGGAATATTTCCACATAACCTATAGAGAGGTTCACTGATGTCCATACAATTAGTTATATGTGAACGGTAATAATTTACCAGACCTAAAAACGATTGTACGTCTTTTTTACAACTAGGTGTTGAAAAGTCGTTGATAGGTTTGGTTTTTGATGGTGTAGGTCTTACTCCATTTTCACTCAGTTCGTATCCCAAAAAATTCACTCGTGGTTGGAAAAATCGGCATTTATCTGGATTTAACGTTATCCCAGCTTTACGTAGTTTTTCAAGGACAATTTCTATGTGTTTAGAGTGGACTTTTTTGTTTTCGCTGTAGATTAGTAGGTCATCTACATATGCTGCTACAAAATCTTCGGTGCCTTCTAATGCTATTCGACTTGCTGCAAGAAAGGCTTGCATCGAGTCTTTAGTTCCATGGTGAGCTTGTATGGAACCCCGTCGAATGTAAAGGCTGTGTATTGCATAGAGTCTTCAGTGAGTGGGATTTGAGTGAATGATTCGTTTACGTCAACCACAGTGAAAATTTTAGCCTTTCCAAACATTTTGTTCATATTTTCAATATTTGGAACCAAATCTCCTCGTACTTCCACGTATTTATTTAGTAGATGGAAATCTCCACATGCTCTTAGTGTTCCATCACCTTTTGGAGCTGCTACTAACGGTACTCTATAACGTGAATTGGATTTTCGAATTACTCCAGTTTCTAACCAATACCTTATTTTTGGACGGATTGCTTCACGTTTTTTTAATGTTAAAGGATAATTTTTACACATATGAGGTTCATACGAGGGTTTGATTCGTATTTGATGTTTGTACAAGTTACAACATCCTAAGGTTTTAGTAAGGATGTCTTTAAATCGATTTTTCAGTTCTTGAAGATGTAAAGAAGGACCAATTGGTTTTTCTTCCATCTTATTCTCTTCAATTTTGTTTATTGAAACACGTAAATCTAGAGGGGTTTCAATAAATGTTTCTATAGTTTCGAAATCCATTTGTTTATTTTCCATATCAATGTCGTTATTATTCAGAGTTAAGGATGTTTCGAGTTCAGTATTTACTAGTCCAACAGTTTCTATGAAGGATACCTTACAACCTTTTAAAACATCGAGTGGATCCGGGAGTTTTCCGTTATCCACAAGTGCATGGATTTCTTTATAGCTAAAGATCTTTAGCTTTCTTTTTTCTCCTTCTAGCAAAAGCGACATGCCTCGACGAATTCCTAGGCCTATTTTTGCGCTATAGATTTCGAGAAATTCACGGCATATAATTAAAGGTGTGTTGAAACCATCTATTACTCGAAAGGTAGTCCAAAGAGGAACTTTGTCTAGACTTTTATCAAGGAGACTGATAGTGGCATTGATGTTATGTTTTACATTGGCAGCTCTTTTTCCTAACACACCATTTATGAGAATGCTGCGTGCTGCGATTTCTTTAATTTCTGTTGGATCAGCACCTCCTATAATGCGTTGGTACAATTCGTTGCTAACAAAGTTATAAGGACTGCCAGTATCTACGAGTGCTGCGAGTACAAAGTTGTTAAAAACTAGAAGGACGTAGGGAGCTAGGTGATAATTTGGAATTTGAATAGTAATTATTTCTTTGTTACCATCTAAATCTTCGTAGTCATCCACTTCTCCAAAACCATCTATGGTAGCAGTACAGGTTTTAATTGGTTTTGTTCGTAAATCCTTAGGTATTTCAACTTCGAATGAAATAACTTTTTCATTTTTACCTAAGGTTTTCGAGTCCTTTTTCTCAGGAAGTTTTCCTGTTAGTTGAAATGTTTTTTGATCGATTACCCAGGCTATTTTCTTTTCCATCAGTTCGTAAGCCATATCGGTAAATTCAGTTTCACTTTTAGAGAGTTTTTCTTTCTGACGAAATCTCGGTTTTTCATGTTTTATGTAATAATACTCGTTTGTATTATACGGTTTTTCTTTGTCAAGGTCAAGAACTACTTGGTCAAGATTTACGTACTCTATTTCTCTTTCTTGACAAATTTTATGAACATTTGCGTTTAGACGATTATGGTCTAACCAGTATCTTCGATGTTCATGGTGTTCTTTTTTCGGAAGAACTTTACAAGCTACGATGTTTATGACTCGGTGTTCTTTCAATTTTTGGACAATTTTGTCATAATTATCGAGAAATTTTTCAGGGTGAAAACCGGACGAGAGATGTTCTTCGAATCCTAGTATTATGAGGGCTTTCGTTACAGTTTTCGGAAATTTAACCATGTGATCAATGATTAAATCAGTAGTGTTTCCTTCTCTCCAGAAGATGTCTGATAGTAACGAACATTTTGTGACATTAGAGTTGGAAGGGTTTCTTTTTAGGATTTCAACAGCGATTTTATCTCATATAACTAGATGATCTTTGTACGAGAAATAAATCGGAATTAAGTCATTACCAAGGAATTTTATTGGTTTGAACACAGGTGTTTTCGAGTCTGTAGGAGTATTTAACATTACTCCTGCTACTGGTATAGGTTCTTCTTGTAGCGACTCATTAAGTTGCTCCATCTCTTCATCGCTGCTGGGAGATGGAGATTCTAGTTTTCCTGTATATCTTCATTCTTATTTTCAAAGGTAATATTTTTTAAATCTTCTTTTTCTTTGATCGAGGCCGAAGAAAGAGAGTTTTTTACGAATCTATTACGAGATGTAGAATTAATTGGTTTATTCAATTCGAGTGTTTCTTTTTTAAGCTCTGGTTTAGAAGTTCCCAATTTTTTACGATCTAAATATCTCGTGACTGCTTTTTCTCTCTCCTCTACACTTTCCATGGTCGTTTGATTAACCCATTCTAGATCATCAATAGGTATGCCGTCTAGGATTTTAGCGAACTCAGGTAAGCTTTTTACTTTTTCGGTATTGATTTTTGACCTAAGTTCTCGTGGCATGTTTCTACTAAGTGTATAGTAGCAACATGGAGGCCAGCAAGTCTTCCTCACCAATGATCGAAGTAAGCTCTAAAGTAAGTGAATTCGGAATTTCTTAGAGATGAAGATTTAAATTGAAAATAAAACATATCACAAACTCCAGTATTCCATTCTCGTTCTAGGAAGCGGGTTTCCATGACTTCGAATCCCATAGTTTTCTTAAGTTCATGTTGCCAGGTACAACACCAGTCTGATTCTTGAATTAGCTGGTAGAATAATTCACCAGCCTCTTTATCATCGGGGACCAATTTGGCAACTCTTTCACAGAATTCTTTCAGAAATTGGAGTGGAGAACAATCATCATTTTTTGGACCTTTATATGGGTCAACTTTACAAGCTCTTTCTTGCATTCTCTGAAGAGCTTTATTTGTACCTGAATTATAAGGGGTACTTTTTGCGTAATTTGGAGGTGGTCGAGTATGAGAACGGGTATTCGAGTTCTGTTTTTTAGAACGATTTTTCTTCGAAATTCTGCTACAATCAGTTTCTTCAGCAGTATCTTCTTCAGAAGAATTTTTACGAGAGGTGGAACCACTTCCAGGGATGTAGATTTCATTAGTGGGTGTTGTCACTTCTCTAATATATGTCCTGTCTCTAGGTTTTGGTTCTGGTTCATTCGGGGTACTAGAATTTTTTACTCTATGACTAAGGAGTAACAGTTCTCTTTCTCTTTCTTCTCTTTCTTTGGCCGAGAGATAACGACGATAATTAATTTTGTCCTCATTTGGTGACTTTTCAACGATTAAAGGGAGTGCATTGGGAAAAGCAGGAGGTGCAACAGGTTGTTGCATATTTCGTAGAATTAGTTGAAGGGTATCCTCAATACGCCATAGTCATTTATCAAAACCTTGGACCTCTTCTTTAACTTTACTTATGTTCGAGTCGTTATTTTCAATCATGGCCTTGAGAGATTGGTTATGGATTTGGAGAGAATCCATGTTTTCTTTTACCTCGAGAACTGTTTTTTGCATTGCACTAAAGTCGTCTCCCATAGCTTGGACATCATCTCCTAGATCTTTGATGTGTTTAGGGATACTTTCTAGTTTTTTCAATCGAGCATTTAAGTCTCGGATTTGATTTCGGTGATCGGTAAGTTGTTTTTCAACAGTTTCTGGTTTGGGAGGATTAGGGTGTTCGTTGATCGCATGAGCAACTTTATGCCAGACATCTTCAGAATTAATTAGGTAAATATATCTACGAGTTTGACACAATTTGTGATCTTTTCCTCCTAAAACTACTGTTTGGGTAGAGATAGGGTCGTCATCTAATTCTTCTTCATCACCTCTCATTACCTGGGATTGTTCAAGGTCATACAACTTTCCTTGATACTCAAAAACACTTTCTTTTTCAAAAGCCCTAACATGAGTTTTGGCTGAAGTAGCCATTGTTGGGGTAGTGATTGAACGAGGGGATAGTAAACCAAAAAGGATGGTTCTGACTTTGGTAGCCCAGGAAGAATACAAAGGGTTTTTTAAATATTGGTAAAGAACAAAACCTGCTAAAATACGTAAAGCAAGGAGTAGCTTATAAATATTTAAAACCTGTATTTTCGAGAGAAACAAAGTATATCCTGCTCTTATAGAACCTACGTTACTACACTATAAAATGTTCAAAGATGAACAAGTAATTTTGGTGTTCCTAAGAACATACCTACGTTAATTCCCTATCAGTGGAAATTTACGTTATTTGTTGAGTAGAACTCAACGGACAAAATCGTACAAGACGACAAGACAACAATTTGATGTTTTGACAACAGGACAAAATAAAACAAAATCTTATAATAAGACAAAACAAAACAATCTGTAGATACAAAGTATCTATTACGTTACAAAAAGTAACAGCCAAAAGTCCAAACAAAAATTTCAACAACATATGGTCAATGGTAGGTAGTTCAGTGGAGATTCATAGGGTTTCTAAGGGGGTTAGGTTCCTAGGGAAATTTTTGGGATTGAAAAATGGCGATTAGGGAATGAATTTTGTTGTTTCATAATCGAATTTGACAACAAAATTACAAATGTAAATTAAGAGGAAAGCTAATCCTAAAAATTTACTCCAAATGTGAGAAATGAAAGGGGACAAATCTTTCATAAAACACAAGACAAAAACAAAACAATTTTTCGGGTGCCATCCAATTTTGGACCTACACAAAAAGGTTCCAAAATAGGAAATCAAAACAAAGTTCTAAAAGAAAGACAAAACTAGTTTGACGTATTATAGACGAACCTAACAACATACTACTAGTCGATAACACATGGTCAAGACCAGTGGGTACACTTGTGAACGAGAATTCTATCAGATTGACAAATATCAAAAGACTGGTTAGAAAGAATTACCAATTTCGATACGACTGAATAGAACTCATAACACTAAGTATATAGAACAAAACTTTAACTTTTAACATAGGTAACTTATTATTAGAAATGTTACGTTAAAAGGGAAAGCAACAAAGGGGACTGACCATTTTAAAAGTCAGTAGATTTAAATATATCTACCACATGGGGTTTTTAACAAGCTAACGTGGATAGATTAAATTTTGATAGTTTAAAAAACTAGATCTTAAAAATTATAGACACACGGGTCCCTGTTTGGGCGCCAAATTTGGAATGTGATGAAAACCAAAGCAGAGTGAAGTGAGGTGGAAGAGGTGAAGTGTGAAAGAAAGATTGTGAACGAGTGTGAAAAGTAAGATGAAAATAAAAACAAAATAAAACATAATGAAAAAGAAGAAAAGTGGATGATAGGCAGAAAAGTGATTTTTAGAACAAGAGAGACGGATTATGGTAGAAGTGAATATGAAGTCAAAATTACGTTACCAAAAGATAGAGTTTAACCAAATACTAAAAAAAAATTAATTTAATGATCAAAAGAGTGAAACTCGTAAAATCAAGCTTTAAGTTCCAGTAACTTAATATTTCACCAAAATATGGGAAACCAGCAAGAAATTAAGAGAGTTTAAAATTTACGTTATTGTAAAAAGAAGAAACGGAGAAGAGAGAAATGTGTGAAGTTTGAGACAAATAATAAGAAGGGTGTAGATATTCGTATCAATGCGACTATGATCATTATCAACAGTTGAAGTGAAAGATTGGAAAAAATGTGGTATGCCAAATTGGTTTTTACCAGTTACACAAGTTTTGGTTTTTTATTAGCTCCTCCATTTTTTAAATCAATTACTTACCTGGATTGATTCCTATAGTACGTAACGAGATACCATACACATGGTATCTGAAGACAAAAACATCGATAAAATACATGTTTTACCCGTGAGTGAATGAGGATGAAATTTGAAAGAATTGTCAAAATAAAAATATTGAAGTGAAAAACAAATCAGAAATTTTAAATATAAAATTAATATTTCCCCACAGTGAGATATTCCAAAGTTCACTGTGGGGGAGAAAAACTGGAAGGGATAAGCCCAAGGTTTGTTCTTGCCAAACTCGTGTGCTATTTCATTACAAAAATCTAAAAGATCGAAAATTATACCATTTTCTCTCCACGTTTTTCCCTTATTTTCTCGGAACCTTTTACCCCATATTGAAAACCTACATTCTTAACCACCGAATTCTCCTACCACATGTGACCACGTTAGCCGGACATATTGTTAAACAAAATAATTACGAATGAACAAAAAATACCGGTTTATTCCAAAATAGAAAAAACATACCTCTGTTTTTTAAGACATCATATTATTCATATTGTAGAATCGGATGAAGTACTTCGAAGCGGACAAAAAATTAACAAAATAAGAAAAACAAGATGAAGTAACGACGAGATTTCATCAAGATGAATTTTATATACAATGTTAAAAAGCAAATTACAATAAGAAAATTCATAGGCCTTACTAAAGTGAAGGTACCAAACGGAGTGATTTCTTCTTATCTTGAAAACTAAGAGCTAGCCCAAAAGTTCCAAGAAAAGGAGAAATCACTATATCAACTTCCATTTCCGATAGCAAGTTAACAAAAGAAACAAGCCACGAGCAGAAATGGAAGATGATATTGGGAAAAAACGTCAGATAATGAGACTCCACTCTTCAGAGAAGAGTAATAAATTATCTGGTTTCAAAATTTTACGGATACTTCAGCGTTCATGTTATTGTAGTTGAATTTGTAACAAAGGGACGGGAAGACATATGGGTATGAACGATTACAAAGGCAAAAAATTAGAATTAAGAATTGGCGCCTCCCTTAAGAAAATACTGGATCCGCCACAGTTCGACCGATATTATAGTTGACAAAAATTCAATCAATTTTCGGTGTGTATCTTCAATACTAAGAAATCTTGAGAATTCTAAAATAACCGAGTAGTAAAACATGACCAAAAATTCCAGTCAAGAACCTACGAAAAAATCTGAAAACATTTCATTCGAATTTTAGAAATGATCCAAATTTGCCTAGCTCCATAGGAGAAATTACACCAAATTATTAACATTCGATAAACAACTAAACGTTCAAATTTTCGATACAAAATCTTACCTCTTCGTAAAGCTTTTTTTCTACCAATTATTTTCATTATATCAGGAACTAAATAGGATTACACATTCATAAACTTGTCGGCAAATCCCTCCTTCTCCGACTTTCTGAGCCAATCCTTCACATGAACCTCGTAAAATCTACAAGCTATTAGAGAAAAAGGTTTTTTGGCTCCCCCGATAATACAAACAATCAATCTTCGTTCATATTATTCTATTTAAATTTCACCGATGTGATGAATACCAGTATACCTGAATCAGTTTTTGGAATAGGGAACCCGATTATTATCGAGAACCAACGAAAAAGAAAACAAACAACAGAAGATTTCATTTTCCCGATCTCCTGACCAACCTCTTGAAAATAATGAAGGAAGGCAGTTAAAACAGATGCTAAAGAAAAAAATCCAGTTTACAAACCTTTTTTTTTTTGTCTGCACCAGACAGTAGGAGCAGGTAAACAAAACAGAGGAAAATTAATCATTCGATATTTACAGAGAGTACACTGTGTGCAGCAAACCTCTCCAACTTGGGTTTGGAATTTAAACTACCAAACTGTTTTTAATTTTTCAGCGAATTTATAAAATTAGCAAAAAAACCAATTTAAGAGGCTTTTAAGCTTTTCACCAGCCAGCTCAGCTAATTCTGTTTGAATATAAATTGCCAACTGCACTGATGTACACATTTTAGTAAATAAACAAAGAAAGTATTTTCGAACCATCATCGTACAACTACTGCTACCAACAATTAAATTGTAATAAAAATACGGACAATATTTAAACACCAAATTTAAAAAAAAAAAAAATGAAAATAATTTTTTACTGACAATAACGGAAAGATCTATAAAAAACGATAAAATAACAAAGCCTATTTTCAAAGATAAAATGGTCCATGCCAACCACGTTACACAGCTGGTAAATCAAATGTTTGTTTTTTTTTTTAAACTTTGTTAATGAATAATAAGTAACACTTTGCTGCAATTTTTATCTTTTCGCAGCCTAATGCAAATTTTACAATTTTTTAGCCCACGAAGCTCCCATGTACCAAAAATTTCGAGAAAATAAACCTATTGATCTTCTGCTACTCTTTCCTTATTATCATATCGTTATGATTAGGGCTCTGATTATTAGTAAATTGTATATAATTTTCAAGAAAGTTCTCATTCATTATAAATATCCCGATTACTTTTTCATATTATATCATTCTGAACGCTAATATTTTACAGCGGATTTTTGTGAATTGAAATACATAGCAATTTATAAATATACGTATTGAATTTCGTAATCTTTGACAATTTTGCTCCATTTTTGGAAAATAATTCTGTTTTTTCAAATATCCTTTACACCTGGGCATTATTCTTCTTTTTCGCAAAAAAAAAAAATGGAGATACTTCAACAGCCTTCATTGTGAGTCTGAAGTAAATTTTGGGAAGTTGAAAAATGAAAGCAACCAATACTTATTTTTATTCAAGTTAAGAATGTGATGATCGAAATATTTGAGATAACAGTTGACTACTCACAAAGATCTTTAAAATGCAATTCAATGAATGGCATGATTAATATTTTGAATAGAATGTTTTGAAATACCTACTTCAAGTTTATAAAGAATATTTAGCAATTTTTTCAGTACATAAGCCAATAAATTCGGAACCTAGTCGTGATAGATAGTTAATAAATTTACATTATTAGTTCTCGACTCGACACAACCCTCATACTTTTTACTCTAACTTCAAATCGAACAGCAAGACGTAGAACAACATGTAACCTACGTACATTGAAGTCGATTTCTATAAAATACAATCACAATCCAAATTACCGAACAACTGTACGTTAAACTTTCACGAATGTAAAGACAGACCAAAACTAAAACAGCAACACTCACTCTTTTCGCTAAGACCAAACAAAAAATCATCTACATGGTATCAACATCCATTTTTACTCAGACACAGCATTGTGCATAGTACACCTCAGTTTTAAGAGAACAACAAAAATTTAAAATTTGCCAATTCTGTTTAACTCTTAAAAAAAATGGGCACCACCATCAAACCCCCTAGACAGGTTCCCACGAACATAGCCGGATGTGACAACACATAAAAAAAGAAAAAATCATTTGACAAAATAAATTCATTTCAGAAACCAGAATTAGTTTTCATTTCCCAAAACAAAAGGGCGTGTGATCGACCAAATGTAGTCGCGTTTAAAATATTGTTGTTCCACAAAAATTGTGGAAGTAAAAAAAAAAACATCCCGTCGGATTCTGTCATCTTAATTAATAGCGTGCACACACACGAACACACATACACAGTCAACTATTATTATAAAAATATACATACAACATCCTTTTTTTCCTCTAAATTCTCCGAAGGTAGAACTGACAGTAGTAGTAACCTGACCATTTTCATATTAAATTTTTGGGTAAAAACAAAAAAGGACACGAACAACTCCTCGTTAGCTGATTTACGATGATCTATCTGAGGGAGGTAAATTACAAAGAAAAAGGTTCATCAGACCGGTTTTTTTTTTGTAGAAGAGGGGTGTTTTTTACTAATGTAAATAAAACAACAGACGTAATCTCAGATGGAGAAGACAAGCTGAATAGGTATATATTTTTTTACACCGCTCGCGAAGAAACATAACTACTCTTTACCTTTGTTACAATTAGTGGTTCCTAAAGTAAGAAACATACATTCATAAAGCTTAATAATTCAACGGTTGAATGAATTTACAATTTAGTTGGAGGAGAGAGTCGGCGCGAAATCATCTGACAGGTATAATGGATTTTTATTCACTGCCGTAGTTCTATCTGATTATGTAAGCATTCAAGAAAAAATATTTTCGTCACATAATATAATCTTTCCAACTTCGAAACGTTAGAAAAAAAGTATCAACTCGGAGAAATTAAAAGAACTCTTAAGAGAATACCAAATATACGGAAATCAAAAAGCTGCACACAGCCATACAAAAGATGTTCTTGAATTTTGGGGAAATGAAATCAAACATTAGCTGACATGCCGGTAAATAGAAGTTGTTCTTTTTTCAAGAGGGAAAATGAAAAAGCTTTCTTCAAAATTAAGTTGATTTTTCGCATTTTTTAAAATTAAATTCATCAATGGTACTATTATTTGAAGGGGAAAACATAAAATTTCAGAAATTTCAAGAGGTGAAGCAAGTAAAAAACTTTAGATAAAGCTCAAGGTTCTTTCATTCTCTCCTCAAATGAAAATAAGTTGAATTATGTTTTTGTTTTGCTTAATAGTGGGAACATATTTTTATATTTTTTCAGAAGAGGACTTCGTCAGGGTTTTTGGGAGGTGAGAGGAGGCTCGCTTCTGGAAATTCTGAGGAAAGCTGAGGAGGGAAATGAATACAAGACAGGATCACGATCTCCTCGTCAGAAGCATCCCCTTTATGCCGAAATATAAAAAAAGCTGTTGACATTTCAATTTTCGGAACTTCCTTAAATATGGTACCAGTGAAACGGATTAAAAAATATTCAGAAAGGAGTTAAAAACATATACATCAATTACTGAAAAGGCATGGCACGCTATTTTTTGTCTTCTCAAAAAAATAACTGAAAGACATTTTTATTGGTTAATTTTTTTAAGACATCAAATCCCTGATTTTTATAAAATTTGAGGGTACAGCTATGGTCATGGTATAGCCGAGATAATAACTTTCGGCCATTAAAATTTAAAATCTATTTGTCGGAGTAAATTCACAAAAAAATTATCAAAACTTTCTGCGCTAATTCCGGCCATTGAGTAAAAACGTGAACCCGAATTTTAAAAAACTCAGTTTTTTAATTATATTTTCAAATCTATATGGAATTTTTATTGTTAAAAATACACAATCACAAGATATAAAAATTGAATGATTTTTTTCATTAGTAGATACCGATTCTGGGCCAACATTGACACTTCAAGGAACAAATTTCATTCAACTGAGATTGTGAATTTATCAACTTTTCAAGGGAAGACTACGCTGCAGTTTAACATTATATTTTTTTAAGACTTGACGCAAAGATATAATTACTTTTTTTTTTGGAGGGGGGGAAGAATGACGGCAAAAAGTTGAAAAGGGCCGAACACAAGAGCTTAATCCATCAGTTCTCTACAAGTTGATTAAAATAAAATAAAATTTGAAAAAATAAAAAGGAAATTCTGATTTTCTTCGTATTTTTTGAATGATAATCACTTCTAATCTGAAACACAATAATGTAATTTTACGAGGAAAAATAACTTTTCTCCTCAATAAATTATCGACTAGCAGGGTTCAAATTTCTCTCAATTTAGTAGGTAATGTTAAAGACTCCCGACAAAATTAAATTTAATGATAACAACTTCAGTATAACTGTTAAGTACTTGACGCAAAACTGAAACATTTTACTAACTAGAACTCCTGCCTTTTCAATTTGATGAAACAATAAAAACCATCTTATGAAGACTTTCGACTGCGAATACCATTACAAATTTCGTTATATAAAAAAAAGTTTATGCCGCTGCACAGATTACAATACAACTATCAACACATGTTATACATAAACCAAATAGATGTTTTTACAATTTTTACAATAGGTATACAAACGAACATCAAACATAATGTTTTAGTTAAAACACCAGCAATGTTAATATTACGACTTCCACTTTGGAGGCATGAACAAACACTTCATGAAACTTACAAAAAAACTTATTTTATAACCAGTTACAGTAAGTGAAACATAAAACAACACACTAATCGTGCACACTGCACAGCATACATAAGTACATTATAAAACAAAGCACTAACACTTCACCAAAATTACTGATAACTAACCTAAAATTTAAGTATTTACATACATTCTTTCTAACGTTGTGAAGTGAACAAATAAATAAGGTTAAATAAAGAAATAATAATGGCTAGTTTTAAATGAGCTGAAAAATGGTAAGGTAGGTATCATAGAAGATTAATTCGGTTTTATGCAAATGAAAAAATGGTACTCTTTAACCAAGGCAGATTCGCAAGGGCTCTCTAGATACGCTTTCAAATTACTACCAAAGAGCAGTGATATTGTCATGTTAACAAAATTCGTAATTTAGGAACGTATCAAGCCGTTTGATCGTAATTTAATACAGCGAACCTATTCGAAATAATATACGTATGTAAATAAATATTATATTTGTTCACAAAATATTACGAGTTTATAGTGTAATTTCATTCATTCAGTGCACACTTATAAATTTAAACATACGTTCAATGAAAGTTCTTGTAATCAGGGCCGTTCCTAGCTATTCTGCCGCTCTGGACAAAGTCCCTTTCGGGCTCCTCTGAAATAATGCGCCTTACGCAGTCCACCAACACTACGAGGTGTGACAATAAAGGTTTAAACTACTTCTCAAATAAATTATTTACTTAAAAAAATGACTAAACAATGGTTACATACTTCAATGTAATCCCCCATACCTACACTTCAGAATTCGGATTTTCCAGCTTTAATGAAGGCCTTAATGGTAATTTCTAGTAACTGTTTGTAGAACTCGTGACGATGAATCTTCAATTTTTTCAATTCCCCCAAAATGTTTCCCTTTTTATAACCTTTTATTCTATTCACTACTTCGATTTTAAAATATAACAATAATCCCGTAACGAAATAATATTTCTTTCGCATGAAGCTAAAGCCAAAAAATAAATAAAATCTTAGTAAAAACGCGTTTTTCACGTAATTTTAATTATTATAAGCTTTTATTCTACTCACTACTACGATTTTAAAATATACCAATACTACAGCCAATCTTCCTCAACAAAATAATGCTTATTTCGTATGAAGCTAAAGCCAAAAATAAATAATAATAAAAACTTATCTTTTAAAAATTCGTTTTTAACCTAAACTTATTATAAGCTTTTATTCTACTTACTACCCCGATTTTTAAATATACAAATACTACAGCCAACCTTCCGCAACGAAATAATATTTATTTCGCATGAAGCTAAAGCTAAAAAAAATAAAAATAAAAACTTAAAATTTGTTTTTAATCTAAACATACTTTTTTTTTTTGAAAATTTTTGGATAAAAAAATTTTTTAGAAGATGTAATAGGAAGAGTGGTAGTGGGGAGTTTTTGTCATCATTTTTTCCCAAAAATCTCGTTCAATATCACTTTGGACAGGATCATTGTAGTGATGGAGAACATAAAGAGTTTCTCACAAATTGCTTTTCTTTTTCAAAATCATTAAATATGACATGATGTTCAAATGGTAGAACAGACAATTTTGTCCATGCAAGCCCATTCTTTTCAGTTTTTTATTTAAAAAATTAACAAAATGAATCTGATTTTATTTTTTGGACATGTCCACATACTGACCTGGCCTCATCCTTCTAAGCTGTCCTTATTCAATACGCTCTAATAATAAAATTAAATTTTTTTTATTTTTACCTAAAATTTTCATTTTTATTCTTTCATTTATTTTTTCCCATCCAAAATTTCTTCTCTTAATCCAATTTTTGTTGTAATTGGCTGGTTTTTTGAAATTCTACATTTTCTAGCGAAGCGGCTATTTCACTAGTTTTTACCTTTTTTTTCTTCATTCAATTTTTCCACCCCCAAAATGTGCCACTCAGGGTGGTTGCCCATTGTGCCATATGACTGGGACAACTCTGTTTGTAAGAAAACACACGAGCACCTATAAAACCTCTCAAGTGTGAGTTTTTCTAATCGACTTCAAAATGTTGTTCAAGAACAATGACCAAAAACAAATGATGGAAAACTCTGGTATCAATAAAACTGAAAACATTTTTTTGGATAGGTCTACTACATATCTATTAGATAAAGTTAATACACATTAGAAAGTGTACAAACATTTTTTGAGTGAGAATTATTCATACAAAAAGAAAATAAAAACCAAAATTCAACCATACCTGATGGGCAAAAGGTTTCACAAATGTGACTGAAACAATTTTTGCAAATTGTTTAAAAAATTTTTAGAATTTATAAATTTGGCCAAACAGAACACAGGTATGTGGAAATCAGCATTTTTACAAAATACATATTTGTAACAGATTTGTCTCATTACTGAAAACTCTCACTAGGACTTTACTAAAATGTTACAAAAAAGTTGTGATGTTACACAAATGTTTCGGGAATGTTACAGTGAAAGAGTTATCAATGCAAATTTCTTGTCTCATTGCCCCATGTCTTTTCTATGTTTCAGTGATCTTTCGCTCAAGTTATAGAGATGATAGATTGTCAGAGAAACTTTCTTGTCCCCTTACAACATGAATTTTCCATTTTTCACAAATGTTACAAAAATGGTGGAGATCTTATTATCTGATCAGTGCAACTTTTTTACAATAATTTACTATATTTCATAAATATTCCATGAATGTTTCCACGGAAAATTTTTTGTATCTTTACTAACTCACTGCAACGTAAACTTGAAATTTTACAATATTTCACGGAAGTTACATAATTATTCCAATAGAATGTTCCTCATTACAACTTCCTTGGCCCCTGTCTCCACGTAGAAACTTGATTTGAAACTTAAAATACTTCTAAGAGAAGACCTCAGTGAGAAAAAGAGAGCCGAAGAGAGAAAGAGAGATGAGCTGATTTTTTTCTTTCTTTGTTATTTTTTTTTTTTCCTTTTCAGTTTACAAATTAAGAAGTGAGATATGTACTTGGAGCAAAATCTGAGAATTTACATTCAGTGAATGCCACGGACTACCATTAAGGCTTAAAACCTTCCTTTGGAGAACCCACCTGCAAAGAGTAACCAACTCTTCTACATAAAATGGCTCTCTTCCCTCTCACACTTATTCTCTTTTGTTTCTTCTCCCTAATTTCATTTTCAAACCATTTATTTGACTGGGTCATGTACCAGTACATAGTAATTATAGTATAATTACACTTCAATTTCTAACTTTCTGGTACTCCTTATCTCAAGAAGATAGTCACACAGAAGTATTTATTTTTGAGGGGGTGAAGAAGTCAAAATCCATAAATTTTCCCCCACGGGGGCTATGAACTCTTTTTCTTCTGATGTCACATCTAAATTGTAAGACCTTTCTTTTAACACCGCAATCATAAAAATCGGTCCAGCCATTCTCTCTAACTTAGTGCCACAGTAAAGAAAACCTCATCGAAATCAAGATATATATATATATATAGATAATTGTGCAAAGTTCAACATCATACTTCTCTGAAAATATGGCATATTATCCTCATCACAAACTATTCCATTTCTGTTACAGTTTTTAATTCTGCCTAGGCAGCAGGTTACTTAATTTCAGAACCTGGCCTCCACTGAAATCTTCTTCGAAATGAGCGGCCAAAGTAGATCTTCCAGATTAAATCAGAGACACTATATGGTTACTGTTCTAAAAATTTATAAAAATCCATTACATACTCCAACTATTGTATTTCATTATTCGATGAATTGTTCCCGATGGCTCGAACCTTTTGTGTGAGAATTATATCCACGCAGCCATAGATAATTATTCGTCTTATCACGAAGATCGCAGTGACTATAGAATAGCACCTCCGGTATTTATTACAATCGATTGCAAAAGTTGTTTTCCATAACCCAAGCACTCGAAATCATACGTAAATTCAACCGGTTATTACAGCAGCAGGATGAAAAGCTAGTAGTTCCTTTATTTCGATTAATTTTGCATTTAAACAATTTTTTATTTTTTTTACATTCAATGTTACTTCTAAATATTACGGCCACCATATTTTCATTTTTTTTTTCAACATTCAAAAGGTTTATTAATTTACAATTATCGACTAGTTTAACCTATTTTTACGACTTCAAGTGGAAGTCGTACCTGTCATTACGTACGCATTTTTTCAATAACGTTAATGCACGATAGGTAGGTAGGTACTCGAATTTATGATCATCAAATGCGTTAAATTATCAGTGTTTTTTTTTTCTTTTCTCATTCCACCTAAATGGTTGAAAACTTTTTCTTCATTCTCCACACGGACTTCCTATACTGGAGTGATTTGATTTTTGTACATTCCCGAAAGTGTTTCGATTAATTGATTTCGTTGACGTTTCCAAATCGGTCGCACTTTTCACCATTCAAAAAAAGAGAAAAAAGTATAAAATCCGTCGCTTCTCGCACAAATTATTTATTTTTAAAGTAGGTATACAACAAAGAAACGTTTTAATACGCCATTCAAACGCATATTTCATATACGTATATTTATTATATTCTCTAGTATCTTTTTGAAAAATATATTATAAAAAGGAAGCGTTTGGTTGACATGTCGTTAAAAGCATGAAATAACCTTCAGTTCTTTAGAGAAGCAACAGAGGCGAACAGACGAATGCCAGATTTTTTTTTTTTAAACAAGGGTAGCGGTATTCTCAGTGGATACATAGACCATTTGTGTGCGTTGGCGATGGTGCAGCTGCACTATGCTGCACTACACATTTTAAGGTCCAAACATCTTATCTTTGAATTTTTCATCTTTTAACAGCAGATACCATTTACAGAATAAGGACTATGTTTTATTTTAGGTAGAATTTAAACGAATTCGACTGACGTGTTTTCAGGATTAAATCGAAATACATGATAGTTGTAGTAATATGCAACAGAAGAGAGTACAATAATTCTGCAAATGTACGACGAACGATAGAAATCGATCGTGATTTGATCGTTGTACTCTTTTGTGAAAAGTTTCAAGTTACATTTTTTTTTCCCAATGAAAGTGCTGCACTTATTCAAATGCATGCATGTGTTTAAATGTTCAATGGTATTTTCAAGTTTTAAATATTGTTTCTGTAAAGTCGTAACAAAACATAAATGTAAATTATTTCAGGTAAAATATTTCTCGATGTGTAAACGTCTAAAAACCAGGCACTACGTAGAAAAATTCTAGCTACGCAGATGCTGTGGCAATACTTTAAAAATTGACAAACTTTAGCCTTCTTTGATCACTAATAAAATTATACTAGTTGAAAGACTAAATCAATCCAAAACTTGATATCGAGAACTAATAATAAAATAAATAAGTTAGGTTAAAAACGTGTTTTTAAAAAATACGCTTTTATAATTTGAAGAAGAAAATAAAAGCGAAAGAGAAAATAAAATTTCTCACTTTTTTTATACCTCAATTTGTTGAAGTTCACCGGAGGACCAACTTCAGCGCTGCTTTCACGAGTTGCGACACACGCACACATACTTATATCCATTTTAATCAGTTGTTTTTTCAATTTTTGCTTGTTTCTGTCTCAGAAAAAAAAGTGAGAAATTTTATTTTCTCTTTCGCGGTTATTTCTGATATAGAAACAAACAAAAATTAAAAAAAACAACTGATAAAAACGAATATGTGTGTATGTGTGCCTGTGTCGTAACACATGAAAGCAACGTTGACGTTGGTCATCCGGTGAACTTCAACAAACTGAGGGAGTAGAATAAAAGCGTATAAAAAAAGGCTTACAGTTTATAAGTTTTTCTTTCTACAGCAAATCAATCAACTTGGTTCCTCAATTCAACCTTTTTCCCACTTCATTCATGGTTTTCTTGTTTTATAATACTTGGTGGTAACCAAACAGGATAATTTCAAATCGTGTACCCCGTAAAATTCCGTATTCATGTCCATTTATATATATATGTATGAAACTGAATTCAGGGACGTGGACATTTCATAATTATTTCCAGTCTGATGAATAATTATGATGAAGTCTCATATTGTTTTCCAGTTTCCAAACTTTATACACTATTAACTGATATGAAACAAATCAATCGTGCTCGCTGAGTTTTCAGATATGGTAATAAGCATTTCTCAGGTAGGGCCTTTCCAGATCCAAACTTTACTCAAACCAAAATCTACTAATATTTTCTCTTCCTTTTATAGATTAACTCGTTTCTTCAGTAGATTCGCAACTTTTTTCCAAAATTTATTCACGTTAAATCAATACAAATTTTTGGTTATACATTTCTATTTATAACAGCTGCAACACTGTACCCATGTATTCGACTTTGTTTCAAAGTCGATCAGTTGATGTCAGCCTGTCGCTATAAATTCACAGGGAAAAGAAGCCACTTTGAAACCCGGAAGTCGTGTCTACCTTTTTCAGTTGGCTCACAACTTTTTTCTAAAATTTATTCCGATAAGGGTAAATTTTTGGATATCTCTCTGTTTAGAATTGGCAATACTGCATTCATGTAGCCGATTTTGTTGTGTAGACCATGTCAACATGTTGTTTTCTATAATGTAAAATGTTTTTGTTCTATTGAAAAATATACATACTATAAATCAGCCTTAACGTTTTGTGATTTCTTTTTTTTTCAAGAGTAGTTTTCCACAAAGATTTTATTTTTTCTATGTCAACCATAATAATGGAGATATCAATTACCGGTTAATTTTAAGCATAAAACACTCAAATTAAACACTCATAGTCATTTCGATAATCCATAAAGATTACCCAACTGTTTTATTCATCAAATTTAGTCTTCATGTTACTTCGAACAGAAAAGTAACACATTTTAAACATTAATTCCATATACCTAAACGATCTTCTAATAATATCAAATTTTTCAGACAATTTTGAAATTGGACTTCACTCTCACTTTCTTAGTTTACCCCGGCTTCACATTACTACGGATGACAGCTTTCCTTGAAATTCATCAGGCTGTCAGTTGATTACGACTTTTTCCTCACCTTTTTTCCTGAATTCCTAATTATTTCAACCCACCCGCAAACTTTAAACGGAAGCATTTTGAAAGTTATGAAGTAAAATCACATTCTTTTTTGTTGTTCTTTGGGAGGGTAAGTCAAGTACAAGTTTTATACTAATTACCAAACATCGTCTTTAGGCTACTCTTCCAGGCATTTATTAGCATTACACCTCGTAAGCTCTTAAGAAAATTTTTCGTGATCAAGTACGTTTCAATGTAATATATCACTGTACGTCTTGGTGCGTACGAGATTTTCAAGAAGCTATGAGATTGAAGGTAGTTTCTGCTTTATATTGGTCATCACTGTCATCAGCCAATGAGAATGGTTCAGAGGTGAATTTAATCTTGAAAAAAAAAAAAAAAAAAAAAACTAATTTCGATGCCTCATGAATTGATAGCTAGGTTCGATATGACGAAAAATTCCTGTAACCGCCCTCAAGTTCTAGATTTTCAACAAGTTCTACTAAACCATAAGGTGAGTTCTCAGTTCAAAACAAAAGTAATAATTCGGTACGGTAGTACGAGTTCTATAAGGAGACAAAAATTTAAAAAAATTAAATCTCTAAACAGAATATTTGAGAGAAATTTTTTCACAAGACAAACCAGTAACCAGTAGCGAGGAAATGGGATCACTGTCTCAGCTGAAGTCTTCCCTGGCTCAGGCAAGAAAAAATCTAAAAGTCCATCCCATACCATTCCATACACCAGAAAGGACTTGCATTTGCACCAAAAAGACCAAAACGTCTAAAATCCTACCCCCGCTGGAATGTCATTCGCATTGTCTTGTACAAAATGCTGGTTAGGACTCTAGAAGAAGGGCATATGGTGGGTGACAAGAATGATCGTATGACATATCATCAGAAGAGAACTTCATGTAAGAACTTACTGACCGAGTCGGATCAGGAAATTTTACACCTTTTCGAGTTGACAAACTGAACGGTCTTTACGAGAGAGACAGAATAAAGAATAGCCTCTTCAGAAAACTATAATCGTAGATACATTTCTCAACATGACAGCCTGTTAACAAAGGGCGCCACAGTTCCACAAAAATTTCATACATACATTACTTTTGAAAGGTGAGATATCAAAAATTACGCCGTTTTAATAAATCTTTAAGTACTCCTCCAAGAGAGCTACTAGCTGAGTTCAGTACAGCGATAAGAGCCAACGGTTCTAAACAACTTTCGCCAAAGGTCGTTCTCAGATTTACTCAACGGCCGAAGGTTTTAGATCTGTGGCGGTTCTGTGAAATGAAAAAACTCTAAAATATAATAATTTTTTGACACAAGCAAAAAAACTACAAAATTACAAACACGCTCGAAAATTATTAGTAGAAGAGAACTTTTCATCAGAACCCACTCACCGAGTTAGGCCCAGAAATTTTGACAATTTAATAAGAAAAAGTTGTTTTCCCGTACCAGTCAGTACCTAATTCTACCCTAGAAAATTGAATAACCTCTTAAAAGAACTGGAGCGCCGCACATTTCCGAATTTAATCCGTTTTCATGACTAAGGTTTCAACAAAAAAAGTCAAGAACGCCCATCAAACAAAAACTTCTGCATGGCAAAATTTGAAAAAAATTTTTCCAAAATTTATGTGATTACCTATAATTTAGTACCTAACCACATGTACATTCTTGGTATATAATTATTTTCGAACATTTAGTACAAATGGACATCGGCTTACCGCACACGTGCAGTAGGTCTTTTTTCGTCTGTTTTCGAAGCTATCACAGGTTCGTAATAACAAAAACAGCAACAACAACATCAAAACAAACGCTAAAAGACCTACAGCACATGAGGAGTAAACCGATGTGCCCTGAGATGTTGGCACGAAGTTTTGTTTACCTAGGTAATTGCTATCCAGTACTAAATGATCGAACGTAATGATGATAGCAATGACGATAATGATGATAACAAATACGAACTAAGGTACACTTAGATACACAGAACAGGTACTTCAATGTCAGTTTTATACTACGATACTTCCGTCTTTTACCAACTTACACACTTTTATTTGTCTACAAATGCAAGACGGTAGACGTAATTAACTGTATTTATCGAATACAAATAAATTCGACACCAGCCTATGGATTGAAGCACGATGTCTACCATTCTCCAATTCTCTTACAATTACAGACTAGGCGAGTACAGGTTAGTTTTCACTGATTCAATCGAACAGTGACGTATACATAGAGTTTGACTAAGATTTCAAGAAGTGCTAAAGAAAATGCAATCACCTATAGTAATTATTATACAATCGATATATTACAGAGCATCAAAAATTTTAAATTTACCTGTTCTGTCAAATTTACATGATGTGCACGTGATGACCGCCAGAAACGAAACAAATCACCGAATTAAGCATAAAATTCTGACAACTTTTGTCGAATAAATTTGACACAATCGAACAATCACTTTTCAAACATAAATTAATGAATGAGCATAACAAATTAGACGATCTGATAAAACATAAATAAATTAGATAATTGGTCAATGTTCGACCACACTACTCTCTGTTAAAAATATTTATATATATATAAATGCGGTGTTTTTAACTTCGTTCAATAGCGCAGAGAACGCAAGATTTAACACATAGAGAACACGAGGGCATACACAACAAAAATTCGAAAACCGACACACTGACACTGAAAGAAAACATGGAAACGGAATTGGAGAAACCACAATCTCCTATTCGTACAAGTCGTCAACTTCAACTAAACTAACTTCTAATTCTAAAGAAAAGATCAGATATATGCGTTCAACAGATGAACGTGTAAACGAAATAGCCCCCTACTACTTTTCATAAGTACAGTGGTGATCAAACGTCAGCAACTGATTAAATTTGTAACACGAAGAGCTATCCGCTGTACTGTGTATGCATGTGTGTGTGTATGTATTTACGTGAGAAGGACCTAACTGGTTATTATATTAGATACGTATAAGTAATGAGTATTATAACTCGCAAATAAGGGGGTTCAACAAATTTTCGCTGGGTCAGAACGTAAACGTATACATAAATTTCACTTTAATGAAACAAAAAGTATATTTATATCTACATAGGTACAATAAACTACCTCCTCTGTTTTTAACTGAAAAATATGGAGAATACTGGAATAAATTTTCATAAAAAGTTAGTGTACCTAGAGAAACGTATTCTCGCATCTCTGTCTTTTCGAAATAAGAATCTCCCGCTGAGTATTGTTTCCTTCGAATTCCGAGTTAATAGGAAATGTAAAACCGTTTTAAAGGACGTAATGACAGAATGATGTACTCAATTTTATAACATTTCTTAAATTCGCCATTAGCTAGCAATTTTCTGGCTGAATTTCGTTCAACATTGAATTTTAACATTAATCGTCTACCACAAAATACGGCAGATCGTATTCCACGCACGACTATCCTACAGTATAATTATATCAGACAGTTCAGGGAAAAAATAATATTACTTAGTTACATTAAACTGTCAAAGGGCTAAGCTCAACCATGCGAGTGGGACAATGAATCAAATTTCAATAAAAATGATACACGGTAGGTAGTTACCTACGTTTATGGCTAAAGGCGTAGGTACCAATCATAGAGAAGGGGTTAACTTAACCCCATTCACAACCAGTACATTTTAACTAACATTGAAAATTTATGCTCAAAAGATTTCATGGTGTTGTCTATTTATGAGAATAGAAGTTTTCTCTGCATCAAGTAGCGTTATTATGGTTTATGTTCGGCATGTAAGAAAAAAAAATTGAAAGAAAATGCTACTTAATTCCGTGAAATAAGTAGCAAGCTTGCTTCACTGTTGTTTCACAATGTCTAATATGAGTTGAACTAGCTAGAGGAAATTTGTTGTTTAGCTAGTTTTATAATGTATACTTACTATCTTATTTAATCTAAAGAAGTTAAGACTACCCTTTCCGTATTTCAGACACAAATCATAACTTACTTTCTGAATATTTTCCTTGGGTTTTCATATACTCTGTTCGCACTAAAAAGTGCGTGACGTCATGAACCATATTCACACTTGTCTACTCGAAAAATATGTTTCTTTACCCTACAAAATGATGCTTATCATTGTATAACAATGAGCGTCGATACCTTTTCGGCTTTCCTCAATCAACTTTCACTTCTATACTTGATTCTCTTCTTAGCGTAAACAAAATACAGAAAAAATTGTGTTCAGGGCTTTAGGCTCTAGCCAGAGGACCCCGGGTGGAAATAACTCAAATACTGAAATGACCCCCAAACAAACTAACAAACTTTTTTGCTTCCCCTCCCCCTATAAATCGTAAACAAATTCTGTGTTCATATCATATGTTACCTAAAGAAAAGTCCATATTTATTACAATACTATATCCAAAAACATTATCGGTCAGATATAATTATGATACATTTCAATTTCAAAAATAATTTTCTCATCTTACAAAAAAGTTGAAATTCAGGTAATTTTATAATCAAAAAGATTTTAAATTCTCCCTTCAAGGATATATATATGACATGTTGCTGTTTTACAATAGCTGTTTTATTTTCCAAAAATAACGACACTAGGATGACACCAAGGGAAGCTGTTCCACTACTTTTGAATCTGTTCTGCTGTTTAATTGGAACATTTATCTTGCAAGAGTGGAATAGCACCTGTTAGTATCAACTTAGTGTTGACTTGGTGTCAATACCATGTGGCAAATAAAACTAACTTAATGGGATCAACTGTTGTAACATCCACACCAAGCACCTGTACACTGGCATACGAAATACCCCACATCAGTTGACATCAACCAATCAGAATAATCAGATTCTCAGGAATAAGATAATTTGTACGTCAGTGTTTATAAACAAATGTACGTGGTGATTTTTTCCTCTAATCGGATTTTTATAAAGCAAAACACGTGGTGTTGGCAGCATTATGCGTAGGTCATATGTGCGACACCAAAACCACTTTTATGTTGTCTCCATCATATATATATCCTCAAAGCAGATACATACAGCTAAAGAGATGTCCAATGACCAATCAAAAAAAGATAAAATGTTATAAAACGTTTTGAATTCCAGTATTTATTATTGCTCATGTGTTGTAGCTTGATAGTTTGTGTGTATTGGTATAGAGATGTCTGTTTTCAGTACAAAATATGCGCAGCTTTGGATGCGTTGAACGTATAATCCAAGTTGCTTCTTTTCTGTCTTTCACATATTTTTAAACCACAGCACATATGGAGCATTGAACATCTCTTTAGCTGTATGTCTTTGTCTCAAAGCCCTCTCAGACAAAGTCACCTGACGCCTGACTACAGCCAATGTGACCACCTTAGCAATTTCAAAATACTAGCTCACAAAAAAAAAAACTCAGTTTGACATGGCAAAAAAGAGCGGACCAAAAAACTTTTTGGGACTACTACGGTATTATTCAAGTTAGATTTGGTTTTTATGGGTGCACATTGTCAACATTAGTAAAAATTGAAAATTGTATTTTCCATTAAATTTTTACCTGAAATTCTTTTTAATTGCTTCGTCTTATAATACATAATTGTAAAGAAACTGATAGTGGTTTTCTAAATTGGGCGTTTTAAATAATTTTATGAGCAGTAGCAGAATTCCGTGAGCGAAAAATTATTTCTTTTGTTTTTTATATTATTTTCAGAACATTCATATTGTATAGCGTTTTTTTTTGAGAGAACTCTGCGTATACCTGCGTCAGAGTTTTGGTAATTGATTTCCGGAAAACCCATTGAAATATTACATTTCTTATACCTTGTACATCATATTTTCTACATTTTTAGTTGAAATTATGAAATTACTGGCTTTTTTGTCCATTTTTTTAGATATCGGCCTTCTTAATTTTCACTTCCAAATACGAAAAAGTCGGTCAAATACAGGCCAGGTGGTCGCACTGGCTACAGCCCTGGCTGTGGTTGACTGGCAAAAAGTGTTACATTTTGAGTTATAATTCTGAACAACTTCCTTTTAAAGTTGTTTCTCTGATGAACGTAAGTGATAGTTCTGTGTTACTGTTAATAAAGCTCAAAAAATTAATATCTTAAACGGCACAAAGACACGCACTTGCAGGCAGACTAATTTCGGTGTATCAAAGTTTATTTAAGTATTTTCAGCTATGTCCGTAATCCATAGGTAAATAAATATAAGACATCCGCATATACACGACTTCTGCCACTTTCCTTAATTTATAAAAAAAAAAAAAAAAAAAAAAAGTGAGAAAGAGAACTTATTTGTAAGTAGTATCACCAATGTCTCTCTCTAATGTCTTGTAAGACCTCCTTCCTTCGCTACAATGCCACCAACCAGTACCACTCTTATCATCTGAACTTGGTGACCAGTTACTTTCACCGCAAAATTTTAAGAAAGAGTAAATATTTTTTATTGCCCATAGCGCAGAAATACCTAAAAAAGGCTTTGCCCCCAACACCGCCCACCAACAAAGACAAACTATTTCCAGATGTCAAGCTTTTTTTCTCGTCTAAGAGGTCGAGACCCCTCTAAGCGTCAACGTTGAAATGAAAGATAATAACTTGAATTTGAACTCCATCTCCATATCTTCATTGCTCCATTGTAACTGTGTTCATCGATTTATTAATCAAGAGCATAATTCTCATCGGTCTCTTCTCACACCTATTCCAACGTAAAATCACCTAAACAGACAAAAACATTCTATTTTTAGGTAGGTATCAATTCTTTTTTTGCATGGCTATGTTGTATTAGACCCATAGAACGCTCCCTTATCTACGCTCATGTTATTAATAGTAAAAACTAAAATCGGGCACATACCATATTTTTGATAGATTACCTATATTTTATAACATTTATTTAGTGCAATGCTTCGCCACTGTGATACCTATAATAAAACTTCCGTAATATAATTCACTTCCTTTTAGACTATGTCTACATAGCCAACAGCAAGTAGCAACGGCAACTATTTGCCATGTAATTTGCTTTCAACAACAATAAATTGCAATTGCAATGGATAATTAGTTGCTGTTGTTGCTTGCTGTTGGTATGTATGCATAACCCTAGCAACAACCGTTGCATTCATATTCCCTTTCAGTATTGACAAATTTCCAATCATCAAACAATACGTGCAAATGCTTCGTCAATGCCGGATATAAAGCGTCATTTGGAGTGGGGGATGACAAAAAATTTTGTGGAATAGAGCTTTTTTCTTCTTTTTTTTTGCTCTTCAACCACCTAATTTTTAGAGTTTTTATCTCGATTCTGTGATCGTACTTTCATTGTTTCCCTTATTTTTTTTTATGTTTGGTGGATCAACCAATGTACCTCATTTACCCCTACTTTCCAAATTCAGCGTAAAATCAGCTGAAAATGAAAATAAAGAAAATTTACTTCAATGTTAAGATTGCTCCTATAATTCCCCTCCACGCCTCATTGAGCGTCCTCACCGTCGAGAAGAGGAAATGAATGGGAAGTAAAATCAAAAGTAACGATAGCCGAAAGGCTTCAAGTTTATTTTATACAAGGTCCAAATTTTGGGACTCCCTGATCACGGTGCCGACGCAGTTTCTGACATTTTCTCACATACGCACGATTCTCCTCATCCAACCTGCCCTTTACGTTTATCAACTCTATCAACTAGGTATATCATTTAAACGCTACCACTAGTGGACTACCGTGGTGCCTATCTCTGCACTATTTGTAACTACGTCGGTTCGGTTCATCGTAGCATATAGTCAACCAATGAAATTAAATATTCTTGAAAATAATCAAATAATCAGGCGTATGCATTTAACACATTTACAGAATATCGGTATTAACAGCTAATGTGCTGAACTAATACCTATAAACTTCAAGAGTGAAAATAATTTCACATTTTCACCCTTGCATCTGCCCAAATATTGTTGTCAAAACTGAAGAGGAAAAAGTTCATGTGCTTCTTTTTTTTTGTTGCTGAGTTATGCATACTTACATATTATATATGTAGGAGGTACTGCAACGGCATGAAAAATTGTAGGGTCCGAACCAATCTAACGTATACCAAAGACAAAGTGTCTGCGTGAATTATTATGACACGTCATTCGGAATACCATTTTCAGACATTTAAACACGGAAATTAATACTCTAATCATGAGAACACAGAACTTGAAATGTATAAACAGAACAACGGTCGAGTATACCCATTTTCTTTTACGGTTCATGGAAGCATAATTTCTTATTGTAAATTATTTCAGTTAGTTTCAAAGTTAAAATATATGCGATGTCTTCATCAAGATACGATCAATCTTTTATTGTTTAGAGAGCAATTTTTCTATAATTCGTAGAATGTCCCCTCAAGAAATTTGATGAAAATCCACCTATTAACTAGTTTCCAAACATTTGCTTTCTTCACCCCTGCAATTTCCTAGCTTTTTAAATTTTCTCATTCGGGTTCTGTTTTTTTGGATATACATCATTCTTCTTTCACACCTAAGAACTCTTTATACATAAATTTTATAATAGACTTTTAATACTTTTATCTCATAGTTACACTGACATTACCACTCGAAGAATATCTAACTATCGTTCATATATCATCGCGTACTCATTCGTTTATCTTCGTTTCACTCATCTCCATACGATGAACTTAAAACACATTTTATCAAATACTTTCTTTATGAAATACATTGCACTTTTTCAACTTGAACGAGTCTAAACGTCTTTTTATTCATCATCGGCGATCAGTCTGCTGCTTGGACAAATTAATAATGTTCCAGTTTCCATTTCCATTTCCATTTTTTTTCTTCAAAATTTTCTTATATAAAATCACCCAAACCCTGTCAAAAACTTATAAAATATCAATTTTGTTTCAATATTTTTCCAGATATGGCGAGATTTTCTTGATTTTTTCTTGAATTTTTTTTTCCACATGAAAAATTAATAAAGTGAGAAACAGGAATAGAAATGCTTCATTATTTGGTTTCTGTTGTTTTGGTTATTGGTCTTGATCTTGATGGCAGTTGGTTCTGTTTCCACCTCAAAATTTGGGTAATTCCATTAATTTTGGTTTCCAGTCACTAAAATTTTGGTTACCATTTACGGAAAATTTGGTTCCTATTTCCGTCTCTCAATTCATATCAATAATACAACATTTTTCTTCATGCTGCAAATATGAGTGAAAGAGTATTAAAAAAAAACTTTTCTCTCGCAAAATTGAGAACGCGTATTATTAGAAACCACGAAGAGTTTTGCCTTTTTAGTGTATTTTTCAAAGGAAAACACAATTATTGCATACAGTGCACTGGCGGGTTCTGGGAGCAGGATCTATGGAAAAGCGCCGATCATGTAGATCACGAATATATAGGTCACTCAAATTTTTCTGTATACGTGCAAAAAGTGGATATATATGATATATATACATATATCCACTTTTTGGGAGTATGTGGAGCCTTCGCTGTTTGACCTATGGAAACGGAACTTGGGGTAATGTTAGAAGCTTTCATGGGCTACACATTCGTGTTATAATTTTTGAAATTCATTCGCTAGTTTCGGAGGGAGAGGTTCTCAAAGTGTTGCAAATCCACCATGTTGTTACCACGATAACACCAGTAAATTTTAAGATTTTGGTTTGAAATTTTTATGGAAATTGAAGACTATTAGGGACTGGTTTAATATTGAATTTGAGCGAAATCGGTCAATTGGTTTTTAAATGGCAGCCATTACAAAATTTGACACTTCTGGAAAATACACGCTTACCGCGGTTAATGCGCGGCAGAGATATTTTCATTAGTGGAGCTTAAACTGGAGGCATAGCCGTCAGTCAATTATACCTATTTTTTGAGAGAATATTGAAATGATCCAAATTTTTCCTTTTTTGTGGTATTACATGTTAGTTAAAATTTTCAACCCACTCCTTTAAAATTCTGAACATTTTTCCAGCATTTCAGGTTGAAACTAAATTTCTCTTGAAAAGTGAATAAATTATAATTTTGCTCAGCTCGAAGAACAATATAAATTTCACGTCAAAATTCATAATTTAATGATATGTAACTAAGTTTCATCAATCGTCTAGGACACTCGACTTCCGTTTTTTACAGGGTACAATGTTATCGTTTTTTTTTACATGTAGGTAGGAACTGGGAATTCTAATAATAAGTTCTACAACCTGAATATGGACTTCCACAAGTGATGGGAAATTAATACGCAACAGGAAACAAATAACATAAATCTTCCGATAAATTGATAAAATATGATATGGGTATAATGTAACAGATATTACAGCGCCTCACCCATTACATACAACTATGCACGTTTAATAAATGAAATATACATAAATAAAACTTATGTACCTACCTACCTACAAAAATTTCAACATATTCCTTTGAAAATATCCATATTTTTAAATGCAATATTATTTACTGATAATTTGATAACTTATAATTTGATAACTGAATTAAAAAATTACTAAACTACTAGAAATGAGAAAATCTGCCATTAATGCAATACTTACTAAAAAATATCGGTATCATATGGATACGAAGAAATCGATATTCAATATTAAAACCATCAAATAGGAACTAATCAACATGTACAAATTCGAAATTCAGTTAATCTCGTAAGAATAAACTAATACTGGATAACTGGACATTGTAAATGAGCACAATGGTGTTGACTTCGTAAAATTATCGGTGGGGGACTGAAAACAAAATAATAAAATTTCTGGGTCTACGCTCAACCTAGACATATAGGCATGCACGTATGTATATTTTAGTACCGACTACAAACAAGATTTTCGGGAAGGAAGCCCTACTCAATCACAAAAAACTGACCTGGCGCTTATAAACGAGTATCGCGAATTCTCTTCAAGTTTTACATACCTATTTTATTTGGTATTTGCTTGGAGTTACACTTATACAGATTCGATGAATAATTCTAATAAGGTTCATAGTATTAAGATCAATTTGATTGCTATACCTATACTTTTTATAGAGGAAAAAACATGAAACAACGAAAGAAATGAGGGCAATTATCACAAAAGAAGATAAAACAAGAAGATAAGTACCACTTTACGAATTTTTCTATGGAAGAGGATTAGAATTATTATTTTTAGGCTCCAAAAAAAAGTAGAAAATATATGTTTGGAGTGAATTGACGACTGATGTCGGTTGAATAATATAACAAGATTAATTTTAACATGTGTACCTAAAGAAGTAAAATTGACTCGAGAGAATGAAATCTTAAGAATCTATATTTATACACAACCTTCAGTCAGATGAAGTTTATCTCATTCAATTGTTAAGAGTAGCAAGTTACTGTACAGACTCATTTAGGAAAAATTTCATCAGTGATGATACGATCACAATACCATATATCATTTATTGTAATTATACAGAATCTAATTTGCGAGGGCCATTATTTGAGAAAATATGAATTCATGATTTTTTTCTAAATATTTTCAGCCACAAACAAATTTCTTCATATTTAATAACTATAGCCAATAGTTTGCAGCATTACCTATTTTAGCAGATCTTTCGTTCACTAATTCTTAGTTAGCATACTGGAATAAGCTAAATTCATAACATTCATTCAGAGACGTATCAAGTTCACACCTAACATCTAACTAGATTCTAATCTAACGTCCTCACACTCTCTCCAAGTAAACAAACATTGAATACTGAAGGTGATACATCAATAAATTCCAGGTTATTCAAAAACAGAACATTGAAATATTAATCTCTGAAGTACATAGTAGACTATACGTAAAAGACAACAGAAATATTCATACAAAGCAAGTACAAAATATGAATGGAAAACAGCAACCAGTAGTTGTTTTTACATAGAAATACTCAATACGGTGAAGGTAAATTCCGAGGTACACAACAAATAGAATAAATAAAAAATCACTAAGTATATACTGAAACAAAATGCCTTCAAAAGCACTTTGTAGGCAGGAAAATGTAACACTATTATAGACTGATTCATCGAATTTTATCTTCAATCCACTGCGTTATCAAATCAGCCATTTGTAGCGATGATCGAATGCTGAAAGCATGCGACATGCCGGACCTACAAACAACAGCATCTATATCGGGAATATTTTTCACTAAATTTTCATAAAATATCAAGGGACTCCAGCCATCGTGAGTTCCGTAATAAAACTTCAGCTTTTTCTTGTATTTATTCAGCGTCTAAAAAAAAAAAAAAAGGCAATGATGAGCAATAAACATGTTCTTAATATATATAACAATTTTCGAAAGTATAGTATAAGAACACCGAAAAATAAACATGGTTCTGACACAACTCAGATTTATGAGTCCAAACGAAATTCAATTATTTACCTCAGGCACAGACAGCTCTACCACATGGTATGGCCTACGCTACGCTTGTACTCGAGACATCTTAGACTCACATGCCGTAGCAGTAGAGACTATCAGAGGACTTATTTTCTTCGACTGAAAACTTTGAACTACCAACGTAAAGAGAAATTTCTCCATTCTTAGTTCTTTCAACAAAGTTCCCACGATAACTGGATCCGAAAGTCAATTTTTCAAAATTTAGGATCAATAAAAATACAAATTTCAAAATACAATAGCTACGATCTCAAGAATTATCTTACGTAGATAAATTAAATTAAATTCATTGGTGAATTCACAACAGTTTTCACGATACACGCGAAAATATCGTATTCACATTAATAATAAAGTTACTTACAATTTCTGTAAATCGAATAAATGTCGCAGAAAGAGTATTTTGTCAACTGATGAATAATTGATTACCATAGGCTTATTGACAGAAAAACGCGTAAGAAAATCATTAGAAAACCTCAGAATGGAGTTCTAGAAAATGCATATAGATACTTTCCATCAACAAATTCTACTAATGAATAACCGCTCTATGTTCATCTCCAGCAATCGCGAATAAATTATACATTCACTAAAGGCCAAAATATGAATTTTGGTAAAATTATCAGAAATAAATGAAATCCGCTCAATATTTTAAAAAATTCGTAACTTTTAGCGCTATTTAATAACGAATTGTTGGATTTGGAAAAGTGCGAAACTACTGAACTATACTCTGTTCCAAAAAAGAAACGCAAAAATTCTTGAAGGCGCAAACAGGCGGCCTTAAATAAACGTTACGTAAGTTTAGCTAAATTTTCTCGGAAAAATTTAAAATTTAAACAAATTAACATACATATTCTGTTTCGCGTTTAGTGTGAATCCTAAGAGTCTCTTCTCCCTACGATACTTCGTATATTTCAGATGGTGGTTTGCGTTTCTCTCTTGTAACAAGTATAGCCATCTGAAGGCTGTTCATCGATTTTCGAGGGAAAGATGGGAAAAAAATTTAATTTTTATTTTGAAAAGATCCAAATTTCTCAAGACGGTACAATAAGTTCTGATGAAAGATAATCTTTAAATCATTCGATCGTATTTGTACCGCATGCGGCATGCCCTGTTTGTCTTAAAATTTCTTGTACAACAAAAACGTGCTTTAAACAGTTTTCTTTGAGGTAAGTACCATGGGGTGTTCACTTAACACTTATTTTCATTTACTATTTTCAAGAGTACAACTAGGTGGACAAACAAACAATCAACAGCAATCAACAAATAAAACTGCTCAAAAACAGTGAAATTGAGACAGTTTTTTTTTTTTTTATTAACTCGGCTTCTGAGAGCTCAAAACTATTGTTCTTGGTTTTATTTTATTCCTTCGAGTCTCCTATTTAATTTGGTATGTCCAATGAAAAGCCAAATGTTCTTTAAAGAGAATTACGAAAATATACTTGAGGAAAATTTGAAGACTGCTATATACTTTCCATGCTTTTATACCGTTTGTTTGTCCACACAGTTATACTTATATAACGCCGCAAACGTCACAGTTGATCTTTCAGAGAGAATCCCTCATTCTCCAGTAATTTTTCTTAAAAGTTTCTTTCCTTAGATTCAAGGTTAAGAGTATAGCTCATGCGGTAAAATTTCACTTCTTTCGCATCCTATTAACTAGAAATTTTGTCAGAAACAAAGCTGTGAACCGAAGTCTTCAATTATTGAACGTAATTTTTCATTTACATAATAGAAACCATATTTAAAAAAAACAAAAGAAATCTTTTTATACATTAGATAAGAATATCAATGTAAATTGTAAGTAGTTCACTAAAACGTGGGCATGATTTGAAAAAATTTAACCATAAAAACTATTTAGTCCATAGTACCACAATTTTTAAGCCACGAAACTTTCTTAAAACGAAAATAGTAAGTAAAAACATTTTCAAAACATGAAATGAAAATAATTATGCTAACATTATGCTACATGTAATTACAGTATTTATACTACTGAAATTTAAATTTAGCAAAATAATATCAAAGACTCCACTGGGTCTCAAAATATTCGGCATTCAGTTCATTTTTATAATTTTATTCTAATTTATTGCTTTGTTGCTTTTAAAAAGTGACTGAAAACCCTTTGCTATTCCAACTTATTCAATTCATACCTACTGATAAATTTTTTTATTTGGATCTTATTCATAAAAATCAATTTTAAACGATTAATTAGTCACAATTATGGATGGTCTATTAATTTTATTTATTACCCACCAAACACTTGAAAGACAAAGAAATTTTAAATCAAAAAGCGTGATTCATCATTCAAGCTTCAAAAGATACTTATGATTTTGCAACGTCTTCAGATTACACACTTCAGAAAAAAATTACCAACGACTAAATAACATTCCAGTAAAAGAACATTTGTGTCTCATTAATATTAATGTTTCATATGTTACAACTTTGGCTTTTTATTGCTAAATTTAGACAAAGGTATGTTTCAAGCTGAGATTCTTCGTGGACTAAAATAAATCTTATAAACTTTAGGAGAAAATAATTCAAGCCACAACAAATGCGGAGTATTTTCAACAGAATTCAATAACAAAAGTTTTCCAGCCAGGATAACCTACATACGTTAAACCTGCAGTATAATTTATTTTGTTTTTAAAAGGAAAGAATATTATGTTGAAGAGAAAACTTCAATTTTATTCTTTTAAAAATAACCCTTTTAGTTAACTTTGATAACGTTCGGCAAAGAGAAACTATAAATAAACTTCTACTGTTTTAACAAATGATGCTTTTCTTTTACAGTTTTAAATATCATCAAAAATTGTTAAATTTATCATTAGAATACTGTTTCAATAAACGATAAGACCTGGATCTAAGTCTAAAACGAAAAAAACTTCTTTCATACGACTTCTCTTACGAAATCGCAAAAATATCACCTGAAATAAATCGAATCCTTATAAAATGATTAAAAATGAACAGAAATAAATGCCGTTATGTGAATGGGCTATCATTTCGTCAATTTTTAAAATGTTCATAACGAAAATAAAGTGAGCTTTCAATCAACTCAGTAGTAATTACCGCAACATCTAACTCCTTTATATGATACAATTCCGATTTGAAAAGGTAGAACACATTCCTTATTATTCTAGGGTGAATCAATTTCAGGCCGGCATCTATGACATGACTCGGTGCAGCTCCATAGGCACCCGAAAATACAAAGTTCAGCAGAAAAACTTTTACATCACGTGGAAAAAAAGTGAATATCTGAAAATAACATTTTTATGTCAGTTACAACATAGACCAAAAATTTATGACTCATAAAAAAATTTGAACGATATCTAAGTGTAAAGTTATAATCCAACTATATGGTAAGTATTATCGGCGTGTATTTAGCAGGAGAAAATCTTTGATTCTAAGATACAACATAGCAGTGATCAAGATTAGAACAATAATTTGGATTTTTTTGTGGGGAAGAGAAATTTAAAGTTTCGAAAATGCGAAAAGACTAGCTAGCCAAAAACAAGTTTGACGTATTGATAATTCGGTAAATTCGTCGTATTTTCTGAAGTTTTTTCAGACTTGTAGGGGGGATTTAATCCTGAATTCCTTGGCTACGACTCTGATAAGATACACGCTTCGTTCACTCACAAAATCACAGATTTTTCTCCATTTACTCCATCTATTATATAATATTCTAGACAGAAGTTGTCAATAGACGATATGTATTTATAATAATATAGCAGTATCCACTTAGCACATATCGAAATGATATACAGGCACAGCCAATCGCAGTGCTAGCAGTGCCCATTAATATTCGAGGAGATAGTTCCAATGCAGAGTATTACAGAATGAACAGAATCGAAATTGCTATTCGGGTTAGATTTAGTGCGTATATAGTGATGCCAAATTTTTTTCCATCTTACTCGTTGCTTCTTCTGTCAATCTGATTGCACAGGAAAGATTTTCATATGTTTGGTGCCATCTACCTATTCCTCAGGTACTCGTCAACAAAATACATCTATAAGCCTCATAAATTTTTAAGTGTACCTTTTTTTTTTAAATCTTCCTTCAAATATTTGTTTGAAAGACACTCGTAAATATTTTTCTTCATTTGTTACAAGCTGTTACCCGCGGCGTCAACTGAGTTTCCTTGTTCCTCACCTCGCATTACTTTCCTCTTCCTTTCATTCGCCCTCCGACTACATATAATTTTCATTCATCAGCTCCTTCACCCTATTTCTTTCTTCTACTCTCCACTTCTTCAACTGCCGCCAACTCTCTCTCTATCACCCTTAAAAGAAAAATACAATTATAATTAAATTTTTGAAAAAAAAATGAAACCGACCGCCTTTAGGAACATAAAACATAATAGAACTAAAATGTTGAAAAAAAGTTTTCTAGGTTTTGTAATAGTAATTTTTTATAAAATTGATTTACAACTAACGCAGTCCCTGGCACAAATAGCTTTTGATATTAATTTGAAATTAATAGGCAAGTGGAGAGTTTTCAACTTTAAACATTCTTAACAATTAATACCCCAATGTTTTAAATAGATGTCATAATGCTGTGTATCAGAATATTGTCAAATTTATCTTAAATTTACCATAAATTGCATCAGAGAAATATGTAATAAAATGAAATCTAATTGCTTCATTTAAAAATTTTGCATTTTATATATATACACACATATATATGTATGTATGTATGTATGTAACTTGAAAGATATTTGTGCCAGCGACTGCATTAGTTGTAAATCAATTTTATAAAAAATTACTATTACAAAACCTAGAAAACTTGTGTTCAACATTTTAGTTCTATTATGTTTTATGTTCCTAAACGCAGTTGGTTTTTTTTTTTTTTTTTTTTTTAAATTTAATTATTTCTTGATTTTTCTGCTGCAAATATTTTTCAGTGTGAATCTTTAATATCTGCTCTTGTTTCTCTTGTCGCTTCAATCCTCCACAATTCTCTTTTACCTTCAAAGTTTCTGATAATGATGAAATACCTAATACAAAAAATTCAAGGGACAGGTGCTTGGTCGTGTTGCAATATTTATGTAACAGCAAATTTCATTTCTGGCCTATTGTTTTTTCTTAATTAATACCTATTTTCTTATTGGTCAATAAGAAACTTTGAATTTTTTTTTAATTTTGATATTGGTCAATGCGTAAATTTCAATATTTTAATCAAATATTAAGAAAACTAATTAGGTCTTTAAAATTGATTTTAACTATAAAATGTTAATAAAGAGAATATGAAAAAAGGGGTATATATATTTTTTTTTCAATCATTTTCATACCTATCTGATATTCTCTAAATTAATGATTCTTGTTGAAAGCAAAAGTTAGACCTCGCCTCAGTTTTGCTTGTATTTTTGTGTATTTATTCAGCACTTTTGCAACAATTTAGTAAGTATAATACCTCCTCACACAGTCCGTCATAATATAGACCTAGACACAGAGATATAAAAAGCCGACTGATACCTACGATGGAATATGAAATATAATTATATATAAGTGATCAATTAACAACCATAAGGGAGCAAATCACAGTTAATTTTTCACTACACCTTCCTGATTGGTCAGTTTGAGGGAATTCTGGAAACAGGGTATTTTTGTTTTTACTTATAAATATTAATTTGAAGAAGATATATCAACGGAATTTAAATGAGCCAATCACAGTTCATTTTTCAGTACACCTTCCTGATTGGTTGGTTTAAGGGAATTCTGGAAACATGGTATTTTCATTTTTTTTTATAATTATTATTTTGAAGCTGATATATCAAAGGACGTTAAATGAGCCAATCATAGTTCATTTTTCAGTACACCTTCCTGATCGGTTGGTTTAAGGGATTTTGGAAACATGGTATTTTCATTTTTTCTTATAATTGTTATTTTGAAGCAGATATATCAACGGACTTTAAATCAGCCAAACCTACATAATACATCTTCTGGTGCTAATATATTACTAGGAGAATTGGTGAAATTTGAAATATTTATATAACTATAAGAACTTTTGGGAGACCCAATCACCATGCGTTATTTCCGTATATGTTGAATCTTGGATTGTGATTGGTTATGTTGCTTTTTGTGTTGAAAAAATCCCTAAATTTTGAATGAAAATTGTGGGTCTTGTATGGGGAATTTTTCAATTTTTTTTTGGCCAGTGTTACTCACCTTGAAAATACAAATTTTTTGAGACCTATTTCATATTTGTATGATGAATATTGAATGCTTGTAGAGTGGCACAAAATTTTGTTAGATTGCCAGGAACAGAGTTAAACACAATACCTCCTTCTGACGCAGTCGGTAAAAATGATTATTCGGGTAAACGAAGTTTTAAGTTTCCTTTTGAATTTTGGAATAACAAAATAAAAGTCAATTTTTCTGTGACAAAATAATAAATTATAGATATGAATTTGAGACCTGCATGCTAAAAATTACTGTTCCATTTTCTTCAATCAATTATCTTCATTCAAAACAATATAACTATCTTCAAAAAAATACACAATTTTTTTCTCAGAAAAAGGCTTCCTTCGTAGACGCACAAGTTAGAGCTGGAAGCGTTTCATCAGCAATTTAGGAGATCATCCCATTCCCAGAGTCAAACCTTTGATAGATATTATTTCACTTTCAAAGCTCTTATTTGACTGGGCCAAGGAGTCTATACAGACTTCCATGGTAGCTTTGAACCTTCCTTGGGATAACAAAAATAAACCTAAACAAAAAAAGCATATCAAAATCCATTCTGTAGTTCTCCATTGATACTTAGACACGCTTTAATCCCTTTCAATTCAATTTTCATTAATAAAATTAACACAAGCAGATACACAGATATCGCAGAACCAGTTAAGTGCCGTCTGCAAAAACGTTAATAGAAGTGGGTAAGTGAATGGATAAGTCTGAACGTGGGTAGGAGAATGGAGGGGTGAGGAAACACGTACGTCAGCATATGGTACTTCAATAGCAACAAATTTTTATTTTCGAATCAAATAACTTGCATTTCGTGGGTTTGTCCGATATTATTACATTCTTCGATTCAAAATAATCACAGATTTTAAAACATCAGTTTTTATCATAATAACTGCAACTAATGTTCTTTAACGAATGAGCATAGTATATTACTGCACTGTAAAATTTTTTCAAATTACACGATATTCCAGGATAAAAGAAAACGATGCGTGTCATAATTTTATACAAATGCACAAAAAATCATAAGCCTCTAACCTGCGTGCAGGATTATCTATTTCACCTAATCACATTGGAGGTTCACCCAGCAAAATACGAACGAGAAATTACAAAATTATCAATTAGTACCTAAATATGGAAAAAAAAAAAAATCTTGCGAAGAGACTCAACATTATTTTTGATTCTTCACAGATATGTAGTAAAACTTCAAAGTTGATGAAGTTAGAAGTCACTAGTTCAAACTGTATTGGGAATAGGGTTAAATACTGAAAAGGCAGCAAAGGTTTTAAAATATACTCTGCGTACTATGCCATTCACCCTGATCAACTCAACATGTATCGGAAAGTTGTACATCAAAAATTGATTTTCACTTCTTTGGAGTAATTTTTAACACTCCCTAAGTACCAAATCATCTAAACATATCAAAAAATAAGCATTTTATTTTATAGCAGTTGTATTAAGCGCTCTTAATAAATTATGGTACCTATACGAAATGCTACTAAGCAACACAAAAAAAAGTATACCCTAACTGTGTGGCTACGAGAACAGAATGACACATCTTTAATAGCTCCAACAATAATTTACACTTAGTATGTCCGTCTCTACGATATTCATTTTACTCCACAGACAGAAAATGATGCTAGTCCAAAAGCAGTCCACTCAGTCACTCACCATTGATAAAAATATCACCAGGTATCCTGCGTACTGAATCATAGGCTTGAGAAATTGAGCATTTGGCGCCTCACCAATCCGTTCGACGGTAGGAAAGAGCATGAAGCTAGTTACAATTCGCTCTTCGATATCTGATTCTTTCAGAATTTCTTGGATGATTTTGGCGCCCATCGAGTGTCCAATAACGAACAGTTTACAGTTTTTCGGGATGTACTTCCTGATGATGGCCATTTTATGATCGATTTGGTCCTGCAAGTTATATTTGCTGCGGTACTGCATATTTTTAGATTTAGGGGGAACTTCATGTCCTACAAACAAGAGAACAAAAATTTGATGAAATTTACAAGAAATTGAGAACCATTAGCGCGAGAGAAACGAATATCCAATAAGTATAGGTTCAATAGGAAATATCGAACAAACATCAATTATCTACAAGGGGCTCCATTTAGGAGCCAAAAGATTACGGTTATAAGCTCATGGAAGAGGGAAGAAAATACGGTTGTTGAAGCACCTGACTGAGGGGTGAAGGAACAAGGAGACACAGGAATTGCTGCCCTGGCAAAAATATTTATCCTACTCTCTAATTGAAAAAAGATTGATTTTAAAAAAGGATATATTGTACTTTTTCATTTTGTTAATTTGAAATTTAAGTAACCAGTAACTATCGAACAAAAAGTTTAAAAATAAAACAAAAATTAATAAAAACAAAACTATTGGTACGGCCAATTTTAGGCCTACCTGTAGTGCGAGCCATTTTTTTAGAGCACTTTTGGTACTAAATTTGTATTTTTTAAATTTTATTAATGTGTAAACATTCTTGCTCTCTAGTCAGCTTCCTCCTGGGTGTAAAAAAATATTAGATACAAAAAAGTTGAGATTGCATAAAAAAAATGCACGGTGCACTGTCCAGTTTCAAATTCTGTTTGTCACATAGCACACACACACACTCACAAGCAGACATCTGTGGCAAGCTAGCAGCGCTCAGCTGAATGTTTACACATTAAATATGTGAGGGGGGATCCTCGCACACCATTTTTTAATAAAGCAAATTCGGTTTATAAGTATGGGAACCACCATACCTTGCCTAATACAATATATATTTGCCAGTTACAATTGGTGGTAAGATGGCCATGTGGTTAAGTTCACCATTTTTAGCTGGCAAATATGTAGGTACCAGGTTCAATTCCCCAAACCAACAAAACCTACATCTGGTGACCCTTGATGTGTGCTGGACATGCACGCACCCTAGTGGTGCATGGTGGAACTCACAACTCTCCTTCCTAACTTGAGTCACCAATAGATGGCGCTCTATATAGTAGAAATAGAACCCATATAGGTAGTATAAGCCTGAGTGTATAGGTATAAGAGGCGTTTCTGGTTCTGCCCAACCTCCCACAGCATCTAATGTTGTTCAACTTTTCTTGAGTCTCTCTAGGTGGGGAGTTTGTGGAAACTACCATACCTTGCCTAATATAATATACATTTGCCAGTTATAATTGGAGATGAGATGGCCATGCGGTTAAGTTCATTGCTTTTAGCTGGCAAATATGTAGGTACTGGGTTCAATTCCCCAAACTGACAAAACCTACAATAAGCTTACAAAGTTAGGTCTTTTCACGAAGTTTTACAGAAATTTGAGGGTTGTTTAACACTTTCAGTTGTTTTTCAACATCTTGGACTAATGGTATCACAATGCATTTATATATGTAAATCTCCTATTAACAGAGATGGTGATGTAGAATTAAATTCTACATCTACACGCATATTTTATATGTGGAATATGTAAAGTAGAATATCCAATTTCATGTAGAATATGTAGAATATGTAGAATATGTAAAATATGTAGAAAATAATACTGATTAGGTGACTAAGTACTGATAACATTGATAAGAGTTATCTATTTATTGTAGGAAACTCAAGAAATTACTCAATTTATATAATAAAATTAATTATATTATTGTATAACTCAATTTAATAAACGCCATTTTAAGTATACTCTAGATACTGAGAACCATTAAGAACAGGAAGAAGCTTCTCATAAAATCTGTAAATGAGTAACAGTAAATACGTGGTATTTACTACTGATAGTTAATACCAGTTACAATTGGTGGTATTGTTTATATTAATTGTACAAACCTCAAAAACTAAACATTTGTTTATATTCTACTCTTTTTCTACATATTCTAAATATTCTACATCACAAATATAGAATATTGAATTCTATGCGAAGAATATCATCCTGGCCTATTAATAAAGATTAAGTTACATTCAGGCTCTAAATCAGATCCGAATTGATACATATGCCATTTTAGATCGTAATTTCTTCACATGTTGTTGAAGGATGAGAAATTTGAATAGGAAGTAGGGATAATATTTCCACATATTATTGAGCGATATGTTATCGGACATATAATTTGAGGACCAGTTTGAATTTTTGGACCATCTACTGGCTGAACTGTCCCTTGTGCACCCTGTGGATCCTGAAAAGAGGTTAGGGTAAAATTTCTACATATTATTGAATGATACATGACTGAAAATGGCTTTAAGGTGCTAAGTTCAAATTTTTGGTCCTTTTTCATATTGAACTACCACTTGGTCCCTTGGTGGCCCTCATAAAGGGGATTAGGATAATATTTCCACAAATTATTGAATGATACATCATTCGAGATGTATTTTGAGAGCCTCAGTTCGAATTTTTGGTCCGTTTTTGGATAGAACCACCAACTGGCTCCTCTAAGCGCCCCTAAGAAGGGATTAAGATAATATTTCTACATAATGAGAAGTCCGAGATCTGGACCTCAAAATAAAAATTATTTTCGACAAACATAAGACAGAATAATGACGTCACAAATTTAGACAAATTTTCGAGAGACAAAATTCGAATTCGGACATTGTATTATCCGAATTCGAACTCGTATTCAGATGAAGACATGAAGACAGAAATAAAATCTGATTCTCTTTCAGGCAATTATAACATATTTTATTTCAGCGACAACTTAGCCAAATTCAGACAATTTCAGACAATAATTTGGTTCGATCCGACAGACTGGCACCATGAAATATATAGTAAATGAAGACGAATCGAATGGAAGTAAAAACCCATCGCCGAACATCATGCAGCCAACCTTTTTTATCTTTGCTCGCTCCACGCTTTGCTTGCGGTTTGCAGTCATTTAATACTATATTATGCTTTATCAGTCATCCACGTGCGCTTTTGCCTATTGTATGTCGACGTATATTAATTTTAAATATCTGTAATTTCATTGGCTGTAGACATTTTGGTAATTCCTCTCGCTTATATTATCGACAATCGCATGTTTGAAGGCAATTAACAGACAATAAGTGGGGAAATTTCATCGACAAGAAGAACCCATTTGTGAAGACGAATTCTAATATTTAATTCACTCTCGATTTTGCACTGGCGACACCCGGTACTAGGTTTGTCTTTGCAAATGAGTCCTTCTTGTGTAGGCGGATGACAGCTAAGTCCAAATCACAAGTCGTAAGTCTAAGTCCTCACGTTAGGCAACGATATAAGTGTACCATCCACGGATGTAGAATAATGATTCAACCGGGTCTACCTTGAAGACAACTAGGATGTTAGTTTGTGTTCCAGATAGGTTCAGTTGAAGACAAAGGCTAATTAGGGATGTTTGTTCGTCACGAAGGATCAGTAGTGACGATACGCAAGGCATTCTTAGTTTCGCCAGTTGACATATCGCACTTCAAGGCGATCTTTTGAAAATACCTACGAGGTAAAGTAACCGTCGACAATACGATCAGATGGAGTTCCTGGCATCTGCTAGGAGGGAAATTTGGTGTGTTGAAGACAAATTTCAGACAAGCTTGGTTCAAGATGACTGCCTTGCTCTGTCACATAAAGGCCGCGTAGAGCCTTCTTTTGCGCATAGTGGATTTGATTCCATCTATGTTAGTATTTCTCTCACCTCACCCTCATCTAGAACCAAAAGCTCCGAGACCTAAAGTTTCATATTAGGAGTCTTTTACACAACATAACCATCATTTATGAAGACACACAATTAGGTGAAGACACAACTACTTTTTGATGGTTTCTCCTACTTGTTGTCTGTAATAGCTTTTTTTTTTATCTTTTTATTTTTTCCGCTACATACTATGCTTTGTTCCGCTTTGTCGACACTATAGTTCCTTTGTAATTATAGTCTTTGACAAAATAATTCTGCTGTTCGTTTTTGTAGGTTTCGAACCTTGTATGGATCGAAACTTTGTTAGGCTTTTCTTTCCACACAACTTAGCTTATTGCTGATTCGTCATATTAATTTGCTGAGGTATGAAGACAAAAGTAAGCTGCGTTTTGCCGTGTCTGATGAAGCCTAATTCACGTCAAGAAGAATTCAGCCGTAGGACATAGTCATAGTCAAAAAATAAAATGTCTTGAAGACACAAGTCAAGACCCCCCGAATCAGTGTTTCGGCGGTATAATGTCCTAACTTTAGGACATTATGACGTCATTAGCATTTAAACACCACTATACATTAAAGGTTGACTTTATGACACGTGGCAGGGATCGATTTCGGACGCCTCAATAATAATATTGAGTTATACCTCATCTGACATGTGTTTTGAGGCGCTGAGTTTAAATTTATAGTCCATTTTTGAATTGTATCACTTGTTCTCTGGTGCCCACAAAAAAGGGTTTAGGATGACATTTCCAAATATCATTGTGCTTTTCATCATCCGGCATGTTTCTTGAATAGTGGAGTTCATATTTTTAGCCCATATAAACCTAATATGAATCGAATGTCAGGAAGAGAAAAAAATTGTTCTGCAATCCAATGCATGGTCTGATTTCACAACGGATCAAATTACGTAAAACGCCAGAAAGATGAGTCTAATTGTGAGTCACAACTAAATATTATGTCCATTTGCAATTCGGAGACAAACACTTCCAGTCGGAGTTGAAAATATTTTATTAATTTCGATAATACATAGAAATACATTTGTCAAGGAAGAAGCAAACCTTATCATGATTTATTTCCAGGATCGAAGAAGAAATTTTTTTAACTGTAGCGATACTGAAAAAAATCAACCTTTTTATTCCGCTTCAATAAACGACCCTTCAATTTACATCATTTTATTTTACATTTTCTGAAAACTGATCAAACGTTACAGAGAACTACCAAGTGAACCTAAAGATAAAAATTGTCACTATCTGCATCTCATCAGCCTTAGGTACTCCGCAAAGCTATTCCGTCTCATCGCTCTTATATATTTTACAAAAAGCAGAAATGAAACATAACTTTACTCTCAATGTTTGCAAATTAAGAAAAAGTAACATGATTACACATTTTTAAACAAAATCCATTCTCGGTCCAGTTCTATCACATGATGTACCATAAGCGACTTCGAGATCTTTAATACATACTACATAGGTCATTCATTCTATTGACAAAAAAGCATCCATGTAAACCGTCAGTAAGTAGAAGTGCACAGAGGATTTTATTAATAAATTTTTTTCGGAGGAGGGGTTTTTTTTAATTTTTAGTTCCAAAAGCACAGTTGTTTTTTTTGTTTTTTTCTGTGAAAGCAGTACTTAGTCCAAGCAAATCAGATGTACCTATATGAGAAAAATAAAAACATTTCACTCAAACAAATATTTTTTTTCAGAAAGTTGTTGAGAGTAGTTATCTAAACATTATATTAAAAAACCCATCCCCCACCACTGGGGATAATTTTTTATAGGGTTTTGAACCACTTTCAAATTGGTTTTTCAAGAAAATCTCAGAAATTATGGGACATACATAAAAATGTTTAAGACGAAACATCCTTCTGATCAATTCACTACAAAATTATTAGACATTTCTTCATCGAGTCAATCTTAAGGACTCAAATCGAAAGACAACTTAAAATGAAGTTCATTTAATGAATATGTAAATATTTTGTTAACATGATAACAGCTGTAGTTTTCAGCCAATACGACTGAAATTCAGAATGAGGATATATTCAATGCCACAGACTAATCCTATCGAGTTAGGAGCAAATTAAACCTATGCCCCATTCACTACCTCCTATTTTTCATTTTTCTTTTGGCTATTTTTGTCAATGCTATAAAAGGAGCAATATTTTAAAAATTTCTGAAAAATTTGGTACCTAGGTGTTTACTAAAATGTAGAAGCCCGTTAATTTTCGTTTTGATTGTTTTTTATTCCGGAGTAATTAACTATTTTGTGAGATTTCGTCTCAAGAAACAATAAACAACCTTATTTTTTGGCGGATGATTTTATTGTTGGAAGGGAGGTTCCATAAATATCATATTAAAAAACACACCCCCATCTATTCATCTAATTTTTTAAGGGAATTTGGATCCCCTAAAATTGATTTTTTGAACAAATTTAGAAAATCTGACTAGATATCATATTGAAAATCTTTCAGACAAAACATTTTCAAGATTTTCTTGAAAAACCAATTTTGAAAAAGTTCAAACGCTCATAAAAAATTAGGCTCAGAGTTTTTTTATATGATGTTCAGGGGATCACTCCCAACAATTTTCTGAAAAAAGAAATTTGCTTAAGTAAAATTTTTATTTTTTATCTTTTTCTTAGACTACTGGGATTTTCAAATTATTTTTTGGAGAGGGGTTAACGCCCCAATCCACCTGGGTGAGCCACTGTCTTCAAGAAGTATCTAAGAAAACTTATGATATAATTTTCACTATCTAAGTTGGATATTTCTTATGGCTAGTCGTAAAACATGGACAAACGTAGAGAAATTTGAAACAGAATACCAAAACAAATTTGACTCATCAACAAGGCCGGAAGGAGAATTTTCTAAAGGGAAGCTTGAGTTTAAGTTTTATAATTCCCACTTCTCCTTCTCCATCTCAACTATCATCACAAAATCTGTCTTCTATTATTGGTAGCATAAGGAATTAATTTACGGGACATATTCAAAATTTTAGAGGCAATTAGGATACATTTTTCTAACATTGAAAATGTTTAATTTCACGGAATTGAGGTATTTTCTAAAACAGCGTAAAAATTTTCCCGACATCAACAATAAGCGCATGCCAAGACATATTATACATTAAAAACAATCGAAGACTGAAGAAAAATCAGTGAAAAATAATGAACACTGAAGGTATACCAAAACGATACAAAAACCACTGGGTAGAATTAATAAATAATTATCAAAAGAACTGGTTCCAAACTGAAACTTTCGGACTTAATTACAGCTCTCAGAATAGAGCTTTCAAAATGAAACTTGGCAGAAACCATTTAAGGATAGGCACCTACATGGGTCAACATTCTGTGAAAATATGTCGCGTGAGAGAGACGTGATGCTATGACCAAAAAAAAAAAAAAAAAACTTCAATTCATAATATTATAGTTAAGTATAGAATACTGAGTGATAGTACGGAATTATTTGATTCCTCAAAAAATTCTTAACAAACTATACCGTAAGGGTACAAAATCACTTTTGTAACGCTATCACGTGATCATAGTTACAGGTATATTTGGCTATGTGTATATTTCAGTTTCAATCTAACTCTGTATCAGTTTATTTTCTTCATTTTGCACCTGATAATTGATAATTCGGACACATTTATGGTTCATGTAAGTCTGTAAATTAATGCTGCGCAGCAGCATTGGGTACTCGCTACTAATAATACATTAATTTACATAAAAATTATTATGAAAAATCTAGAAAAATTTCATCATAATACAAAACTTTATTGTTTTTGAAGAAAATTTTAGAAGGAAAGTCTTGAATTTAATTTCTTCTTCATAATATCTGATTTTTCAACATTTTGAATTACATACTGATTACCGATATGCTAAAATTATACAACAATTCTGAAAATACACAATCATTTTCAACGTATTGAAAACTTCATAGTTTAAATGAATTCTATTAATTTACTTTTTTAATTTCGTCTTGCCAACTACAATCATACCGGTTTTGAAAAAATTGATTTTTCATTTCTTCATTCGTTCTTTTCGCCGATCAAGATGTTTTACATAAGAGGTTATAGCTGGGTAAGAATAAGAAATCGGCCTCTCAACAAAATTGGTAGATTTTTTTCACAAAGGTTACTTTTTCAACAACATTCAATATTGCCAAAAATCAATTTCGAAATGTTCGTTTCGGCAGAGAAAACAGTTTTTGAATTTTGAAGAAAAATTTTCTCAGAAACTATCATTTTCTCCATACTTACCCAGTTATAGGAGGAGCTCGAACCCAAAGACTTCTACACTACTGCTACCAGCCCTGCTCATCGAAACTACAATCGCAAACCTAGCAACAGTGATAGAGAACCAATTTTAAGTTTTCTACTTTACTGATTTTAACGTGAGAAAAGAAAGAGACAGAAATATTCGTAAACTTGATACTAACATTTTTCGAAAGGAAAAATCCGAAAACCGCTTAAAAAGTTTTTGAAAAAGCAAAAAAAGTGGGGTTCTAAGAAGACGAAACTCGCAACGTTGTCATGTAAACTACAAGGCTTAATACATCAACTATATTTTTTAAAACAAAAATTTTAGGGCCCACTAAAATTGTTAAGGAGCTTGTCGATTCGCAGTAAAATTTTTTCATCGAACCTAATATAATAAGCATTCTGAAACAATCAAAAACTTACCGAGATGAGACACAGCCCAAACTGGCATTTTTAATTTCAAATGCAACTCCTCAACAAATTCTCGGTAGAAATCGACTATACCTGGATTGCCAGGAATAACTAAAACCAAATTTTCTCCATTTTGGAAGTCTTCGACCCACGCGCCCCAAGTTATAAACCTCGTAGGCATATCATTCACCAAAATCCAATCATCTCTACACGCCATGATTGAAAATTCAATGAAAATAAGTTATCTTTGATATCTGAAAATAAAAACATAGAACGTATAAGAAATTAAGTAAAAAATATCGTACTATAAATAGTTACGCTTAACTTCAAGGTCATAACTTCAAGAGTTGATAAATAAAATTACCTAGTCAAAAATTTAATTTTTCTCAATTACTTAAATTCGCGCCAATACGAAATTTTTTCGTAATTTGTTGTACTTCAGAGCGACGCAAGTTCAAAGTTAATCTGAAATATTCATGCGTTTACACGAGACGGACACGTGAGAGTCTAAGCAATAACTATAATTAATTCGAGAAAATTTTATATTTTGTGATTTTTTCGAAACTAAAAAAATTCGCAGTGGTACATGTTATTCTCAGCTTATGATGTACTTTCACACCGAATATGTTAAAAGGTATAAATTTAAAATAGAAAATTAATTAAATTATTGAGAAATCAATCGAGAATAAAAATTTTCATTTTTTTTTGCTAGGCCATTTTTGGTGCGAAAATAATTTATTTAATCCATGTTGCAAACGGAATTCTTTGAAACGATTATATATAGAAAGTATTTCAGAGAATTTCGAAAAAAAAGGTATCATTTGTTGCAGACTTCAAAACATATTAAAAAGGGAGACAGGAACTATGGAAATTATTCGTGTAAATTTATCAAAGCAAAAAATAGAAAAATCGTACTTTTTTTAAAACAATTTCTGAATCAAAATTTGGCCTAATGCAGATACGAATTGGATGAAAAGAACCATTCTTTAAAATATTCCAACTTTCAAAACTGAATGAACCTTAAAACTACTATAAGAATGACCCTTCATTTGTACTTTGTAGTCATATTTGGTCACATTTTTAGGCCGAATGCAAGAATGATACGTTTTACATTTTTTCCACTATAAATATCATATCTATACATAAACATATATAGGTATAACTTCGTTAACGTAAGTAATTCTCAAGTCACTGTTAATACTCAAGTATCGTTCTTGCATAAGGGGTCTAACACCCGTATTCTAGAACATTTCTTAATGTCAAGTTAGACTTAAATACTCGTTTGACCAGACTTATCCTTTACTCATACATGGGAGTCCCAGATAAAATATTACTTAAATAGTAAATCTGTACTCGAGTATCGTTCTACAATACGGGTGTGAGACTCTTTAACATTCACAAATTTTGATTTGAAATAAAATAAAAACAGTGATTCGACAGGGCGTCCCGGAAGAGATCCGCGTCCACCATAATTTGGAAACTGTTGATACCCATCAAAATAAGAAAAAAAGGGAATATTAAAACACTTGTGTCCGAGTTACAGGCTTTCAAAGATTCAGTTAATTTTTCATGATGGTATCTTATGGTATTCATTGAGTACACTAAAAAAGGTTCCCTTGACCAACTGCCTATCTTCAATACTCACAGTATGCGTGATACAAATACATAACTGCATGATGTATTGCCTACTACAACTCCGGCAAGTCGATTTATTCAGAATCATTCAACTCCCTAAGGACTGTCAAGTATTGAAGATAGGCAATTGGTCAAGACAACCTTTTCAATATACTTGGTGACTAGATACAATATTCCATCATCAAAAATTAAATGTTACGAATAATTTTTTGAATTTCTTCCTTTGTATGTCGGTCAAATAAGATTTAAAAAAAGGCATTTTCATGGATAAAATTAGAGAAAAGGTTTTTCTTCGGAACCCAGTGGTTTAAAGCCTGCTTTTGAACATATCAAAAATCACCCACAATCTGACTACGATTTCACCCCTAAAACTCACTGTTTTTTAGTGATATACTCTTTTCTTAAAAACGAAACAAAAAAATTTTTCAAGCAAACAGTATGGTAAATAAAATTTTCAACAAAAAAAAGTCTTGTTATTTTTTCTTAAATGCCATTGAAAGTACACTAAATGATTCTAAAGTTTAACCATACCACTACTGAAGGAGTACTTTCTGAATGAAGCCAAGTCCCCTTAAACATACTACACCAGTATATCATGTCAAGCTGATAAGCCTATCATAAGTCTAATACAAACAAATAAGAATTTTATTTGTGTGTGTGGGTATGTGTGGGGGGCGTGTGTATGTGTATATATCTGTTTACAACACCAAAACTTAAGAACCATTCAACAGAAAAAGTTGAAAATTTCTGTGTATATTTGTGTTGTTTTAAGAGAGGTTTTAAGCTAATTTGGAAGTCTGTAACTCCTCTAGGAGAAAAGTTGTAGATTCTACCTCCTCATCTTCAAAAAATTTCAAGAATTTTTTCAGGAAGCAAGTCGTACTCAATGATATTAGCAATCCTCAAATATTTCAGATTCCTATGTCAACGCCTTCATGAGAAATGAGGGTGAAAAAATTGATAAAATTTCCATAAAAATTATACATATACTACAGTGTATGTACATATCATAGTCAAATGTATGAATGATTTCTGGAATACAATTTCGTTTGTCTCCAGAATAACTGATCAAAATTCTTCTGAGTTAACTTAAAACATTCAACCGGTCAAAACAAATAAGCAACAGAAAGTTTCAGCTTGTTCTGTTGAATGGTTCTAAAGTTAGGGTGTTGCAAACAAACATATACACATGCATACCTCCGCGCGCGCGCACACACACACACGCACACACACACACAAATGTTCATTAGATAGATGATAGGCCTACCAGCCTGACATATGTATAAAGGAGACTTGGCTCCATCCAGTACAGCACACTTTTGGTAGTGGAGTGTGCAAACTTGAAATCATTTTGTACTTTCAATAGCACCTAAAAAAAATGATAAGACAAGTTTTTCCAAACATTATTGTGAGAAGAGTAAATCACTTAAAACCTATAGAGGGACACAATTTTCTTCAAATAGTAATACAAAAAAGTGTTCCTGAGATGGGTTCAATAGACCTAACCGAAGTACGTAGATAAGAATGGAGTCCTGGTAATCTGGATTCCCCTTCTTAACTTCAAAAAAAGATTTAATACAAAAAAAGTATGTTTGTTAGTGAGGGTGGTATTTTGAGTATGGAGGGTTGGAAAGAAAGGTTAAGAATATGAGGACCACTTACAATGGAGCTATCTACGTCCCTGACTTGACCCATGACTGGAGATACATTTTTTTTCCTTAAACTCTCTGAGGTTAGGTCTATTCACAATGGAGTTGAAAAACAAAAACTCTAGCACAACAGATTGGGCATGAAAAGTAGGTTTTCAATAATCATCAAAAATCATTAATTTCTTTTTACATGTCTTTGCATATCTCATTTCAAATATCAACTTAGCCTACTTCTTTTTAAACATTTTTATTTTTACATTCCTTTTCAGATTTCTTCTCACAGATATTTATATATCTATTTTTACATACGTCTGGATTGTTTTTTGATTTTTCATCAAAAGTTTTAGCTGTTTTTTTTTTTAATATTTTTATAAACATCGATGTAGAATTCAGCATGTTCAGTGCTACCAATGTACTTAATTTCAGCCCTATAGAATGATAATTGTGTCTTAGTCCCATTGATAGAACTTTTGGCAGCCCAAATGGCTAAACCAATTGACCAATTTTTATTCCACATGATACGAGTTTTGAGTATAAATTGTTCAGAAACAACTACAGTAAAACTCTGTTAATACGTTTTTCGAGGGGCCATAGAAAAAATGTATTATGCTGGAAAACCTAACAATTGGGAAACACAAAAACTCTGAATTTAATTTTAAAAAAAGAATACCATTTTTTTAATGTTTTATGAAGAAAAATTTGAAGGAAACAAAAGTTTTAGGGCAATATCGATAATTAGGTCCGTTCCATATAGCCAAAAGTGCAGAAATTTCAGCACTTTCTATATTATAAACAGGACTTTGACTTTGAAAATTGTGGCAATAATTCTTTAAGGCTATTTAATTTCCTAGAGTGAAACTCATAAATTTTTTGTTTCTCAAACAATTTCAAATTTCCAATGATAATCTGACCAGACTTTCCTTAAAAAATGTAATAAGGGGGAAAATGTCTAAACCAGCTACGTCTCACTGAGGAAATATGACAAAAGTTTAGTAAGGCAAATCAAAGGACCTTAATGAAACTATATATTATATGGGAAAATGTCTTACGAGAGAATGTTATAACGTGATTTTATCATACTTACCAAATTTTAACCACACTGAATGATAATTACACCTTCGACCCCATGATTGGAACTTTTGTCAACTCCTATGGCTGAATCAATAGACAGATTCTCACAAAACTCAAACTTTAAATATGTTTAGAATCAACTACCTACCAAATTTCAGTTATATCAAATGATAATTATGTCTCAACCCCCACTGATAGTAGTTTCATGAGCCCCTGTTGCTAAACAAGACCAATTTTCATCAAACTCTGTACAAGTTTTAACTAGGTTTGGAACCAGCTACCTACCAAATTTCAGCCTTATCTAAAATAATTATGCCTCAGTCCACATAGGTGGAAGTTTTGTCCGCTCTCATGGCTAAAATGCTCAAATGGTTCTCATCAAATTCTATACAAGTTTCAATTTGGTTTAAAACCAAGTAACTACCAAATTTCAGTTCCTTCTGGTGATAATTACATCTTAACCCTAACTGATACAACTTTTGTCAGCCCCTATTGCTGAACTGTTTTATCAATTCTCAACTTCATACCACTTTTTATTAGATTTAGAACCGGTTACCTACCAAATAACTGCCATATCAAATAATAATTAAATCTTGACATTCATTGGTGGAACCTATTTTATCCCCAACCCCTCAATCAATTTTCACCAAATACAATCCCATCCTCACATAACAAATTTCAGGATACAAAAGTATATGCAAAAAGATATGAATATGAATTTCTGATTTTCATGTTAAAAGTTATAATTTGTTATGCACTGGAAAAACTTTCACCTCCATTCACTAACTCTCACAAAACTTGTTAAAAAACCCAAGTTCATTTTTTAAGTCCTTCAACACTGAAGTCCAAGAGCAAAAAATAAAGTTGAAACAAAAAATTCAGAACACATAACATTCAAAATAGATTAAAAAAAAAAACTGATTACTGAATAATATTAAAAGTAAATTTAATCAATTTCAAGCTTTAGCTACGTCCAAAACACTTTTAATTAACAAAAATAATCAAGATCAATATTTTACGATCACGAAACATTGGGTAAACAGGAAATGGATAATTTGGGAATAGTACACTTGAAAAACAAAAAGTAAAAAACCAACTGAGAATGAATGGCAGTAGTTGGGATTGGATCGGATCAGTCACTTTTTCAATGTTATATTCTCTCGCTCATAACTCTTGAATCAATTTATTTATTTTTGACTAGTGATTCCCCTGTCAATGAATCATTCTTTTTATTTCACTTTGACTGAAATGAACTGAATCTAAATCAAAAAAACTTTTAAGAAAATGGGAGCAAAATGGCAAGAATTTTATTATAAAACTGAAAGGATTTAATGTCTTACCTTGGTCATTTTTAAGGTTACTTACCCTGGAGTGCAATCATGAACTAAATTAATAATTGGTAAGTGGTGAGAACTGTTAACGACTACTACCATATTATCAACATACGTGGTAACAATCACTAAACAACTATCACTAATTATCAATTCAGTTTATGATTTCACTCCAGGTAACATTGAAAAATGATGCCATCTGAGGTGCATTCAGAATAAACAACCAAAACAACTAAGGTTGTTAAAAAGAAGTTGAAATACTACCTCAAGTTTACCCAGTTCAAAATGAATAATTTCTCCGAATGTTTGAGTAAATTATTAAAACATAATAGATTGTTATCAAATATTTCATGCTGTTAACAAAATAATACTGCATCAACCAATCAAAATTTTTAGGAAAATTTTTCACCAAATATTTACTGGGGTAAAAGTTACACCACCTGGTTAAACAACCAATTCATTTCAAATGACTTGGGTGATTACCCGAGTAAGACAAACAGTCCATTCTGAATAATTGGAGTGTTTTGGTTGTTACCCTGGTGATAACCAGACGTTCATTTTGAACGCACCCCAGTTTACATTTTTTGTAAACATACCGAAACAAACATAGCCGTTTTCTTAGAGATGTCAATTTTTCATAATTTTCTGATCCATTTTAATAAAAAAGAGAATAATTGATTTGATCAATAATCGACTGTTGAAAAATTAAAAATCAATTTATCGATCCTAAATTTTGTTTATTTAAAAAAAGCATGAGGAATCAAGTGAGAGCAAAATACCAATGAAGAAAGATGATTAAGACGATTTAATTTAGCATGGTGATAAGTTATTAAAAAATGAAATCGAGAAATTCTTACGAAAAAAATCGAAAACAACTTTACCAAAATTATCTGATTGATCAAAAGTAACTGAAATTGTACAAATAAAAAAAAATCTATATTTTCAAAGTCCGATTTTATCAATTATTGATTAATCAATTAATAAAAAAAAATATTTACACCACTTCATTTTCTAAAGTTTTTACCAGGGATTGAGAAATACTACATTTTTCCATTTTGTTTCCATTAGCTGAGTTTCTAAAATTTATCATAATGTTAGTTATTTTTTATATCCGTTGCCATCAAAATTAGTTTCAATTTCAACCCGATTCAATCGGATTGAATAATTTCCTCTAGTAGTGAAGCCCTGCTACACTAGCTGCATTGAAAAAATTCAATCAGATTCGTTCGGTTTCGATCGGATCAAATCACTTTCTTTCAAGAATGATATCGATTTAAGTCTTTAATTTCAAATCGATCCGACTGAATCAGACTGAAAATATCACACATTGAAGCGATTCGATTACATCGAGTGGAAAAACAAATGTCAACAGAGCAGACTTGACTCAGATTGAATCAATTGTTTGTATCCTTAGCACTCACCTCTAAGTGAATGATCCAAACTCCCAATTCGACAAAGAAAGCCACATTCTTCTCTTACGCATGAAACCGAAATAATCAGGGGCGCATACAAAAAAAAGTTTAGGAGAAACTGAAAATTTATTATCCATGTTTTATTATTAGGGTATTATAATTATTTTATTCATGAAAATTACGGATTTTTTAGAAGGCGAAGGAGAGGATGCAGCACCAAAGAATCCCCTCGGTACACCACTAGGAAAAATACCTACATTTTTTAAAGGGTAATATATGCATGAAATTTCAACATTTCCCTTCACACCCATGAACCAGTTTCAACATGTTGCTAAAAAATTCCGAGACACATGCGCAACTGCACTGTATTCTACACTTTACTAATTTGAGTTTTAATTTAATCTTTGTTAAATTTTTGCGTCATCTTTCATGCAGTACAACATTACCGGGAAACGGTAGCTTTGTGTGAAAAAATAAATAAATAAATACTTAACAGAAGACATGGAATAGTAACTCAAGAGAAAAATGTGCACAGTTGTAAAATATCAATCAAAGTTATCACAAAAATTATAATCATAGCGATCGCAGTTTTCATCTAATAGATTACCGCAGTAGATTACCACAGAGAATGCGTAATTTCAACATTATAAATAAACGTACCAATCATAATCAAAATAAAATAAAACCGTCCGTCAAACCACAACTTTTCCAGAAAGTTGAAAGTCACATTCTTCACAGAAACAACACATCCCAATTTATTTAAAATTCAAAAATCAACAAGTTCACTTAAAAATTTCAATGTTAAATGCCGGATAATGCCCAACAAAATCCATGAAATCATGAAACCGGAGTAAATGAAACAACTCTATAGCATTGGGAAAATTCTAATTTTTTGACGTAGGTACCAGAGTTATAAGCCGAAAGCATCACAAGAATAAAGACTTCCAGAAGTGAGAAATCTAGTTCGTAAATCAGCTATAAATAAATATGTACTTAGGTACTTCCGAAAGCATATATAAATGTTCCAAAAATTACATACAATTTAAAAGGATTTACTTGACTAATTTTAATGATGAAAAAAAAGCTTATAAAAAAAGGGTTCATGCCCGCAAACATCAAAATGAAAAATACCAGCTGATATGCCGAATGATAAATGGTAATAACTTCTTACCGAAAAGATGATTAAATTTAATGTTCCTCGTTGAAACGACGACTATATGACCGAATTGATAATTCCAATGATTGAAATTTCACTACATTACAATTGAACGTTCAATCACTACAGACTTCAAAATTCAAATTAAAGAAGTAAGAAAGTACAGGGAAAATCGTCAACACTCTGAAACACTCTGAAAGTTCAATCTACAGTGAAACGAAAATAAATAAAAAGTAAGCACTAAGCATAAGCCAAGCCTAGGATGAAATTGAAATCAAAATTTCATAATATCTGCTAGTTCAGACTTTTTCATAGAAAGTAGAAAACACTGAAAAATGTCATATTCCCATCGTATTTACATGGTAAAATCTTTTGTCATGATTACAGCGCGCATGCGGTTTAGGTTTTGACTAGAGCCCTAGAGATATAAGTACGAAAATACGCCATTTTATATTCACAGTTTAATTCACACATTTCAGAATCTCAGCTGTATTTCAAGAACCAAAAGTACGATTTCAGCGAAATTTTCACAAAATTTTTAACAAACAGATGTTAATATTTCACCAAAATTTCATCTTTCTACAAGCAATGTTTCTTTGGCAATTGCATTCCATAACTTTGATCGTACAGTTTGTTCCAATAAAATTGTATATGATAAATTATTGATAAATGGCTTGTTTCTTTGAGTGAAAGTAGATTACAAGTGAAACAATTAGAAAGTGGAAGTAAGTGATACGCACACTGGTGGTGAAAATATTAATCAGCCAAAAACAGGATAATGGATGAAATAGGTTTAAACCTATTGAACTTATATGTAAAAATGTAAAAAAAAAAAAAAGAGTTTTTATCGTTACAATTAGGTAAGATTTAAAGATTATCTTCAAAGAATTTCAGTGATCATCCATATTAAAGTCTTTCTGTGAGAAGATGAGGAATTATCAACGGATCGAGTTGACTAAAAACATATAAAACGAACCTAAACTACACACAACATCGAACAGAGACTAGATGCACACATTACAAACACATAAATAAAAACACAATATTCACTTAATTTACGAACTTTTATTTCCACATAAAGTATGGTGGAGATGTTAACAAAATGAGTATTAAAAAGCGACTAGAGGCGTATGATTAAACATTATCACAGTTTGGTACAAAACACTAAAAATCACAGATTACAAAAAACATACCGACAGTGTTGCCACCACAAATGATACGTGAGAATAATAGTCATGAGTATAATTTAATTTGCTATAATTCTCACACGCCTCCTCAAATTATAATTATAAGATTACGATAAAAAATGGTAAAAACAAATTATTAAATTGGTAAAGTCATTAAAAATACAAATGACAAAAGTCAACAATAATACAAAAAGTTACAATAATAAATACTAACACAGATGGTAAACATATACAAAAAGTTACAATAAATTTAACATTTTACAAAATACATCAAATTTGGGCCTCGGGCAGCCCTTCGTAAAAACATCAGCCAACTGTCGCGAAGTTGACACGTATGAATACTTAAAGTCTAAATTTACGTGATTGCACAAAAAACGGTACTTCACGTCCACATGTTTTGATCTGCGAGTGTTCCATTTTCCAGAGTGCAAGATAGCCAGACAACTCTGATTGTCTTTGTAAATTACAGCTCTGTCATCAACTTGAATGCAAAAGTCACTTAACAGATACTTCAACCAAATTGACTCAGTGGTAGCATCGCAAATGACAATTAACTCACTTTCAGTGCTAGACAGAGCTACTGTTGGCTGTTTCTTACTGGACCAAGACACCAGCGACCCATAAACAAAGACACAGTAACCAGAGATAGACCGTGTTGTGTTAACACAGTTACCCCAATCGGCATCCGAATATGTTTCGATTATATTGCCGTTATTATTAAGTTTATATGAATATACCAATTTTTTGTCTTTTGTAGTCATTAAATATTTAAGAACTCTCAATAAGTATTTGAAATGTTCGTCTGTGGCATAACTGGAGAACTGGCTGAAGTACGATATTGCAAAGCAAATATCAGGCCGTGATCCTAGCATCAAGTACATCAAACATCCCACAAGCTGTTGATAGTTATTATTCAACACACTATCACACGCATTGAGGTCCCTATCCAATTGGAGTTTGGGGTCAATGGGTGTGTAGGTGGGTGCGCATTTATCAACACCGAACCGCCTAGCAACAGACTCAATGAGATTCTTCTGCTCGATCTCCAGTATGCCCTCTTCGCGACTATAATTAATATTTAAATCAAGATATTTTTTCACTTTTCCAAGATCCTTACACTTAAATCTCTTATTAATTTTATTTTTAAAAAATGTGATTTGTTCTTGTGAGAATAATAGCAAATTATATTATACGTCGACTAATTATTCTCGCACATCACATGTTGTTAGTGTGGAATAACTCATTAATTGAGTCATTAAAAAAAAGGAACAGAATTTAGACTCAACAATGTTTATTGTAGAAAAGTACACGTAAGAATGATGAAAAAAATACGGCAATATATCGAGAGTGCAGCTAATACTAACGGAGCAAGTAAAAACGTAGCAAAAACGAGAGATAAAGATAGATAAGTTAGGTGGCATATAGGTATCGGCGATATATTGATAAAAAGAGAATAAAGGAGTGAAGCTACGTGAACACATGTTGTGGCAACACTGTTTTGTTATTATTTGTAATCTGTGATATTTGTGTTTGTAACTCAACTGTGATTATATGTTTTGTATGCCTTCTCGTCGCTCATCAACTGTCGGTGATTTAACATGTCCGCTGTTATTATGTGGAATAAAATTCGTGAAATAGTGAATATTTAGTTTCTTATTTATGTGTTCGTAATGTGTGTATCTAGTCATCGTTCAATCTCTTCGTCAGTTTAGGTTTCGTCGTCGCATTTCGTATAGTTTGATCCGTTGGCTGTTCCAATTTTCTCACAGGTTATGGGCCCAGTTACCTGGATGTCAACGTGGTTGCCATTGTTCTGAGTCTTCAAAGTTGTGCTGTCAAATCCTGATCGTCACTCCCAAGTAGTACCATGCCTTCTAATTTATTTTTCATTGTTTGATATGTTCGCTTCTCGATGTTCCTGTGATCTCGTTTGTGTTGAATCGTTGGTCGACGTATCTGATAGTTGCTGAAATTGCTGATTTGCGGTGCAACTGATCGTCGTTACCTGTTACCGAGATGGACGTGAGAAAGCAGAATACGATTGAGCCATTCAATGGGCAGAATGGCTGAACGTGGAAATTTAGGATGGAGCTGCTGTTATCGAAGGAATTGTTAAGTAATATAATTGTCGATTCTTTGCCTACTGTTCGTAATAGGGGAGATGCCTGGTCCAAGGAGAATGCCAAAGTGATGTTCCTGATAGCTAACAACGTGACTGATGAGTACCTGGAGATGATTCAGACCTACACCACTGCAAAGGAAATGTTCAACGTGCTGACAAACCTGATTGACAACGGCAACAACCAGACACTGATGGATTTACAAGGTGAATTGTACACAAAACGGTATGTTTCTGGTTCTGATTTGCAGAAGTATTTGCTTGATTTCCGTGCTCGTTGTAGACGATTAACCGAATTGGGAGACCTGACAACCACAAAACAATTTATACTGGTATTGCTGCGATCGCTGCCTGCAGAGTTTTGTCC
>WOFM01000244.1:275988-335517 GCA_011428145.1 Ericerus pela
TGTTAGTGTGGAATAACTCATTAATTGAGTCATTAAAAAAAAGGAACAGAATTTAGACTCAACAATGTTTATTGTAGAAAAGTACACGTAAGAATGATGAAAAAAATACGGCAATATATCGAGAGTGCAGCTAATACTAACGGAGCAAGTAAAAACGTAGCAAAAACGAGAGATAAAGATAGATAAGTTAGGTGGCATATAGGTATCGGCGATATATTGATAAAAAGAGAATAAAGGAGTGAAGCTACGTGAACACATGTTGTGGCAACACTGTTTTGTTATTATTTGTAATCTGTGATATTTGTGTTTGTAACTCAACTGTGATTATATGTTTTGTATGCCTTCTCGTCGCTCATCAACTGTCGGTGATTTAACATGTCCGCTGTTATTATGTGGAATAAAATTCGTGAAATAGTGAATATTTAGTTTCTTATTTATGTGTTCGTAATGTGTGTATCTAGTCATCGTTCAATCTCTTCGTCAGTTTAGGTTTCGTCGTCGCATTTCGTATAGTTTGATCCGTTGGCTGTTCCAATTTTCTCACAGGTTATGGGCCCAGTTACCTGGATGTCAACGTGGTTGCCATTGTTCTGAGTCTTCAAAGTTGTGCTGTCAAATCCTGATCGTCACTCCCAAGTAGTACCATGCCTTCTAATTTATTTTTCATTGTTTGATATGTTCGCTTCTCGATGTTCCTGTGATCTCGTTTGTGTTGAATCGTTGGTCGACGTATCTGATAGTTGCTGAAATTGCTGATTTGCGGTGCAACTGATCGTCGTTACCTGTTACCGAGATGGACGTGAGAAAGCAGAATACGATTGAGCCATTCAATGGGCAGAATGGCTGAACGTGGAAATTTAGGATGGAGCTGCTGTTATCGAAGGAATTGTTAAGTAATATAATTGTCGATTCTTTGCCTACTGTTCGTAATAGGGGAGATGCCTGGTCCAAGGAGAATGCCAAAGTGATGTTCCTGATAGCTAACAACGTGACTGATGAGTACCTGGAGATGATTCAGACCTACACCACTGCAAAGGAAATGTTCAACGTGCTGACAAACCTGATTGACAACGGCAACAACCAGACACTGATGGATTTACAAGGTGAATTGTACACAAAACGGTATGTTTCTGGTTCTGATTTGCAGAAGTATTTGCTTGATTTCCGTGCTCGTTGTAGACGATTAACCGAATTGGGAGACCTGACAACCACAAAACAATTTATACTGGTATTGCTGCGATCGCTGCCTGCAGAGTTTTGTCCGATCAAAGTGGTGATAGAGGATGCAGAAGTCGTCACCTGGGATAGTGTGTTTATGAAGCTAAACAACTTCCAGCGTGAACTATCTTCTGATAGTAAATCGACAGTGAGAGGTAACTCTCTGAATTCTGCATCTCAAAAACCTTCATCAGTGGTTGTCACTGGTGAGGAGAACGTGTTTTTCGGGAATCATAACAGTATCGGACGAAATTCTAGTAATAATAATAGTAATAATAATCGTTTTAATCGTGGTAGGTCCCAAAATTGAAATAATAATCGTGGTTTCAATCGAGGTAGAAGGAATAATCACAATAATTATAATTCATCTTCCAATAATGAAGGACGTAACTATAATAATAATCACAATTCTAACTCACAAAGCAACAATAATAATAATAATTTTAATGGAAATGGTCGTAGTTCTGGCAATGACAATGGACATTCGAATATTAAATGTCACTATTGTAATAAAATCGGACATATAGCGAAAAATTGCTATGTTAAAAATAGAAAAAATAATAACGATAATTGTAGTAGTAATAGTAATAATGGAAATCGTTCTAATGACCATGCTACTAATAATAATAATAATAATAGGAGTTCTGCATAGATGTGCAACGAAAATTTTAATAATAATGACGATTGCTCAGATGTGGGTTATAGTTTCACAGTAAATAATAATAGTAATAATAAAATTGATGATTTCTGTAATGCAAAGGAAGATACGAATTTGATGCCTCGAACCACATTTGTAGTAGACAGTGGATGCACAATTCACATAATTAACGATATAAGTTTGTTCAGTGACTACATAGACTTGATTAAACCTCATAGTATCTGTGTTGCGAAAAAGGGAGTTTCGCTTTCCGTCACGTCTGTGGGAACAGTGAAATTAAAATTATTGAATGGTATAATAATTGAATTGAAAAATGTTAGATATGCTCGGGAGCTGCCGCAGAATCTGCTTTTGGTAAAACAAATGAGCAAGTTGGGTTTCGATACCCTGTTTAAAGAGGAATCTGTCGATGTCATCCAACGCTGCAGTGGAAAAATAGTGACCACTGGTGTTAGTGTGAATTCAGATCTTTACACGATTGATTTTTTAAAAATGTCTAGTCAATCGTGTAATCTGACATTGGAGGATGAGTCGAGCCTGCTGACTGTGTGGCATAGATGACTTGCTCATCTGAATGTGAACGATGTTAAGTTGTTGTCAAACAGAGGTTTAATACCGAATGTTGACTCCAACCGCAGATTGTTGTGCGAGCCCTGTGTGATGGGGAAACAGAGCCGGAAACCGTTCTTGAGGCATGAACAAAAAACTAGTAAGCCTCTGGAGTTGGTACATACCGATCTCTATGGTCCTATAAATCCTCCTGCATATAAAGGAGCGAAGTATTTTATGACATTTATAGATGACTATTCCAATTTTTGTTGTGTGTACCTGTTGACCAGTAAGACGGAAGCTTTTTCTAAATTCAGGGAATATCATGAGATGGTCTCAAACAAATTTGGTTATAATGTAAAAAGACTCCGATGTGATCGCGGCACAGAATACTTGAACACTACCTTCCAGTCATATTGTACTGAGAAAGGAATCATTGTCGAACCTACTGTTGGTGGCTGTCCTCAGCAAAATGGAAAAGCTGAAAGGATGAACAGGACGTTATGTGAGAGGGCAAGGACACTGTTATTTGAGAGTGGTCTTGGTAAGATATTTTGGTCAGAAGCCATATTGTGCTCTGCCTATATCGTGAACAGATGCCCCACAAATAAGGATTTTGTCCCTTTTGAAAGGTGGTTCAATGAACAATATGACTATAAAAAATTAAAAACGTTTGGATGCAACGCATATATATTGTCATTCAAACATGACTCTAATAAGTTTAAAAATAAAAGTGAAAAGTTGATTATGGTAGGATATTCTCCATGTGGTTACAGATTATTAGATATAAATGCTAAGGAAATACGTCTGTCACGGGATGTTGAGTTTTTCAAAAATAAAATAGATAATACTAATATAAATAAATATACTAAAGATGATGATATTTTCACAGAAGTCACAGAATCAAATTTAGAAAATATTGAAGTTGATGGTGACTTGAATTTGGACTGTCTTCCGCAGGAAACGACTGAACGTGATGAAATAGCAAGCAATATATATCTTGCTGAGGATGGCGTCCCTTTGACGTTTGAGGAGGCGAATGCTGCACCGGACAGTCTGATGTGGAGGGGTGCTATTTCTTCTGAAATAAGTGCCCTGAATTCCAATCAGACTTGGCGGGTGACCAAACGTCCAAAGGAAGCCCCCACCATCACGTGTCGTTGGATTTTTAATAAAAAATATGATGTTAATAATGAGGTTTTATATAAGGCCAGATTAGTTGCCAGAGGATGTCAACAGAAGAAGGGATTCAATTTTAATGAAGTGTATGCGCCGGTGGCAAAACTTTCGACTGTCAGGACCCTCTTGGCTGTGAGCAATAAATTAAAATTTCATATTGAACAAATTGATATATGTAGTGCCTTCCTGAATGGAATTCTCTCGGAAGATGTGTACCTTGAAATACCTGAAGGGATAGAAACTAAAATTAATAGACACGATAATGTTTTAAAATTAAATAGGTCTATCTACGGTCTAAAGCAGTCGCCCAAGGTGTGGAACAAATTGTTCAACGAGTTCCTTGTTGCTCTTGGCTTTGTGCAGAGTACGGCGGATGACTGTTTATATATATATAAAAATAAAAATGATGGTACTGTAGTCTATTTACTCACGTATGTTGACGATGTCCTGATTAGCTCAAATAATAAAACACAAATCACATTTTTTAAAAAAGAAATTAATAAAAGATTTAAGTGTAAGGATCTGGGAAAGGTCAAAAAATATCTAGGTTTAAATATTAATCACAATCGTGAAGATGGCATACTGGAGATTGAGCAGAGGGGTCTCATTGAGTCTGTTGCTAGGCGTTTTGGCGTTGAAAATTGCGCACCGACCTACACACCCATTGACCCCAAACTCCAATTGGACAGGGATCTCAATGCGTGTGATAGTGTACTCAACAACAACTATCAACAGCTCGTGGGATGCCTAATGTATCTTATGCTAGGATCACGGCCTGATATTTGCTTTGCAATATCGTATTTTAGCCAATTCTCCAGCTATGCCACTGACAAACATCACAAATACTTATTAAGAGTACTTAAATATTTAGTTACCACAAAAGATAAAAAATTAATATTTTCAAATGAATATGATAATAACAGCAATATTTTAGAAACCTTTTCTGATGCCGATTGGGGTAACTGTGTCACTACAAGACGGTCTATCTCTGGTTACTGTGTTTTTGTTTATGGATCACTGGTGTCCTGGTCCAGCAAGAAGCAACCAACTGTAGCACTATCTAGCACTGAGAGTGAGTTGATTGCAATATGCGATGCTACCACTGAGTCAATCTGGTTGAAGTATCTGTTAAGTGACTTTTGCATTCAGACTAATGGCAGAGCTGTGATTTACGAAGGTAACCAGAGTTGTCTGGCTCTTCTGCACTCTGGAAAGTGGAATACTCGCAGATCCAAACATATAGACGTAAAGTACCGTTTTGTGTGCAATCACGTAGATATAGATTTTAAGTATTCGTACATACCGACTTCGTGACAGTTGGCAGACATTTTCACGAAGGGCTGCCCGAAGCCCAAATTTGATATGTTTTGTAAACTGTTAAAATTAATGTAACTTTTTGTATATGTTTACCATTTGTGTTAATATTTTTTGAGTTGTAATTTTTCGTGTTATTGTTGACTTTTGTCATTGTTTGTTTTAATGACTTTATTAATTTAGAAAATTTATTTCAGTTTTTTGACATAACCGTATAATTATAATTTGAGGTGTGTGAGAATAATAGCAAATTATATTATATGTCGACTAATTATTCTCGCACATCACATGTTGTGGCAACACTGTTTTGTTATTATTTGTAATCTGTGATATTTGTGTTTGTAACTCAACTTTGATTATATGTTTTGTATGCCTTCTCGTCGCTCATCAACCGTCGGTGATTTAACATGTCCGCTGTTATTATGTGGAATAAAATTTGTGAAATAGTGAATATTTAGTTTCTTATTTATATGTTCGTAATGTGTGTATCTAGTCATCGTTCAATCTCTTCATCAGTTTAGGTTTCGTCGTCGCATTTCGTATAGTTCGATCCGTTGGCTGTTCCAATTTTCTCACAGTTCTCTATTGTTGGAACTAATAAGGACGTCATCAACGTAAGTGAGTAGATAGACTATTGTTCCATCATGTTTATTTTTGAACATATACAAACAGTCATCAGCCATGCTTTGTACAAAGCCAAGTGACTACAGGAACTCATTAAATAGTTTGTTCCACAATTTTGGCGACAGTTTTAGACCATATATAGACCTATTTAATTTCAATACGTTAGTCCATTTATCAACCTGTGTTTCTATACCTTCAGGTATCTCGAGGTACACATCCTCAGAGAGAACACCATTCAGAAATGCACTACAGATATCTATTTGTTCTATATAAAATTTTAATTTATTACTAACAGCCAAGAGGGTCCTCACAGTCGAAAATTTCCCCACCGGCGCACATATTTCATTAAAGTTGAAGCCTTTCTTCTGCTGACAGCCTCTGACAACTAACCTGGCCTTATATAAAACATTATTTTCATTATCATATTTCTTGTTGAAGATCCAACGACACGTGATGGTAGGGGCGTCCTTTGGACGTTTGGTCACCATCCAAGTCTGATTGTAATTCAGGGCACTTATTTCAGATGAAATAGCCTCCCTCCACATCAGACTATCAGATGCTGCACTCGCCTCCTCAAATGCCAAAGGGATGCCATCCTCAGCCAGGTATATATTTCCTGCTGCTTGATCACGTGTAGTCCCCTCCTGTGGTAGACAATCTAAATTTAAATCACCATCAACTTCAATATTTTCTACCTTGGATTCCGTGACTTCCTTAAACAAAACTTCGTTTTTTGTATATTTATTATGTCCAGAATTTCCAATTGCACTTTCGAAGAACTCAACGTCACGTGACAGACGTATCTCCTTAGTATTTATGTCCAACAACTTATAACCACATGGTGAATAACCTACCATTATTAACTTTTCACTTTTACTCTTAAACTTATCAGAATCATGTTTGAACGATAACATATACGCATCGCATCCAAACGTTTTTAATTTTTTGTAGTCGTATTTTTCACCAAATCATCTTTCAAAAGGAACAAAATCTTTATTCGTGGGGCATCTGTTCACGATAAAGGCGGAGCACAATATGGCTTCCGACCAAAATATCTTCCCAAGACCACTCTCAAACAACAGTGTCCTTGCCCTTTTGCACAGTGTCCTGTTCATCCTCTCAGCCTTTCCATTTTGCTGAGGACAGCCGCCAACAGTAGGTTCAACCACAATTCCTTTCTCAGTACAATATGACTGGAAGGTAGTATTCAAGTACTTTGTGCCGTGATCACAACGGAGTCTCTTTACATTATAACCGAACTTATTCGAGACCATCTCGTGGTATTCTTTAAATTTTGCAAAAGCTTCTGTCTTGTTCGCCAGCAGGTAAACACAACAAAAATTGGAATAATCGTCGATAAAAGTCATAAAATATTTTTCTCCTTTATATGCAGGAGGGTTAATAGGTCCACAGAGATCAGTGTGTACCAATTCCAAAGGCTTACTTGTTTTTCGTTCATGCCTTGGAAATGGTTTTTGACTCTGTTTCCCCATAACACAGGGCTCACACAGCAATCTGCGATTGGAGTCAACATTTGGTATCAAACCCCTGCTTGACAACAACCTAACATCGTTCACATTCATCGTCTATGCCACACAAACAGTGGGCTCGATTCATCTCCCAACGTCAGATTACACGATTGACTTGACATTTTAACAAAGTCAATTGTGTACAAATCTGAGTCTACGCTAACACCAGTGGTAACGATTTTTCCACTGCAGCGTTGGATGATATCAACAGACTCTTCTCGAAACAAAGTGTCAAATCTCGACTTGCTCATACGTTTAACCAAAAGCAGATTCTGCGGCAGCTCCCGAGCATACCTTACATTTTTCAGTTCGATTACAATTCCATTCAAAAGTTTCAATTTTACAGTACCTACCGACGTGACAGACAGAGAGACACCCTTCTTCGCAACACAGATACTATGTGGTCTGATCAAATGTATATAGTCACTGAACAGGCTTATATCATTAATTATGTGAATTGTGCATCCACTGTCAACTATAAACGTGGTTCGAGGCATTGAATTTACGTTTTCTTTTGCATTGCAAGAGTCATTAATTTTATTATTATTGTCATTATTTAATGTGAAGCTGTAACCCACTTCAGAGCAATCGTCATTAGCATTAAAATTCTCATTGCACATCTGTGCCGAGCTCCTATTACTGTTACTGTTATTGGAACTCTGGTCATTAACACGATTTCCACTATTATTATTATTATTGTTACAATTTTCATTATTATTACGGTTCTTGACATAACAGTTTTGGGCTATATGCCCTATTTTGTTACAATAATGACATTTCACGTTAGAATGTCCACCGTCAGTACCATTATTATGACCACGTCCATTAAAATTATTATTATTATTATTATATGAGCTCGAATTTTGATTATTATTATTAAAATTATTATAGTTATTATTTCTGCCTCGATTGAATCCACGACTATTATTATTATTATTCCGAGATCGACCACGATTAAAACGATTTCCATTATTATTATTGTTATTATTATTACCAGAATTTCGTCCGGCATTGTTGTGATTACCAAAATAAATGTTCTCCTCACCAGTGACAACCACTGATGAAGGTTTCTGTGATGCAGTGTTCAGAGTGTTACCTCGAACTGTCGATTTGCTATCAGAAGATAGCTCACGCTGGAAGTTGTTCAATTTCATGAAAACTCCATCCCAGGTGACGACTTCTGCATCTTCTATCACAACCTTAATCGGACAAAATTCCGCAGGTAGTGACTTCAGCAGTACCAAAATAAACTGTTTAGTGGCCGTTAGATCTCCCAATTCCATTAAGCGTCTACATCGAGAACAAAAATCCAACAAATACTTATGCAAATCAATACTAGACACATACTGTTTTGCGTACAAATCACCTCGTAAATCCATTAGCGTCTGGTCATTGCCGTTGTCTATGAGGTTCATCAGGACATGAAACATTTCCTACGCCGTCGTGTACGTTTGAATCATCTCCAGGTACTCGTCAGTTACGTTGTTTGCTATCAGGAACATCGCCTTCGCATTCTCCTTGTACCAAGCATCTCCCCTATTACGAACAGTCGGCAAAGAATCGATTATAATATTAGTTAATGACTCCTTTGCCAACAGCAGCTCCATCCTGAACTTCCAAGTACGGCCATTCTGCCCATTGAACGGCTCAATCATGTTCTTCTTTCTTGCTTCCATCTCGTTGACAGGTACAGACGATCAGTTACACCTCAAACACAGCAATTTCAGCAACTTCCAGATACGTCGACCAACAATTCAACACGAACGAGATCACAGGAACATCGAGCAGAGAACATATTAAACAATGGAAAAACAATTAGCAGGCATGATACTACTTGGGTGTGGCAAGCAGAATCCGACAGCACAACATTGACAAACTATAACAATGGCAACCACGTTGACATCCAGGTACCTGGGCCCATAACCTGTGAGAAGATGAGGAATTATCAACGGATCGAGTTGACTAGAAACATATAAAACGAACCTAAACTACACACGACATCGAACAGAGACTAGACACACACATTACAAACACATAAATAAAAACACAATATTCACTTAATTTACGAACTTTTATTTCCACATAAAGTATGGTGGAGATGTTAACAAAATGAGTATTAAAAAGCGACTAGAGGTGTATGATTAAACATTATCACAGTTTGGTACAAAACACTAAAAATCACAGATTACAAAAAACATACCGACAGTGTTGCCACCACAAATGATACGTGAGAATAATAGTCATGAGTATATTTAATTTGCTATAATTCTCACACTTTCCCATTCTCAGAAAATCAATTTAAACTCTTTTCTCATGGAAAAATACATGGAAAAAATATAATGTCTTGTTTTCAGACCATGATAATATGAGGCAAATTTTGTGCTCCTTGTGGAACCTTCACTTCCCAATGAACAAGCTCCATAAAATTCATAAAACAATCTAAAACTATTAAAATTTCTGAAATTTTGAAATTTAACATAAATATCAATAAATTTATTTATGAGTTGTAGGCATTGACTGAATATATATATAAAAACTGACAAACCTAATGGAGTTTTCCACCAACAATCTAGTTTGTTTTAAAACACAGTGGTGTGTTAGTAGTATAAATCTTATTTTTTTCACAAATATTTCTCCAAATCCTTCCTCAACTTGTGTTTTTTTTTATTGGGTACCATAAAAAACCTGTACATTGATGAGTTGGCTGCTGAAATCAAAATCCCTTTAAATAATGGTTGTTTACTGCACACAAAAGAAAATGTAAATGTTCATGTATCTTTTGGTTCTCTTTAAAACTCTGATCCCACAAATGCAGCAAAACTTGTAGGTAGGATATGGGATCCATTTTTTGGATCCAAGTTTAGTGGAAAAACTTAAAATTGGTTTGTCAGTCTGATTACAATAGTATATGTATATAGTCAATCTTTGTAGGATGAAAAATGGTGTATGGATTTGTATCTGTAGGGCTTTAGCTTTGACTACAAAGTATAATATGAACTGCCCAAAGCTACGATCATTTAGTACTGGATACCCAGATAAACACAAATCCAGGCCAACAATATTCATCTAAACCCATAAATTGGACATGAGTTTCATTCGATTTCACTTGATTCACAGCAACATATTTACATAGCTTTAAATTCAGAGGATCATCAGACTAAAAATAGGTGAAAAAAGGCTAAATGCACATGCTCAAAAAACCAAGGTCAATTTTAGACCTTTAGAATAATGGCTTGTTTTGCCAACATTGGTGACATAGGGCTACTGGGTATCCAATACAAAGGGACAGTTTTTCAATCTCCAGGTATGAAATTTAAGTCAGGTAGTGTTAAAATCCTATCAAACTCTTAGTTTGATCAGCCAGTTAAACTATGAACCTAACTGAGGTTGAAAAAACCAATACTAAATGACTGAAGGCTCCAATGCTATGTGCATAGTGTAAAAACAAACTGTCCCTAACATCACAGGTATGAGTAAGGCTCTTTACTACCAGGTATACACACAATGTTGATAATACATGATCCACCATTTTGTGTTTTATGTACATTATATAGTAATAATAAACAATGGCTCTGTTTAATAGGACTACACCAACTTACACCAATCTACACCAGGAGGGCAATTCCACTAATGTAGGAATGTTATGTGACTTTGAATCAAGTTTTTCTTGAATATTTATGGAATATACCTACCAGTGTAAGTTAGTGTAAGTTAGTGTAGTCCTTTCAAACAGAGTCAGTGTAAAATTGATGAAAAAAAAAAGGATGGGATAACTATCAATAGTTATAGATAGTTATAGATAAGAAGGACTATTATTATCTAATATTGAATATACCCTTGAAATGTTAGTTATCAATGGTTATTGATTAGCAAAAACTCTGATAGTTCCCATCCATAAAAAAAATTACTAACATAAAATGGCAGCTAATCTCTTATCACTGTCATGTGCATACCTAATAGCTTTGAATATATGGGTAATGAAGGGCTGATTCCTAAAATATCGACATAAATAGCATTTTTAGGTAATTAAATTACTCTGTTTTGCATGTTACTATATCCATTTATACAAAAATATTGATATTGTGATATACATTTTAAAGCAATTTTGTTCCCAGAAACACTCTAAGATTGAGGAATGGAAGTACTTTGATCAACCCTCCATTTCATATATACTCGAAGCCTGATAGCAAAGAGCTTTAGTATGGAATTAGGAAAAAGAAGACCCAAACCTACAGAGGTCTCATTTTGTAATAAATTTAACCTTTCCCAGCACAATTTGTAAACTTAACACCGCTGGGCTAAATTCAAGCTAAATTCACAAATTGTGCTCAAAAATTGTTAAATTTATTACAAAATTCCATATTTGCTGACTTTTTTTTCCATACTCCATACCTGCAAAGTTACAGAAATTGTTTTTGTCCATTAGCTCAGTCTATACATTTCATAGTCAAAGGTCAAAGGCTTTAGGTTGGGTTTATTCAATTTTACACCAAACAAACATTCGTTGTTTGTTCAATCGTTTCCCATATTCACAAGAGCTCTGTCTAATATAACTGTACCAACTTACATCCATGAATATCAGTGATAGGATACTATTAATAATTATCGATAATTTAAATTTATCGATAGTTCATCATATCAAAAATTCAATAGAAAATGTTGAATTATCCATAGTTCCAATATGAAAAATATTGAGTTAAAAGTGAAACATTTTATGAAAAATGAAAAACTTCCAATGGAATTGATGAAAATTGAAATGTTTCAGATGAAAATTAAAAAATTTAATAATTTTCATTAGAACAAAAGAGAATTCTATAGAAAATTGCATAACTACCAAGTATTGATAATTGTCACCACAGATTGAGAGATGAAAATGCCAACCAAATTATTTGGAAATGGAAACCATATTTTAATGGGCTGGAAACTAAAATAAATAGACACACCAGAATTCTGAAATGGAAACCAAACTGGAAACAAATAAACAGTTAACTAATTAATTTCAAACTAATAACCAAAATATAATGGAAATTGAATGTTGAATCATTTCCATTTCCATTTTTCACTTGAATAATTTTTGATTTAAGAAAACAATTTGAAATAAAATCCATATTTCTTGGGGAATATTGAAAAAATATCGATGCTTCTGGGAAAATATCGAGAAAATATCAATTTATCAATATTTGAAAAAGATTTGGAAAATTTTAAATATAGGAAAAAATATTTTTTCTAATGAAAATGGAAACTATTACCTGAAACAAAAAATGAATGAAAAATTTTGGTAAAACTGGCAAATGTAATAAAAATGGAAACCAAAATTATAGAAATGGAAAACAAAAAATAACTGACATTAATGTAAATTTCAGAAACTCAATTGATGGAAATAAAATGAAAAAAAGTAGCATGTCTCAATCATTTTCAATCTCCTATTAAAAATTAGGTTTTTTTTTTTGTAAATTTGAATTAATAACAAGTTGGGAGACATATTTTCAGAAACATATACTGAAGATTTGAGGTCCCAATAGAAGCAAAACTGTCTTCTTTTACAGCACAAATTAATTTTATTTTTCTTAAAATATGACATCATGTTTTTTAATAATGATTTTATGTTATCACTTATATAACATTTAACTGTAGTCCAGTTGCCAATTACAAGCTCTGCCTTTCCATTGAAATTTGATTAGAGACTTATAATCATCATAAGAGAAGACCCCAGTGATTTGGACTTATTAATAAGTAAGAAGAAAAATTATGTTTAAGGGAGGAAAAAATGTCAAAAAAATTTTTTACTGGCGATGTTGTCAGAATGCATAACTTTTTCCCTCTCGGAGCTATGGACTTTTTCCCTTCTGATGGCACATCTAAATGGTGAGAACTTTCTTTTATCACCTCAATCATGAAAATTGGTCCAGCTGTTCTCTCTAACTTGATGCCACAGTAAAAAAAAGTAACTTAACTATGCATCATATATATTATTTTAGGCTTTTACAGAATTACAGAGAGTAATTAAAAGATTGAATCCTTTTTTAATTTCTGTTGAAATTCAGTGACAAATCCAAAATTTTTCTGTATTTAGTAAGAAGAATGTTTAAAGAAGACAATTTTCTTTGTTGCTTCATCTTCAAGAAAAAAAAATTGAATGAAATGAAATATACTAAATTTACTGTTACATAAGCAAATATTAACAAATACCTACCCTAAATTTATTTAAATTTTCATCTCATCTTACAGACATCTATAAGATAAATTAGTTTATAATAGGATTTGAAAAATAGAAACTTAATTTTGTGGAAACCAAAACCATATATTTTTCATTGGAAACCAAAATAAATGAAAACAAAAATTTTGAAATGGAAACCGAATGATGAATTTTTCCATTTCTTATCTGATTAATTTTGGATTTGGGAGAAAAAATTTGAAAAAATATTAATTTTTTAAGGAAATATCAGAAAAATATCAATGTTTTTAGAAAAAAATTAAGAAAATATTAAAAAAATATTGATATATTGATATTTGAAGAGGATTTGGGAAATTTTAAACAAAGGAAAATTTATTTTAATGGAAACTAAAATTATTGAAATGGAAACAAAAAATAACTAGGTAATGGAAACAAAATGAAAAAAAGTAGCATTTCACAATCACTGATTTATAAGATAAGATAAACTATTAAGTGATAACACAGATTCTCTTTCAAAAATGGTGACATCTTATAAAAATAAAATTCATCCAAATCATCAAATGAAGATCCAAACATCTTTCAACTACTGTGGTACATTTGGGTCCACTGACCAATTAAATAGCCAGAAGCAACCTCTTCAATATGAACAAATTTAGCACTTTCATAAATAAAACAATTTATTATGAAGATACTCCTAAGAGTTTCACACTTTTAGCATTTTCAACCGATGATATCCAAATGTATCATATTAATTTCAAAATATGTTTGGATGTGAGTGAGGCAAGTTTTTTGTATTCTCTCATCAGTTTGAGCAGTCCATACATAATTTGTAGTTAAAGAGGGGTACTCTCCTGGGGAGGCTTAGTTACAAAATAGTACAGACAGAAAGGAAGCACGAAGTTGGGAGCATCTTTTATTTTATGATGGAACTATCTATGACTTCCTCTTCTACAGATATGAGCTCTGGCAAGAGTTCTTCAAGGGAAGGTTTTAGATGTAAACTGACCTTGAAATAGTTTTTTTCAATTTTTAGAATTTTGATCACTTTTAATCAATCAAACAATTTGGGAAAAATCTATTTTCAATTTTTTTTCATACGTTCATTTTCTAATAACCTATCTACATGGTAAATTAAACTGTCTCATCATCTTTCTTCATATGTATTTCACTGGAATGAAATTCCTTATGCTTTTCTTACATAAATAAAATTTAAGATCAATGTTGTGTCTTTTATCCCATATTATTAAAGACACATAAAATGAGATACAAATATTAACAAACAATATTTAATTTGAGATGAATATGTCACAATACACTTTTAACTATTACGTCATAACTCATAAAACACTTATACTTAATTCTTATATAATAAACTTACATCTAATGGTGTCGCACCTCAACATAGGGTGGACAGCTAACTTGGGGCATGTTGGAACGCTGTCAGACTAAGAGTTTGGAGATAGTAGAACTGCTCAGATACTCTGTAGAAAGGCAAGTGAAGTCCCAGTGTAAATCGATTTACCAGGTAACTTCTTTTTGCGCCTAAAGTGTTTATGTTTGCCAAAAGTACCAATTTTACATTCCCAAATAGTGCTGACAGATATGCTGATTAGTTGTACGTTTGCATAACTGTTAGCTCTATTAATTGGATTACTAGTCGGATGTAACAGTGAATATTTAGAAGAAATATTCGCCGTTAATTGTTGCGGAGTATTTAAGTCAGCGAATATATTCGTCTACCTAAATACAACGGAACAATCAATAAATCAATTTTTGATCTTTCAACAGTCAATCATCGATCAGATTGATTATTCTCTTTTCAATTAAATCGATTAAAATTTCATTGAAAGATTTTGAAAAATCAACACCACTACGTAAGTGTGGGCATTTAGGTATATGTAGATTCTTAAAACCCTTGGAAACTTTTTGTTCTTTATAATGAGTAATAATATTAAAAATTTTTAGATAAGCATTCATTTCATTTTATATTGGGTAATAATCTTTGACTTTATAGTACTGGCACTAAGTACGCAATTACTGTGTATCTTTTGATATAGTTTGCACTATGAATACGTATGCTATTCTTGTGAATTTAAGTGATGACTTTATCAAATGTATTCTAAATTGGTGAATTCAAGCAAAACGTCGAAAAAACGTAGGAAGTAGTCTAGGATTGTCTACTTTTTCAATGACATCTCTTGGCATTAAAAAGTACAATGGGCTTATGGAGCTTGACTGGTCCAGTATTATATTGTCAAAGATAACAATAAAATAATAATGTTAACTATGCTATATGACATGAGGAGGATAAAAAAACAATAATTTACATCAAGGCCAAAATTAAGGCGATCAAAAATTAGAAGCTGGCTAAATGGGTGAAAATAAGATGGGAAAAATTGTAGGAAGTCAAATAAATTTTCTGTATTTTCTTAGGTACCCGTAATTTCAGAGGCCTGCACACGCTATCACGTACCAGTCTTTTCTCTTCTCTCATAATTTCAGGAATTCCTTCCTTAGTCCTTAACTGTCATCCTAAAATCTGTCTTTTATCGTTGATATCTTAAGGGATTTACAAGGATGATTCAACATTTTAAAAGGGAAAAAATTTCATCTTGTCAAATGCTAGATGGTACCTGTTTTGACAATTCGTTCGTTTTCATTTCATCCTTTTTCCTTTTCGGATTTTTCGATATTTCACACAAAAGACTACTAAGGCTGGGTGAGAATAAGAAATTGGTCTTTGAATAAAACTGGCAGATTTATGTTCTCACGTGTTACTTTCTAAATAACATTTTATTTAGCAAAATATCAGCCTCGAAATCTTCATTTCTGCTAAGAAGAAAAATTTTGGAATTTTGGAAAAAATTTATCTCAAAAATTATAATTTTTCCTCCTCCCACCTAGCTATAGACTTCGTGTTTCAGTCCAGCCGGAACCTCTTTTCCTTCTTTTTTTTTGTCATATAAAGAGTCGAACTCAAAAACTTCCCCTTTCAACTGTCCTTTAAGCTTTTCAACCATATACTCTAAAAATTTCACTTCCTACCTGACAATAAAGACAAGCAGTAACGGTGACTTCACCAAAACATATGGTTCACGTGCAACAAACGAAATTTTTTACATACCCTAAAAATATTCCACAAAAAGAAATTTTTTCACATCTTTTGCACGTCATGATTATGAAGAAATGCAAGTTTTCGCAACAGTTTTCGAGTCTGCATTGAATTTATCCAGGGTAAATTTGTATCCGAAAAGAATCATCGGCCCCCCTTTCCCCTCGAATTTTCCACTGTGTTTCTTTTTCTCAATTTCTCAGTTGTCATGTACATTACAGTATGGGGAAAATATGAGTCACTGCCCCTACGAACCACATATGAGCTACCAAAGTAATAATTTTTTTTCCGAAGACTTGAACAGTCGAACTCGAAATTATTTCATACTGAATTTAATATGATGAAAGAATCGTCTGGCTGAGGAATGTACGCATAGTGAGTGACCTGTCGTCCTCTCCACTCTACACCACTACACAAACATTTTTCTATTCATATTTAAAAGAAAAAAAAAATTATGGAATTTTGAGCAGACAGAATCGCATTTGTTGACTTGTGTAAGTTCCCTGCCGCTGTTGTGCATCGCATGATAAACATTTGAAAAATGCTCGCACGTTATCGAGTACTTTCTTCTCAAAATTCACCTCACCTCACCAAAATGTTTTCAACTTCCAAACCGTAAACCGTGAAAATCTGGTTTCTCGGCAACTGAACAACACAATCCACGATATGACGCAGCGTGTTCCCCTACTTCCATGCATGTACAAGAACTACGCCGATAGAGGGAGCGGATGTTTGTTTTGATTCCATTCGAGTATATATCGGTGTGTGTGTGTGTGTGTGTGTGTGTATATGCGAATGGTTATGTGTTTATGTTTATGTTTGTGTGTTTGTGTGTGTAAGCTTGCATTTGGCTGCATGCGGTAGGTTCATGTATCTGCGTGTGCATACGTTATATAAGTATGTGTATGTAAGTGTGCGTGTTTATAATCCTTTATTTAATAAAATCATCGAAGAGACGTCGACTCCATCTCCACCTTGTAGGCGGCATCGGCAACACCTTTCCGAACCCGTAGAGAACGCCTACGTAAGCAAATCGTGCACGCCCATCATTTCTTGACATAATATACCATTCTCAAATTATTTTCCATGTTGCCGATGCATACAGAAACACACGTAGGTATACTTTACTGCACGAAATTACGTTGGCCAAGTTGGAGAGATGCATGGAGACAAAAATGACTGCGTTTGTATGTACAATGAACTTCTCACTCGAAACCTAAGGAGCAGTGCTGGATTAACATCTGCTGCCGCTCTGTTCGAATTTTCAATTGCCACCCATAACCATTGGCCCATATAGTATTACCTATGTATGGTAAGTTGAATTACCCAAACTTTAGACAGGTATCACGTAATTAATTGCAAGATAACTGATCCAGAACTAAATAACCTACAGCTCTCATTTTTTTTTCAAGTTTCCATTTTTCAGAATTGACACTGAAATAAAACCTTCGAGTAGAATTGGGAACTAACATTCAAACAGAATAGATCTAGAAATAAAAATGTTATGGGAATATTCAAACTTAATTACCTACATCTCTCAGTTTTTTGAATTATGACTTCTTAGAACTGACAACGAACTAAAACCCTCAAGTCGAACTGAGAACTAACTTTTAACAGAACAGGTCCAAGAATTAAAATTTTTTAGGAAAACATTCAAACCTAATGCTAACTTTGAATTTTTTGAGTTTTTATTTCTCAGCACTGACGCTAAAATCTTTAAGTATAACTGAAAACTAATGTACAAACGGAACAATTCTAGAATTAAAACATTTAGTGAAAACTTTCGAACTTAATTTCACATATCAGAATAGAGAATTGAAGCAAAACCTGGCAAAAACAACCCAGTGAGGGGTCTAGAATTTTGTGAAAATCAGTCAAGTTGGAGGGGCAGAATGCCGAAATTGAAAAAGGCAACTTCTATTTACATTAGATGAGGGGTATAAAATTACATCATACTGGAATAATGGATAGGTTCATTTGATTTTGCAAGAAAATTCAGCAATTGTACCTAAGTACACACCTTTTCTCTTCTTTTTCTCAGATGTGACGCTAAAATTATAAAGTAGAACTGAGAACTAACTTCCAAACAATACACGTCCAGAACTTAAACTCATAATGGAAACTTCTGAACATAACTAAAATTCTTAATTGTATGAGTTTTCACTTCTCAGAACTGACCACGACACAAAACTATTCAGTAGAATTGAAAATTACGTACCTAACTTTGAAAAGAACAGGTTTAGAACAGAAACTTTTGAATTTAATTACCTCTCTCAAATTTTCGGATACTGCTGAGAGATCATGGTCAGCACTAGAGAAGTTTATATGTAGCCACCTTAAACCTACACAATCATTACATGATTACGACATAGACCCGACTAGAGTCTCAGTTGTTTCATTAACTGCTTTGATTGTGACAGATATTCGACTATAAACTAATCTCCCAAAAAAATTAGTAGGTTAACATTCGCCACAATTTTTTCTCAATGAAAAGATGACTCAGTCTAACCTTCGTTTGAAACTCTTTATACTTGAAAAAAATTTTACTTCTCATCGAACAATTTTAATTCATTAACGATTCCGTGGATTCAGATGAGGAATTTTATGCTGTACTTGACAGTAGCAGAACCTGCGGCACTGACCTTACTACTAACCCGTAGTAATAGGGGAGTGTAGCGGGCACTTAGTCCACAAAAGTTTGAAATTCGACGAAGAATTAGAAAATTTAAAGCTCATTGAAAAATTAATGATTTTGTAGCGTATTTGACTATTAAAAAATTTTTTTTGAAATCTAGCCCTCGCAAAAATTTCGGTTCTCTTCGGCCCTACCCCACTCCAGCAAAAGAAATGAAAGCAACATTATTCCTGATGTTGCAAATAATGCAAGACCAAAACTAGACCAAGATGAAGACAAACTAGAAAAGTCAAACCGAGAACGAGACCGACTATGCAAGCTCAGCAGAGACCAGAGACAGAAGAGCCAACTGAGTATAAACCCACTGTTCCAGCATTAAGTATATAGCCAACCGTTTGTATTGAACTGGAACAACAGCCTACAGATACTGTTTTGAGTAGACGCAGAATGATGCCTAGAAATTCAACTTCCTCCCTTTCTAAATTATTGAAATTTGGAGAAAACTTTTTTCCAGAGAAAATTCAACATAATTAAGTCTCTTTTCTTGAAATTTTTAACAAATTTTAATATTCAATGGAGAGGTTTGGCTAAAAAGCGAAAAAGAACGATACCTAGTTTACTTCTGATGTAGTAGAAGAGAATAGGCATCTTAATATTAAAAATTTAGGATAAAGGTAATTAATACTCCATCGAATTAATTGAATCGTATGCAACTAAAAGTTTTTGTATATTGAAGAACTCGACAGGAGCTACTTAGAGGTAGTACCTAACCTAGTCTAACACGCGAATTCTAGAACGTTTCTTAACGTTGAGTAAGACTTAAGTACTCGTTCGACCAGGTTTATCCTATACTTATACAAGGGATTTACAGATAAAATATTACCTACTTAAATAGCGAATCTGTACTTAAGTATTGTTCTAGAATACAACTGTAGGTACATACAAACTGAATATCTTCATTCCTTAACATTACTCATTTCCTTTCATATTCACTGCACTACAACAAAGGTTATCGTTACATTTGATATACCACAACATTCTATTTAGACCTTCACTATATTAATTACAGAAGTCTTTTTTCGTATGAAAAAAATATCTCCGTTCATTTGTATAAAAAAAAAAAAAAAAAAAGTTTTGGTTGTTTTCCGTAAGTATTAAAGTCTAAATTTTTAACACAGGCTCTATAATGATGCAAAATTTTGGCTGATTGTTTTATTTCATTCACGTATTGATACCGTTTCATTATCAAACTACTCACCTCAGTCCTACAGTGATGATGTACCAAAACAATTATATTCCAACTTTTTGGCGGGTTAAAAGATATTCAAATGCCTCCTGCCTCCTTTTCCCCTCCTGGGCTCCCCCAACAACATATAATGTTGTTTTAAAGAGTATTAATCGATCTTTCAATCTACAAACAACTGATTCCTCATTACAAAAGAATTTCGATAAAAATTTTTGTAACTTCTCTTTTAAATGCAGTAGCTAATAATCGGCAAGAAAATGCAAAAAATAATTTATTATTAAAAATTACAATGTTTATAAAAATACAGAGTAAGTAACTGACAAAATTTATGTACCTACGACCATGTTTTATGCAAATTTTAATGGAGCTTTTATTATACAAAGGCGAGTCGGAGACATTTTGTCTGCTCAATATCGATTCTATATGGCCCATAGTGGCTATAGTCTAAATGAAATTTTATTTGTGGCAGACAAAAGAATCCATGATGTTTCGAAGAAATTCTGCCATTATAAAATGAAACTGAGAGTAATAGGAAATTTTGTTCGCAGAAAAGTTGATAATGAAATTTTATCTGTTGGAGAGTTATCGGATTACACTGCAATGAAAAACACCATTATTGGCTTTTAAGTGCTCCCTCAAATTTTCAGAAATGAAAAACAAAAAATTATTTTCATATCAAATATTGAACAGGTACTTGTATTGTTTTCATTGCAACTGTAAAATTTACAGCAAAAAGCTATTTAAAATGAAATAAAACGTAGGTAAAAATTGTAAAAAAAAAAAACTCTGAAATTTCTTCTTGCTACATCCATGTCAGCAACTCATCGAAAATAAAAATGGTAAACTTAGCTATAGTTTCTACCTTCGTGAAGACATAATTATAGGCATACGCCATTTATTTCAAGATTTTTTACTTCAGGTAATTCGAAAATAAGATAAATATTTGAGTCTTTCAGATAATTATGACAGTTGAAATAAATTAGTTTTATACAATTTAAATTTTTTTCCTTCTTTTTTTAGGTGGTTAAGGAGAGGAAAGGGTAAAGAGTTTTAAAGGTATTAAATTAATAGAGACTAATTAACAAATTCATATTTTCACTTCAGTACTCCAAAGAAACCTTTGAGTATAAATATAACATTGAGTTGCATTTTTCCTAATTTACTATTAGGTTCACCCTTCACAGTATAGTTGTGTTTTTAAGGGAGTGAATGCACTTTTTATAACATAATATATATCTACAAGTATACATATACCTGATGAGTCAGTTTAACACGCATCATGCGGCGATACCCATTTGGTGCGTGTTAAATTGACTCACAATGTAAAATGATATGGGCCAGATACATGTTGTTGCACACTAAAATGTAACAAACAAAACATAATATTTGATAAACAAATAAACTTAATTTATCCAAAAAATTTTTCATCAAAAATCTATCTAACTTATAAAAACAAAAACCAATAAAAATGCTCTAAAGAGAAAAGTAAAATTCTTTCAAAATTTCTCCAGTAAAATTTACTAGAACTAAAATAAGACAAGCATTATGGTAAATTAATAATTTTTTTCAAAAAATATAACTGACTTAAAAAAAAAAAAAAAAACAATAAAAAATGCCTTAAAAAGATAAAAATAATCCTTTTAAATTTCTCTAGCAAAATGAGTAGTGGTAACTCACCGTGTTTTAACGTCCGGAGACTATAAAATATTACAGTTGACACACACCTTTCTCTCTCACAGTGCGATAATGGAATGAAGTAGTGCTGTTAAAAGATTGATTAGTAATCGATTATTAACGATTCACCTCTTTCTATTACACTATTAAACTATTAAAGTATTAAATACCTAATGCCCACTACCTATTCGCCCTACCAAACAATTAAAAATACAAATTACGAAAATAGAAAATACGAATTATCTCATCAATTTAATATTTATCGAACATGGCAACTGGCAAGTGTAAAAGAAACAGAAAGTAATCAAAATCAAATCAAGAGAAATAACAAAACTCATAAACGAGTTTCTCTCCTTCCACCAGACACTCGTTACAAAACAAAATGTTTGATTGTTTTTTTAAATTTTTTGAGGAATACTTACTTAACTGATAAGAAATTTAATCGATTTTTAACAGCACTAGAATGAAGCGACCGCCTCAGCTCAGTCAGATGCCTGCCTACATTACTTCAGCAGACATGTTTCCTTTGCACACACCAGGCATGCAGGACTCGTAGGGGTATCCCCATGATACTGGGGGTGGTGTTCACCACAGGTCTTCCAAGACTGGTTATAAGACCCTAATGATCTGTAAAGGAAACAATTAAGTACATATACTCAAATACAATTTTTCGTTTAATAGAAATATAAAAACATAAAAAATTATTACTATCATATATACAAAGGAATGCAAATCATAAGTACAATTATTTACAAATTGTTTCTTGTTTTATTATTATTTTAATAATAAAACATGAGAGAAAAAATGTGAGTTTCATTTTCTTCTTGTAGTTGGAATCTGATGCAGGTTTAAACTCTATTATTCGCTTCCAGCTAGTTTATTATGCATTGCATAATAAACTAGTACAATATTTCCTAATGGTGGGAGCAGGATTTGGATGTTTTATTAGCGCTATTCAGGGATGTCTCTGTAAGAAATGAATTAGTAATTAGCATTGTTGTTTCAAAACTTGTGATAATAAGTTTACTATAAAAAGTTTATAATAAAGTTATCATATCAAATTGTGGTCATTTGGATCGCAATCCGCTATCAGCTTTCACCCGCTTTATCCTCGAAGGATGGTGAATGTAAGCTTCGAACAAATAGTTTTGCCATATCTTCAAAGATAGCTAGGTTGTAATGTGGTGTTCCACATTAGAGTGGTAGCGTTATTGAGTGTATTTTCCATTTTCCAAATCATTCCCTCAGTTTGAAATTAGTTGCTGGTGAACTATCTTCTGAGGGTGGGATGCTCAGCTCTAATGGCACCAAAAAGTTTATAGTTCGCGTGACTATATTAAAGCTGGGTAATCTGATATCAATATGGCAGACTTTACCATCAAATGATGTCAGCAGGTTGACTACAGTTGCTAACATGTAGACTCCTGGTTTTGACATTAAGTCCAGAACATGGACTATGTCACCAACCTTAGGTTGGAAGGCCACTGTGTGGTAGTGATGTTAAAAATTTTGATACGTATCGATACGCATAGCTGTATCGAAGTATTGATATATTGCTCGATACTAACTATATGTTTCGATATATTTTATACTTTAAAAATAAAAAACATAAATAAATAAATAAATAAATAAATAAATAAATAAATAAATAAAAATATGAAAAAGTGCGCCAGGCTGCCAGTAGACAGAACAGATTATGAAAGTATATTCTTCATCAATCATCTGCAATTTATAGCGTTCTCTGCACAGGTGGTCGTATGCAGCCTTTTTGGCCATCTCCCTTAGCTCATCCTCCCCTTTCTGTTCCTTGCGGAGAAGTGCTTCCTTTGGACTCTGCATCTTGTTGGTTTGTACAAGATGCTCAGTTAGCTAGAGTGGTCAGAGGAGCCTGGGGTTGATTGAGCATCAGGGGTGAGGTTTTAGCCAGAAAGGATCAGGCTTCAATCTCCCCCTATATGACCAAGAGTTGTTTTACCAACACCTCAGCTAGAAGGATGGTCTGTTTGACTGCCCCTACTGGTCGATTCTTCAGCTCGTCTATCATTTTGCTAATTGCTGGCAGTTTCTTTCGTGCTTGCACAAAAGTGAGCTGAGGCGTGTTCAGCACCACACTTAGCTCAAGCAGATAAGCATCAGCCACATGAAGGGACTTGGCAAATATCTCTAAAGCGAGTTCATATTTGTCAATTTCACTCATATTGCTCATGCTATATTCTGTTCCATCCATGCAGGCACTGCCTGCTGCATTGGCAAGCATGCTTTTCTTCACCTGCGTTAGCAACTTCCCAGTTTGCTGTGCTAGCTGTTTAGCCACTGCCGCCATATTACATGCTTGGTAGATGACGTTGATGGTACTGGTATCCCTGGAGGAGGTGGTATTGATGTAGGCATGGATGTTTCTGGTTCCAGGGTTTTTTGTGGGGCAACTATAATTGCCAATGCAAGATTGTTCAGTGGTGGAGCTGGTGTACCTAACACATCTGACAAGTCATTATTGGACAACATGATTCTGACAAAGAACATTTACAATAATATTTATGCAAAAAATTAGATGTTTAATTATTTGTTGTGTTCTTTATAATGATTGTCTAATGTGTAGTGTACTGCCAGAGTAGTAAGTTATATGTGAATTTTTGATTCAAAGATGCCTTATAATATGGCATGTTGTGTTGTATTTTTATATGGTGCAATACCAATCTAGGAGACTGTATAGTCGAAGTTGAAACTCTTGCATCTAGTTTGCCTAGATGCAATGCCATGACAAGCATTTCACACTTGTAACCCGAAGAAAGTCTTACAATTGTAGAAATGGTTGTGTTCTATTAAATACATGACACAACATCATGCCAAGCATTTCTACGTTTAACATTATGTGATAGAAAGAGAATATTTTCTTTTTCCATTTTGAAAAATGTAGAAGTGGTTGCGTTTTGTTGAATACAAGACGCAACATCATGACAAGCATTTCTAGGTTCGAGAAATCATAGTCACAAAAAATTTTATTCAATAAAGGAAATTTTTTGTTATCTTTGCACACGGGTTGTAACCAAATTTGAAAATTGGGCATGACCTATGGGTGTAAATTCAATTTTGTATGCTACAATGCAAATGTACAAAATTATAAAATGCAATGTTGCTGTATCCTTAGCTATGTAACATTGTCGGTTTTTTTGGAACACGATGCGACTTTGTATACAAGATTGTATGGTGATTTATTGACCCTGACTTTGAGTTTTTTATCAAATTCACATCATTATTAAGTGAGTGGCTTAATAATTTTGTTATGTATTATATTTAGTTACACAAACCTTACAATTTTTTCTGTCTACAAGATCACTATGTAGATTTGTAGTAAGTCAATACTTCGCCGTGACTTTGGAATTTTTATTTTTTGTCAGTGTCCACGAGGTTGTGCTCATGAAAATTTGGGCATGACCTGTGGGCGCAATGATATTTTCCAGTCGCGGCACGTTCGCACAAAATTATTAAAAAGACCGAGTTCGACCTTCATGTAACGGCCAAAAGAGGTGGTGTTGTACCTGGTAACTACCTCTTTTGGGGGTACACCATACACGAAATACCACGTACTTTAAAAGCAGTAATACTTCTATGATTGATTCAGATTAGTCATCCACAAACTATCGTGGACCTTAACATTTGTTTGAGACTCAATAATATTTAAACACTTCAGTGAATTAACACACATTTAATATTTTAATATTTTGTACATAATGTACATAATTCTACGTTAATAGTAATACATAGTCAATTACAATTCAACAAGCAAGACTATCTGTTCACTAGAGACTTCTACAAGAGAGGTTCCAGGTACTTAGAAGTAGCTGTTGGAGAACTGAACTAAACTGAACAACTATACAACTGAATCGAGAGATTATATACTCGTTCAGGGTATGAAAACGTACGTGTCGGATAGGTAAAGTGAAGTAGGGTGTTGTTATTATAGGGCTGTGCTGACTCGTCGAGTACTCGAGGGACAGGTACAACCAGGTCATAAATATACAGGAGGTATATCTGTATATGTAAAATTAAATACAAATAATTTGGTGGTTGTTTATGAAGAGTAATAGGAAGGTAATTGTTGACAAATATCAATGTTTTTGGTATTTGGAAATGAGTGAACGAATATGTTCGTCATTTCTCAAAATAGACGAAAATATACGTTACACAATTCTCCGGGGGGAACAAAAAAAATAAGGAAAAAAAAAATTTCCAAAGTCTATCCAACACATACATATGTCCAGATAATTCTGCATGATTAAAATTACGTCATATAATGCGAGTATGAGTATATACTTAGAATAACATTTTTACGAATATTAATTATGAGTAACAAATTTTTCTTACGTATATATGAATGATTAGTATATCGTATTATTTTGCGTAATTTTTTACAATGCTGTGCTTTTCGTTAAGTTTACACAGTTTTGATGGCAGGTTAATTTTAAATATACAATAATAATTATTAAAATAAGTGAGATTGCACTTAACCATATTAGGAACATTTCATTAATGAAAGTTATATAATCGTTGAAGTTTTGGTCGGGTATTTGAAGTTTAATGGATTTAATTTTGTTCTCCAGATTGTTCATGGGAACAGTGTGAGGAACAAAGTTTTTCCAATTTGGGTTATAGACCTTTGTCGTTGCCAGATCAATGGCAAGATCAAAAGGTTCTATAGAATCAGAAAAATATGTCCACAAGAGTGGTAAATGATTTTCGATTTTAATAGTCTCTTCTAAAGATTCAGAGAGACAAGGGATTTCAATGGGAATAATTACTGTATTTTTATTATTTTCATCAATATTTTCAATTTGGATGTGACAAGGTACGTCCAGAATGAAGGTTCCAGGGGAATCATTGTTTATTTTTAATTTTTCGGATTTTTTCGTAACAGAATTAGTTGCTACGAGGGAGTTAAAATTTACAATAGCAAACTTGGTGTGACCAATAGGGTGCACCAATGTTTGATTATTATTAGGATTGCATTTAAATGAGCAAGATTGTAGTAGATTATGGTTTAGGTCTTGGAAGAATAAATTCTTTGCACAAGACGATAATTTTTCACTTCCTCTATTAGAAGGAAGGAAGCACAATGGTTTATCTGAGTTACAGTAGTGGAGGTTGGTTCCACTAATATAACGTACAGAGTTTGTTCTGATTTCATGAATTATCAGAGATGGTTCTTGATCCCAGCTACACAATTCATTAGAATGACTTTTGAATGTGAGCGGAATAAAGTCGTAAATTTCATATTTTGAGTCTAACTGTTTTAGGGGAATTTTAATTTCTAACTCTAACGTATTTTTAAAGAAGTTACAATTTACAAGTTCAGCATGATAATAATTTTGAATGTCCTTAATGGGTATTGCTAGGTCGAGACCTAGATTTTTTGTGATTTTCGAAAGTTTTATTAAATCTTTTTCTAATATTTCCTTTGAGATAATTGAAGATGGGATCATATGGGATTTGCAAGACGTTAGGATGTTTGATAGTCTTAACGTGTTTATCAGATAGTTATCATAGAATCCTTGTATGTAGTTTAGGGAGATTAGAAGTTCGTGTTCTTCTAATGAATTTTCCATAAAAGAATTTGTATGCGAGATAAATCTTGTCATAAAATTGTTTGTATGGTCAATGAAGCTATGCAGATTAGTAGACGTATTAACTAACGCTGCATGCTCTATTAATAGTTGATTTTTAATAATATCGTATTCTTCTTTCAACGAGATTTCATTCGCCAAGAAGTTTCGTCCATCTCTAAAGTTTAATACTCGACAGCAAAATCGTAGCGCATCTCCGAAGAAAGATCTGATCGGGGTGAATACGCTTCGTTTGCTTCGAATAGACGATGGTGTCGAATAGAAATCTTGTATCATCGCAATGTTTTGTTCTTTCAGATTTTTTATGGTATTTTTTAATCGTTTCGCCATTTCTGCATATTTGCAATTTTTCCAGGTTGTTTCATTACACAACCGGTGTTTGAAATTCGTTTCTAATAATTTATCTGCTGATTCATGCAAGTCTAGCTTAATGGAGTAAATTATTGGGGCAGATTTCGAATATACGAAAATATTGCTTATTTCTTGAAAATAAGCGCCAGTTGACGCCGTCGTAATCCTATATGGGTCAGACGATGTTCTTTGCGCAATACTAGTCGAAGAAATAATTATTGCGAAATAGAAAAGTAGATTCGTATACATTTTCTGAAACAGAAAGAATGCAACGTCTAAGTTATTTACGAGAAAATGGATTATGCATATTACTGATTTGTTTTGATTTTCGTAGATTGGGGTGAAGGGGGAGACAAATTTTTCCGATATCCGAATTATGAATCTCGGTCAAATTGCTAATATAAAATTACTAATTTTATTTTTTTCGTCAGTTTTCCGACTTTGCTTTCACCGCTTACACCGTATTAATTTTTGTTCGATTTTCTCTATTTTTTCGTGTATTTTATTTTTTCTAATTTTTTCGAAGTTTTTAGTGAAGTGCCAGTGACCTGTTTGGTTCGGTACCGTAGCGAGGAACATAACACCAATTTTCTCTTTTCGCGAGTTATTTTTCCGTATATCTAACAATGTCGATCGTATACATGAATGATCGCATGTTCATGTCGTCCGGAGTTGTGGAGGCGAATGAGACCTGGTTCCTGGGGGAACAGGTACTCGGCAAGCTTCGTCAGTTCCAAAGCTGCATGTGTGAGCCTCGCCTCTACTTTGTGCTCCATCGTCTTTTCTCTTTGTTTTACCGAGTTTCCTCTGTTTCTGATCGTGGCGATTTCTTAAATCAATTTGAACCGTCCCGAATCCCAGGTGAGATAATTGACGAGGATCTGGGCTACTGGAGCCACTTTGTAAGATATACCTGCTGCCCCGATTCGGAGGAGTATACAAAAAAGCTTTTGTTTCAACTCCGAATTTACTATCCCCATTCCATGGTCGTGGAGTTTGGTCCATCTGGACTCAAACTCACCTTCCGTGGCAATCTGGATACACGTGGGGTGTCTGGGTTGGGCATACTTTCCGGTGTTCTTGTCGGTCTATTGTGTGTATCGCAGCAGACCAACGAGAAGGTAACCGTAGAGTACGTCCACCTCGACCAGATATATCTTAATGATCTTCTGATCAATACGGCTGGGGTTCGGTTCGTCAGATTTATCAACGATCATCACAAACCACGTTTGAACTTCTCCGTGTCCACCGTCGGTTTCCAATTTCTGCGACATTATGATGCCACGGAATACAACCGGGCCATCTCGTATCGCAGTGGGTGGCTGCTATCCGCGCCGATTATTCACTCCTTTTCGTGGAACACCCGATCCATTGAGGAGAGTATGTCCACCGAAGAGAGTGGTTCCTCGGACGGCGGTCAGGATCCTGAGGATGAGGCCCCAAGTCCTTCCGGAGGCAGCAGCTCATCCAGCGGAGACCGGTTGGAGGAGTTCCTGGAGGGATACTCAGAGACGTGGGCAATTGGTGAGTAATTTCACATTTTTACTATTTTTTAAATTGTTCCAAAAAAAAAATTTTCAAAGATAATTTTGAAGTGACGAGACATAATCAAATATAATGAGAAAGGGAGGTATCGTGTTTGAAAAAGCCAAGTAACCACGGGTAATAAACTTTACACACAGTTACTTTGGTTTTTTCCGAGGGCGACCCCTTGGTTTAGGTATGATTTGGGTTGGGATGGGATTTTCGATGTTTTCGTCTACTTCTTCTATTTTTATTTCATTATTTAATTCGTCGTTATTACGTGATTTATACGGAATTAATCGTCGTACGTGAACTGTTTCGTCGTACGCAGTTTTATCGTCTGTTTTAATCCGAATTGCGTAATTTAAATCCGTGACCTTTCTAACAATTTTATATGGTCCGGTGTATTTCATTTTATTTTTCGCGACGTTTTTTGATTGACGCAGCAAAACAAGGTCATTAGGTTTGAAGTCAATGATCTTGTGGTGTGCGTTATAATGTTTCGCGTTTTTTTCCGATGCTTTCTTTGCTAAGCTCGGCGTTTTTTCTCTCGTTTGAAGGAGATTTTCAATTTCTTCTTCACGAGTCGTTTTATTATTATTATTTTCCGGTATTTCTGGTATATGTACTTCTGGATTAAATCCATGAAGTAGGTAGAATGGAGATTTATTATTTAAGTGTTCTATTGGGCTAATATTGTATGCGAAAATAATTTTATTAATTGTTTCGATCCATTCTTTTTCGTTTGAATGGTCGTATTTTGACAATGATTTTTTAATTACTCCGTTGATTTTTTCAACGAGTCCTTGCGATTGGGGGGAATAAAATGAAGAATAAATAATTTTGATATTATTCTCTTCACAAAATTTACGGACGGTTTCATTCGCAAAATGACCTCCGTTATCGCAAGAAATTTTACCTGGGGTGCCATACGTATAACAAATAAATTTCAAATACTCAATTACGCATTGAGCATTTGGGTTTTTTGTTGGACGTATGGTGCAGAAATTTGTGCTTTTGTCTACACCGACAAGCACGTACGAGTGTTCGTACTCGGTATTAAATTTTCCGATGAAATCGATCTCTAAATGTGAAAACGGTTTAGGGTTTTCGATTTCTATATGTTTGAGGTAGCCAGCCTCTTTCGGGGAATTTTGTGCCATTTGACACTCATGACACGATAATACATATTCTGTAATTTTTTGTACCATGTTTTTAAAGAAAACTGATTTTTTATTTTATTTTTTGTTTTTTTAATTCCGAAATGACCTCCATACAACGGATCGTCATGTAGTTTTTTAGAACTACTGGAATTAATTTTTCAGGAATTACTGTAACCGCTTCATCATACGATGAGGTTGGGTTAGGTAATTTCTTTAATACATTATTTTCGTCAAGAAAATATAATTGTATAGTACGATTTAATTTTCGTATTTTATTTTTATCTTTTTTTATTTCGTTATAATTTAATAATGAAATTACATTTTTCCAATGCGGGTCATTTTCCTGCATTGTTTTTAAATTTTCGGGCAATTCAATTTTTTGGGGGAATTCAGAAGTTTGACCTTCTGATTGGGGAGGTAATGTGATGTCGGGAATTGACATTTGTGTGACAACTGGGGTCACAGGAGGGGTTGGGATGATCTGATTATCGAGGTTTGCCTCTTTAAGAGCAGATCTTGTAACTACGTTAGTAGTTTTGTTGGGACAATTTTCAGAATGATTTAACTCATTCTGTGGGATTGTGGTTTGTGCCACAGGGTAATATGGGAAGGTTGATGCAAGGGAAGGGGGAAAATAATATGTTTGGGGCGTTGTACTTGGATAGTACCACGTATTTTGATTCTGAAAGAATACAGGGTTTAATGGGACAGAATTGTCGTTGTGAATTCTACACACAGTGTTCACATTTTTTTCTTCGTCTTGAAGAGCATATTTTTTATTTACTAAAAATTCACCTTTTTCAAATGTGATTTCGTCCGGTTCATCATGCGGACGAGATAACATATCAGCCATACAATTATTTTTTCCGGCGATATGTTTAATTTGGAAACTATATTCGTTTAATTTAGATATTAATCGAATTAATCTTGGACTTGGAGTATTAAATTTCTGATGATAAATCAGAGGTTTATGGTCCGTGTATACTACAAAACGTAATGCAAGTAAGTATCCACGGAAATGAGCTAATGCATTCGTAATAGCTAACATTTCCAAGTCAAATGAACACAATTTTGACTGGGCAGGTTGGACTCTCTCAGAGAAGTATCCAACTGGATGTTTATGCTTCGTAACGGGATTAGTTTGCAGCAGCACTGCACCTAATGCGATTTTCGAAGCATCAACTTCTACACAGGTTTCCAATTTTGGATCATATATTGCTAATACAGGTTTGGAAATCATAATTTCTTTTAATTTTTCAAATATTTCAAGATGTTCTTGATTTAATTTTATTTTTGCATTTGATTTGCTATCTGTACCTCTTAGTAAATCAGTAAGAGGAGCAGTAATTTTAGCTAAATTAGGAATTAATTTCCTATGATAATTTATTGATCCTAAAAATGATCGTAATTGTTTTAACTGTATTAGGGGGATTTAAATTTTTTATTGCCTCTATATTTTTATTTAATGGACGTAATTCGTTATATCGGACCGTATGTCCTAATATTTCGATTTCGTTCATTGCAAATTGGCATTTTTTTGTTTTTATTTTTAAATTTACTTTATTTAATCTTTTTAATACTTCCCTTGTATTTTCAAGACACTCTTCGAAAGTTTCTCCGAAAATACAAATGTCGTCCAAATAACATACCATTTTTTTCCAGAATATATCATGGAATATGTCATCCATGATAGTTTGGAAGATGGACGGGGATATACTTAAACCTATTGGAGTGGAATTGAATACATAACCAATTCCATCCACATTTATTCCAGTGTATTGTTTAGATTCTTCCGTGAGAGGAATCTGTAAATATCCACTGTTTAAATCAATTGTTGTAAACCATTTTTTATTTCTTAAATATGGCCAAATAATATCAATTGTTGGCACACGATTATTATCCATAATTATTCTTTGATTCATTCTTCGGTAGTCTACTAATACTCGATAGACTCCGTCTGGTTTCTTTTTTACAAATATTGGGATTCAAATTTCGATTTTTGTTTTTTTAGGACACCTACTTTTACTAGATCATCTACTAGTTTGTGTAGGGCCTCATGTTCTGCGTGTGAAAATTTAAAATTTCTACACCGCAGTGGGGTTTCGTCGTCAACTCGGACAACTTGTTCGGGAACTTTACAAATGGAAACTTCATCTGTTTTTCCCGTAAAAATATTATTATATTCATTAATTACTTCGTACATTTTTATTTTTTGTTCAAGTGACAATTTTGGATTAATCGGGATGGGATTTCCTCGATTATCCTTAAAAATAGTATTTTCTTTTATTCTTTCAATTTGGCAGGTATTAATTTCTACTGCACTACTTAATTCAAATTTTCCTAAGTATTCGCCTTTATAGATCACGTGAGGGTCTGTTATTATGATTAACAGCCGCTATCGTGTCTTCTGATACGATTACAAAGAAATTATTTTTTTCTTCCATGGATGTTTCACACAGAAACTCCAGGTGTTCAGGCAGCGTTGCTAAAATTAGCACCGAATTTGCCTCTATTTTAAAAGATTGGGGAGCATAATATTTAAAGGGCTTAATATAACCTAACTTATTTTCCTTTTCAATAGGGAAATTGTGACATTCAGGCATGTCAAAACATCGCTCTTCATCACCACACGGTAGAGTGAATTTGTTTTTCGAAAAGTCCATTTTGGCTTTATGGGTTGATAAGAAGTCGTAACCCAGTATGACCGGTTCTACTAAATTTCGAACAACGTAAGTGGGATGTGGGTAAATACAATGATCAATGGAAAAAATCACATTGGTTACTCCTATGACCTCAAGAGGTTGACTATCCGCACCACGAAATCTTACTTTAGTTGGTAGAATTGGTTCCGTAAAATTGACTTTCTTTAAAACTTTTTCATCAATAAGTGTCTGTTCTGAACCTGGGTCGACTAAGCTAAGTATTTGTTTACCATAAATGGCAAATGGAAGGTGAAATTTACATTGGGTTCTGCAGTACCCTTTGCTTTGAAACTTCTCCTTACTCACATTGTTAACTAGTTTCGACTCTTTGTTCTTGACATCCCTTACAGCTGACAGATCACCTGTAAGGGGGACACTTAGTTTTTTGAGCAATTATTCTGGCAAGCCTGGGGGTTTGATGTTGGGAGATAATTTTGTTGTGGAGCTGCCATTAATGGTGCCGGAGGGGCAATCATTTGAGTATTGGCAGCCACATAGGGGAGATTTTGGGGAGTATTAAATGATATTCCAGACCATGCTGGAGCATTGTTCCAATTTGGGAGAGCCATTTGGTTCCAATTTGGAGTCCTATTGGGGTAATATCCATTATTATTTCTCGGGAAATTATTTCTCCGGAAATTTGGATTAAAATTTCTTCCTTTATAATTAGGATTGAAGTTTTGGTTATTATTCCAGTTTCTGTTATTTTGGTTCCAGTTTTGATTCTGGTTCCAATTACCATTACCATTATTATTATTATTATAATTATTATTATTATTTCTATTTTGATTTTGATTTTGGTTTTGGTTTTGATTATTATTATTCATATTATTATTATTATTAAAGTTATTATTATTATTATTATTACCATTTTGGTTATTATTATTTTGCTCGTTATTATTATTTTTATTTTGGGGATTTTTATTATTCTTTCTGGATTCCTGAAATTTCAAAATGTTCGCTATTGCAGCGCTCATTTTCTCCATTTCAGCTTTCCAGATCGGGTCGGACGATATTGTATTTACGTTTTTTTCGGTTTTCTTTTCTGTTTTTCCGGATTTCAATTCTTCTATCGTTTTTTCTAATTGGTCAATTTTTTTACGTAGAAGGGGATCTATATGTCCGAATGCTTTATCTTTAAATTCGAGATATTTAGAGAAAGCTTTATCAAGTTCCTGAATTGTTTTAGGTTCTTTTTTAATGATAAATACTCTTTCTTTTTCGGGGAGATTAGGCATAATTTTTTCGATAATTTTTTCTTCCGTAATATCGGGTTCAATTTGTTTTAGAATCCTTTTTACGAACATAATATACGCAGAGAAATCAGCTTCACCGTTGTAATTTCTTTCGTATAATATTTCGCGTAATTGGGGTTTAGTCCTCGTAAAGACTTCCAAGATTTTTTGTTTAGTGTTTTGCCAATTGTTACATTCGGGATTATTTTGAATTCTATCCTCGAATATTTGCTTGGCAAGACCTGAAAATGCAATTTTAATTTTTTTGAATTTCATATTAGCATCCCAATTGAAGGATTCCGCCTCATTTTCAAATCCGTTTAAAAATGACACGATATCCTCAGTTGGAGTGTGTGCATATAAGGAAGGTCTGATATTTACTGCAGCCTTTCCTGACATTTTATTTTCTATAGGGGGAATTAAATTTTCTAAAAGTCTAGTTTCAATTTCTGGGCTGAGAAAATCTTCGTCAGATTTTTCTAAACACTCAGTAATATCTACTAGATTAATAGCAGTTTTAACTCTTGGAAATGGTGTGGGATTGTCCCAAGTTTTCCAAAAGTGGAGTTGAAGTAGAAGGAGGATTAAAATATTTTCTTATTATGGGATTTTCTAATTCGGGAATTTGTTCACGAGTTTTTCGTGTTGTTTGTAGAATTATTTTTATATTTTCAGGGGTTAATAATTTTTGTATTTCCTTACTGGATTTAATTTTTTCTATGATGTCCTCTTGGGTTTTTATTCGAGAAAAATATTTTTTATCGACTTCGATATTCAAATTTTGACAAACATTAATTAATTCAAAATTTTTAGCATCGATTAGCCAATTTAAATTAGTTTTAGTAGTGTTGGGTTCGGATAAATTTTCCCAAGTTTCACTCATAAAAATAAATTTTTTCGCGACTTATAATTATTTAACACTTCTTATATTTAAGGGAGGGACGCGAATTATAATTAATATTAATTGTTACTTTGTTTTCTTCTTTTGTTTGTACAGGAGCTTGAAGAATCCGTCGCCGCAATCCACCGAACTTGTTGTATATATTTTCTTTTGTATTCCTTTTCCTTTTGTATAATAAATGTTCTTTGTTTTTTTGAAGTTCGAGTTTCTTTTTCACAACTAGCTTTTTTCCACTCGCAGCTAACCTCTACTTCCTTTCCTCAAGAGCGCGCCTTACGCGTTTCTCTTTGAGTACTTGACTAGAGTTTTCAAGGTTAGAGCAAAGTACTTCGAGCCAGAGGAATCAGAACAGCAGCTTGAATTCAGCAATTCCGTCAAGCAGGTACTAGAGCGAGAGTTCGATTCGCAATAGCAGACCAGTTGGGCGCCAATAATGTAACGGCCAAAAGAGGTGGTGTTGTACCTGGTAACGACCTCTTTTGGGAGTACACCATACACGAAATACCACGTACTTTAAAAGCAGTAATACTTCTATGATTGATTCAGATTAGTCATCCACAAACTATCGTGGACCTTAACATTTGTTTGAGACTCAATAATATTTAAACACTTCAGTGAATTAACACACATTTAATATTTTAATATTTTGTACATAATGTACATAATTCTACGTTAATAGTAATACATAGTCAATTACAATTCAACAAGCAAGACTATCTGTTCACTAGAGACTTCTACAAGAGAGGTTCCAGGTACTTAGAAGTAGCTGTTGGAGAACTGAACTAAACTGAACAACTATACAACTGAATCGAGAGATTATATACTCGTTCAGGGTATGAAAACGTACGTGTCGGATAGGTAAAGTGAAGTAGGGTGTTGTTATTATAGAGCTGTGCTGACTCGTCGAGTACTCGAGGGACAGGTACAACCAGGTCATAAATATACAGGAGGTATATCTGTATATGTAAAATTAAATACGAATAGTTTTGTGGTTGTTTATGAAGAGTTATAGGAAGGTAATTGTTGACAAATATCAATGTTTTTGGTATTTGGAAATGAGTGAACGAATATGTTCGTCATTTCTCAAAATAGACGAAAATATACGTTACACAATTCTCCGGGGGGAACAAAAAAAAATAAGGAAAAAAAAACTAATTTGCGAAGATTGTAAGCTGAATACAAATATTACAAATAGAGTAATGGAAGCGCACCAACATGAACACTTTTCCTTACAGAAATTTAAAAAATTCCTGTGATGTACTCAATTTTTATAGACAATTTTGAACACAAGATTGTTGAAAATTATGGTAAAATTTAAATTTGTATTTTAGAAGCGTGAAAATATGATGACATTATGTATATTCTCAATTCCTTATGTAAAGGAATGTTTTACTCTCAACAACTGGGAATTCATCAATTGTTTTAAGAATAATTATACAATAAAGGGACTGTCCATAATCACAGGTTCCTTAATGTTATTACGTTTTTACGACAAATGCCGTAATTCTCTTAACAAGTTCATCATTCGAATTTGTACATGGGAGATAACCAGAAGATGCCTATAATGTACTTGCATGTTGCAAATATGTAACAGTTGAAAATTGATTGAATTTTTGGCTTAGACTATTCAAAATTGTCTTACAATTTTGTTTTATTTGCGTCTGCGGATCGAACTCTTTTTCAAGTGTTCAATTTGCATTGACTACAGGAGCGCAATATAGCATACAGGAAAACAGGCCTATACAACAAGTCCATTTTTCTGTTAGGTAATTAAAATTTGCCAAATTTTAATTCCCTCTATTTATTCTTTGAGGCGGATTTTTTATAAAAAGATCATTTCTCCAAATTTCTCTCATCTTTCCTCTGCTACCAAGTAGTGGTAACTCACCACTAACCTTTTATATACTTATATATAATGTGTTTTAACGTCCAGAGACTATAAAATATTACCTTTGACATACACCTTTCTCTCTCATTCTGCAACAACGGAATGAAGCAACTGCCTCAGCCCAGTCACATGCCTGCCTACATTGCTTCAGCAGACATGTGTCCTTTGCACACACCAAGCACACAGGACTCATAGGGGTATCCCCACAATAAAATGTAGGTCCAGGAACTTGAATTATTGAAGTTAGCGCAAATTTTGCTTTGTCATAAAATTTGATGGAATGTACGTATAAAGCCTACCTACTTTGTAAGGAAAAGAGCGCCGACTTCGATAATTCCAGTCCCTAAACCTACATCTTGCTGGAAAAATTTTTGAACAATTATTTTTATCTTTTTAAGACATTTTTTATTGTTTATTTTTTTTTTTGAAGTCAGATCTATTTTTTTTTTAAACTATTAATTTACCAAAATGCTTTTTCGTTTCACTTTAATTCTAGTAAATTTTACTGGAGAAATTTTAAAAGAATTGTTTTTTCTCTTTAAAGCAGTTCTATTTGTTTTTGTTTTTAGAAGTTGGATAGATTATTTGATGAAAATTTTTTTGGATAGTTAAAGCTTACTATTTGTTTATCAAACATTACTGTTTGTTCGCTCATTTTGGTGCGACAAAACATGTCACCCATATCATTATAATTTATAAGCTTTTACTCGGTTTACTTTCTGCAATTTTAAAATATAACAATACTTCAGTCAACCCTCTGCAACTAAATAATATTTATTTCACATGAAGCTAAACTCAAAAAATAAAAAAAACCCATCTTTTAACAACTGGGTTTTAACATAATTATTATTTTTCATTGTGAGTCAGTTTAACACGCATCAAATGGGTTTTCGCCTAAGATGCGTGTTAAACTGACTCACTGGGTATAAGGAGAACTATATATATATATATATATATATATATGTATATATATATAATAAGATAACAAGTTCATTCAGTCACTAAAAAATGCAACTATGTTGGTAAGAGTGAAGAGGAGAAATTCCTCTCTGTGATATTATATATTAATTTATTCTTATTCAAAGATGGAAACATTACTGGAGTATTTACATATGCCAGCTCTATCTAAAATGCAAAAATGAAATTTATGCAATGATTTGTTGAAAATATATAATTATATAGGTACTTGCTATGGATTGGAAAATTAATCCGTAAGTATATTATGAACAAATAAATTAAGAACACTTATGTCGTTACCTGTATGTCTTTTGAAACAATTTATGTTTAATTGTTGGGAAAGAGAAGATCTTTCAATGAAAAAAACTCGTATATCATTTGGGAGTTGCTTCTTGTGAGTTGTGAGTTGTGAGTTGCGTCAAGAACCTACACTTCATTCATTCTGTTTTTCCTTATTTGTTCTTTTAGTTCTTCATTTTTGTCCTTCTTTCATTTTGTTTTTCGACTCTTTCATCTTACTTCTTTTCAAAATCTTAATTCTTGGTCTTCTTAGTTCTTATGAAATATGAATGGATACAAGAAAGTCGAAGAAAGGTGCCAACAGGTCTTGGGTATAAAGTCGGGTTCGGTAATAAAAGAATTAAAGAAAGCAATAAAAGTGAAAGAAGATCCATTTAATTAATGGATAGGGAAAAAACACATTCGTGACGATAGATAAGTATTTTTTATGCACTATACTAGGTATAGGGAGTAATAGGTTCAGCTATGTAAAGGAAGAATTTTTGAAGATGTTTTATTTTCCAATAATATAATACTATCCGCCAAAAAATAAAAACTGAGAGGCAAAGACTCGTAGAAGTATAATTTGTATCATGATGTCATGAGTCGAGAGAGTCGACTCATTGAACAGACTCTCACTTGCAAACAACTCTTTAAGAGTTGACTCTCATAGATGAGTCAAATTTCCCATCTCTACCAAGCAGTAATAACTATTGAGACAGCTAAAACCAAACAACTCATAATGTTTGACCTTCATTTAATGACATCATAATATCCTACAATAAGACATCATGCAGCCAAAACATGTCTCAAAGTTCTTAAATTTTCAAGACTTTTTATTTTTATTTACTTGAAATTTCCTAAGGCTGAATTCTTCTTGAAATGTAGTTAAGTCTCTCAAACGCGGCAAAACGTAGCTTACCTTTGTCTTCATACTTAATCAGCGAGTGAGTCGGCATTAATTAAGCCAATAATAAGCTTAGAGTCTAGATTTGATCCATAAGAGGGTCAAATCTTACAAAAACACACAGCAGAATTATTTTGCCAGTGACATATAATCACGAAAGAAAATAGTGTTGACAAAAAGGAAAAAGAAAGTGTATGCAAAAGTAAAATAAAAAGCTATCATAGACATAGACAACAAGAAGGGGAAATCATTAGAAAATTCCTTTTGTCTTCTCCTATTTGTTTGTCTTCATAAGAAATGGGTGATTGTTGTTTGAAAGACTCCTATAAGAAACTTTAGGTTTTAGAGTCTTCATATGAAAAGATTTAGAAAATGAGATGAGAAAAATATTACAAACACAGATGAAGATGGATCGGAACTAAGATGTCACTGTGATCATAGGAAGGCTCTACACGGCCTATAATGACAGAGCAATGCAGTCATCTGAACAAAGTTTATCTGAAAGTTTATTGGCAACACATCAAATTTCCCTTTTAGTTAGAACAAGAACTCCATTTGATTGTATTGTTGACTGCTTACATCACCCACAAGTGTTTTAAAAGGATTGCCTTGAGGTGCAATATGCATGACTGCATAAAGAAACATTATTTGTCATTAGTAGAATCTTCATGATGTAAAGAATAATCCCTAGCTGTCTCCAACATAATCTATTTCAAGATTCTACTACCATCCTAGTGTCTTCATTGAGTAGAAATAGGTTTGGAAAATCTACATCTGCAGATAGTACACTTTATGAAATTGTCTACACAAGGACTTTAACATACGACTCAAGATTTGGACTTGTTATTATCCGCCTATATGGGAAGGACTACTTGTAAAAATGAACTTATTACCTGGTATTGCTTGAACAAGAGTGTTTAAAAGTTAGAGTTCATTTTTCTAAATAGTTTTTCTTGTTGGCAAGGTTTCCCCACTTATTGTCTTTTATTTAGTCGTCATTTGCAAAAGCAGATGAAGAAAAAAGTGTATGAGTCGACATACAATAAGCGAAGCAAATGCGATAAAGCAATCAATGTTGGCAGCATGCATATTATCAGCTGGGTTTTACCATGCATTGAATTCTACGTTGTGCCATGTTTTGTCTGAGTTATCCGTCATCCAAATGAAATCTAGTTGTCTATACGAGGTGTCGTGATGACTCTATAATATAAATTTAACATACCATTAATAGAATTGTCTGAAAAAGAATTTTATCTGGTTATTGTCTTCATCAGCTTTTCGTCTTTATATTACATTTACTTCGGACATTATATTGTCTTGACTTCAGTATCTCAGTCTGCATGATGTCGTCATATCATGTCATCTTTATGTGTTAAAAAATATTTTTATTTTGACACCAAAAAATCTCGGACTTCTCACATTGTAGTTGTAAGCAGGATCAAAACCAAGACCAAGACTAAGATGGCTGTATTAGAAAAATTTATATACCCAAATAATTTCATAATTTTGAAGTGTACAAAACGCTCATAAAATATTTCAACATACATTTCTTTGTCTCTGTCATGAATGTGCACTCGTAAATGCACGCCTATAGCCAGTAAATATCTGAAAATATATCTGATGACTCAAAAAAAAGTACTTGGTTGAAGCTATTTTTTGGTCTGTCATATCAGGATGCAAGTGAAGTTTTGGAGGCATTTACTGACCTTGTAAGCGTAGCATTTGACAAAGATAAATGGTTATTGTTAAATGATTATGTACATGATACTTATATCGTGGGCATAGCCTACAATCACTCCACGTGCCTGGCGGGCGTTTGGAGAACTCCTGTACTGAAGAAATGTAGGTACAGGAGGACTGGGCTGAGGTGGTTGCCGACAGTCGTTGTCGGACATCAGGTGCGAGAAGGTGTGTGACAACAAACTACTTTTATAGTCCTCGGACGTTAAATACACATTATATTATAAGTGCCAAACAATAGTGGTATCCTACCACTATATGGTAGCAGAGACAATGGGGTTCCTCGGCAAATCAGATCTTTTTAATAAAATTCGATTTAAATAAAAACCTCGGAAATTAAAACTCGAAAGAATTTTAATCTCTCTCAAAAAAAAAAAAAAATGGCAAACAAATTAGAAATAATTTGTTTCCAATTGCTACTAAAATCGCTTTTACTCATCAAACGAAGTTTAATTTATTGATTTTATTCAACTTCACGGCACAAAAAGAATCGAAACTTATAATATTTTCGATTCCATAATAAGAAAAAGAATTCGGAAATAAATAAAAATTTTTTTTTCCGGACTGACAATAGAAATTCGAAAACAATATTCTCAAATTTATATACGTCAACATGCCACTTCAAGGTCATCTGAAATCTTGAACATAAAATAAAAAGTATGTGAGAATTAAATTCCCACGCACACTAATAATTTCCATTGATACAAAAATATTTTAATTAATACAAATGCATCAAGGAACTCTAATCAAACATTCATTCATAGTTACAAGAATGAACGTAATTAATTGATACCTACTACCGAAAATTGTAGGCATCTGAAAAAGGTTAGATTTATTTCCCGTTACGTGAAATAAATATAAGACTAACTAAAAAATACAACTTCGCCGATTGATAAGAAGACGACAAAAACATTATAAAGTCATTTGCAGAAATTAATTCATTAATTACACCTACATTCATATTAACAACTCATATTACGCATCCCTAATCCGTAATTACGAGTGAATTAATCATCCGCTAATAGTAATACGTATATTATCTGTAAACTACATGTAAGTTTACCCATAAATGTATACGTAATATACAGGCAAATTCATAGGCTAAGTTACATATATACAATACGTAATTATGAGCAATGAATTACACATCAAATTATATGGTCCTACCTAATGCGTATGTAAATATATGCAAGAATTAATAGGTAAACTCTTACATATTTGTCAGAATATTTACCCACACACCATGCGTAAATATATACGAAAAAATATACGTAAGTTCCCACGCAATGGCGACTGAAAAAATCATATATATAATTTTTTCTAGCCGCCCCCAGCAAAAAAGGAAGTTGAGGATTAACAATATCCTCAATATACTGACGTATATACGGCAAATACAAAGAACGGCAAATAAAAGATCGGCCAAAAATATAAAATGAATTATCAATTTGCCGTACACCCAAAATCCAAGGACAAGCATGGCAAATACCTAAAAAAGGTCTTTACTAAGAATGCCGTCCTAAATAAATATAATAAAACATCAACCTTCTAGATAAAAATATATCTAGTGACAATGAAACAAAAGATAGAAACATCTTTTGTCTTGCCTACAACTTCATGAAAAAGGTCTTCATAAGAAATATTTGAAGGCAATAAAAAATGTTGCTATCAAAGCAGCAATAATACCATCACAGCAGGACAAAAGAACGTCAGTTAGGATGCTAACTCTTTTGTCTTCATCACAAACGTATTTCCAATAAAAAACGTTCACAGGAATTAAAGAGTTTGTAATAAACTTACTACTACAAACACACCTGCAACCCCTAGAGTTCCAGCAATGTAATCAACACTATTGGATCACGTGATTGCAGATAAAATAGATCGCAAAACACAATACGCATAAGGACATTCAACTGAATCTTCACTCAATGTATTGAAGTCTCAACAGAATGTTCGAAATCGATCTTTTCAGTGTACTTTTATGTGTATTATTTGCGATTTTTATCAATGTTCTAATTATTATTGTGCGATCTTATGCTACTTGTTTAGCTAAAAATTATATACGTGATTTTCAAGCCCAACTGGCAAGAAATTATTGTGTTTGTTCGCCGAAAATAGATAATTCGCGGCCATTTTTTCGTTTTTCAAATTATTTGAAAAAATTAAAATCACGAAAAAACTTGGGAATATTTGCGAAACCAAAATCTTCAAGCCAACTAGAGACTCCAAGAGGAATCTACTGGTCATCAATCTTTTATAAAGAAAAACGTAAATCCAGCAATTGGTAAGTACACATCCATCTTACCAATTATTCAAAGTATGGATCTGGAGATTATGTCGAATCTCCAAATCACTTCGTCGCTCGGATAAAAATTCAAAGTGCAAAAGTGAATTTCGCGCAACCCAAATTTCGTCTATTAATAATTAAATTTTGATCTTTGACAATAAACCGAAATTAAGAAAAATTAATAAAGACGGGATATAGGCGTATTCTCGGGAAAATATTACGTAAGCAATATTGGAAGCCATATTGAAATGCTCCGTAATTATTCTCGAACAAGTGCGCTAAGGTTCGAGACAAAAATACGAAATTAAATAAAATTCCTTGAATTTAGCTTAATGAATTGAAGTCCTCGAAATCCCCAAAAAATTTCAAGAACAAAAAATCACCAAATATTACTCGAAGTACCCAAAAAATTTCGAGAACCAAAAATAATAAAAATTAATTTCGCGAATCCCACAGGGGTGAACAAAAAAATAAAATGTCATCAAAATTAATTTCGTATGTCCCACAGGGGTGAATGAAAAAATAACTTCCCAAAATAAAATCGCGTAATTAAAAAATCAGTAGTGAATTTTTAATTTAAACAAAAACGCGACCCTGTAACGAATATGTTTGTCATATTTTAATATAGACCTACATATTTCTTTCACAGAAAAATACATTTTTCTTACTAAGCAAATTCTTTCCCTAATATGTACTGTCAACAGGAGAAAGTACCGTTACTTCCTGCCAACAATCACTACACGTTTTCTAACGGAATATTCGAGTACCTGAACATTCTGGTACCCGAATATTCTAGAAATAATTAAATACCTAAATCAGCAAATCCCTACTCTACACACAACACCATAGAAAACCATATACCTTGACAGGTATATAAACTCTGGTTTTCATTAAAATAATTGTATTATAAAGTATTGTAATTGTAATCTTGACACTGCGTAATAGTGTAATATATTTTATTGTAAATAAACTGGTCAGTCGTATACTGTAATTGCAATATTCTTCAAGTCTTAGACTGTGAATGAATGTAAATTTAATATTGTGTTTTAAAAGTAAAGTAATAAAACTTATTGTGGGTTTCAATTTAATTAAAGTCTTTCATTTAGTTAAGGTACACAATAGTTGTGGATAATAAAATTCAGTAACTTAAAATAATTCTCGAATATTACAATATTCCAGTTAATATTATAATATATCGAAGGAAGTGTAATCGTCCCAAAAGAGGTTAGTTTCCAGTACTAAACCACCTCTATTGGCCGTTACATTGTTGGCGCCCAACTGGTTTGCTTTTGCGATATCGAATCCTTGCTCAAATACTAAATAAAAAATTTTAAAATTTTCTAAAAAAATTTTTTTTTAAAGAAATTTTTTTTTTAAATAAAATAAAAATTGTTCCTGTCCATTCAACAACGCCGATCCAAGGCTGCTGCTTCAAAGGTATTTTCTTCTTTTTCTGTGTCTAAAGTACTTCAATCGGTTACCTTGAAAACTAGTAAAGTACTTAGAGAAAAGCGTAAGGCATGCTCTAAGGAATAGGAAGTAGAGGTATACCACGAGTGGAAAAAGACCAGAAAAGAGAAAATAAACACGTCGTGGGACTACAATACCCGGAGAAAAATTATATTTACAAAAAATAATTCAAACAATCGTAAATATATTCGCCGCCCATCGACATCCAGTTGCAGTTACCACATCCGGATCTTCAAGTTGCTGTAAAAAACAACAAAAAGTAAAGAATTAAAATTAATTATAATTCGCGTTTCCCCTTATTTTTTAAGAGTGTTTTTTTATAATTAATTTTTCGAAAAAATATTTTTTATGAACAAAAATTGGGAAAACTTAACGGAGCCCAATTCCCCTAAAATTAAATTTGATTTTCTCTTAAAAGCAACTAATCAAGAAATTTTAAATTTATGTAAAAATTTGAATATATACGTTAACATCGAAACATTCTCTCGACAAAAAATTCAAGAGGATATTGTATTAACCATAAAAAATAATATTGAAATAAAAAAGCTCCTAACTCCCAAAAATATTAAAATAATTTTGGAAACTCCCCACGGATCTTCACGAAAAAATATCCCTGAAATTGAAAGACCTATCGAAAGAAAATATTTCGACCCTCCAATTTCATCAACTCCTGTTTTAGAAAGTAGTGAAAATCCTATTCCTCTTCCTAGAACAAAATCTGTAACAAATTTAGATATTTCAAATATTTCAGAAAATTCTGAAGAAAATTTTCAAAGTCCAGATACTGAACTTCTACGAGAATCTTATTTCCCATTAGAAATTCAACCTACTGTTGTAGCAGAAACTGCTCAACAAAATAAAAATTTAAATTTCCCTATAAATATAAACTTAGAAAATAATATGTCTAACGCAGTTGCAATCAACGTAAGACCTACTCTTTATGGTCATACACCAGGCGAAAATATAGTTTTGTTCTTAAAAGGCTTTGAAAACGAAGCTGACTCCTTCAACAGGGATGCAACATTAAAATTCAAAAAAATTAAAACAGCTTTCACTGGAATTGCTAAACAAATTTTCGAAGATAAAATCCAAGATAATCCTGAATTTAATACTTGGAATAATATTAAACCAAAAATTGTTGAAATTTTCACCAGGACTAAACCCCAGTTACATGAATTATTATACGAATGCAAATACAAAAGTGAATCTGATTTTACCGCATATATGATGTTCGTATCAAAAATTTTAAAACAAATCGAATCCGGAATTATGGAAGAACGTATAATCGAAAAAATAATTTCAAACCTACCCGAAAAAGAAAGGGAATTTTTAATAAGGGAAAAGCCCAATACTTTACAAGAATTGGACAAAACTTTTTCAAATTATCTAGATTTCAAAGATAAACTATTTGGCCACTCAGATCCCCTACTGAGAGCAAAAATAGAACAATTGGAAAAAACTATAGAGGAATTGAAAATAGGAAAAATTACCAAGAAAAAATCTGAAAAGACTTCAAACGTAGTTTTTTCTGATTCTGATTGGAAATCCGAGTTTGAGAAGTTGAGCGCTGCAATAGCGAACATTTCCAAACCTCCGGACAACAAGAAGAATAAAAAACCTCAAAATAAAAACCCAAATCAAAACCCAAATCAAAATTCAAATCAAAATTCAAACCAAAACTCTAACCAAAATATGAAACAAAACAGGAACAATAGTAATAATAACAACAATAATAATAATTATAATAATAATCCAAATCAAAATAATTGGAATCAAAACCAGAATAGGAACTGGAATAATAACCAGAACTATTCTCAAAGTCCTAATCCTAATTACAAAGGAAATAATTATGACCCACATTACCGAAGAAATAATTTTCGGAATAATAATAGTTATAATAATCGTAACTTTAATCAAAATTGGGTACCAAACTGGAATAATAATAATGTTCCAAAATGGAATAATAATTTTCCTAATTTCCCAAATTATCAAAATTTTAATCCAAATGTACCCCAATATCCCCAAAACTACGTGGCTGCTAACACTCAAACAGTTGCATCTCCTACTCCGCTCATGTTAGTCCAGCCTCCCATTTCCCAAAACCAAATATCCAATTCCCTTCCCTGCCAAAACGCTTGCTCAAAAAACTAAGTTTCCCCCTTACAGATGATTTATCAATTGTGAGGGATGTCTCGAACAAAGAGTTGAAATTGGTTAACAATGTTAGTAAGGTGAATTTTGAAACAAAGGAACGTGCTGATCACACTGCCCTATGTAAATTTCATCTTCCTTTTGCTATTAATGGCAAACATATACTTAGCCTAGTTGACCCAGGTTTGGAACAGACACAAATTACTGAAGATGTTTTGAATAAAGTCAATTTTAAGGAACTGATAACTCCAACCAATGTAAGATTTTGTGGTGCGGACTCTAAGCTCTTAGACGTCATCCCATCTACGTTGTCCAAAATCTGGTTGAACCAGTCATTTTAGGGTACGACTTCTTGTCAACCCATAAAGCAAAAATGGACTTCAATAAAAACAATTCACATTGCCGTGTGGTTTTTGAAGAGCGAACATTTGACATGCCCGAATGTCACAACTACCCCCTTGAAAAAAATACCCTCCCAATTATATTAAGCCATTTAAATTTTATTCTCCCCAAACTTATAAAATTAAGGAAAATTCAAAGCTCATCTTAGCGACTCTTCCCCAACATTTGGAATTTCATAAAGAAATTTCAATGGAAAATAAAAATAAGTTTTATTTAAACGTAAGTGATAACACTGTGATGGCTGTCAATAATAACGACAGACCATACGTAATTTACGAAGGTGAATACCTCGGTAAATTTGTGCTAAAAAATGCAATTGATTTTAATATTTGCAAAATTGAAATAATAAATGAAGATACAATATTAACGGACAGTCGTGGTAATACTATTCCACTAGGACCAAAAGTAGACTTAGAAAAGAAAATTAAAATGTATCAAATAATTAATGAAAATAATCAAATATTTAGTGGAAAAACAGATGAAGTTTCTATCTGTAAAGTCCCTCCACAAAAAGTCAGTGTTGACGATGAAACATCATTAAGATGTAAAAACTTCAAGTTCTCTCACGCTGAACACGAAGCACTGCACAAACTGGTCGACGACCTAGTTAAAGCAGGTGTATTAAAAAAACAAAAATCAAGGTTTGAATCCCCAATATTTCTAAAAAAGAAACCTGACAGTGTTTATAGAGTTCTCGTAGACTACCGCAGAATGAACCAAAGGATAATAATGGATAACAATCGCGTCCCTACGATTGATATCATATGGCCTTATTTGAGAAATAAAAAGTGGTTCACTACTATTGATTTAAACAGTGGATACTTACAGATTCCTCTGACCGAAGAATCTAAACAGTACACTGGTATCAATGTGGATGGAATCGGATATGTATTCAATTCTACTCCAATTGGACTAAGTATCTCCCTGTCTATTTTCCAAACTATCATTGATGACATCTTCCATGATATGTTGTGGAAAAAAATGGTTTGTTACCTCGACGATATTTGTATTTTCGGCGAGACATTCGAGGAATGTTGGGAAAATACAAGGGAAGTACTTAGAAGACTAAGTAAAGTAAATCTAAAAATTAAAACAAAAAAATTTTTTTAATGAAATTGAAATTCTAGGACATACTGTCCGATATAATGAAATTTCCCCATTAAATAAAAATATAGAAGTCATTAAAAATTTAAACCCACCTAATACTTTAAAACAATTACAATCATTTCTCGGATCGATAAATTATCATAGGAAATTAATTCCTAATTTGGCTAAAATTGCAGCTCCCCTTAGTGATCTTCTAAGAGGAACTAACAGCAAATCAAACGCTTGAATTAAACTGACGCCAGAGCATATAGAAATATTTGAAAAACTAAAAGAATTTATGATTTCAAAACCAGTTTTAGCGATCTATGATCCTAAACTAGAAACTTGTGCGGAAGTTGATGCTTCAAAAATTTCATTAGGTGCAGTATTGCTGCAAACTAATCCAATTACAAAGCACAAACATCCAGTTGGATACTTTTCTCAAAGAGTCCAACCTGCACATACAAAATTATGTTCGTTTGACCTCGAAATGATGGCCATAACGAATGCCCTGGCTCACTTTCATGGATACTTCCTTGCTCTAAGCTATGTAGTATACACTGATCACAAACCATTGATTTATCATCAAAGGTTTAATTAGATTAATCTCAAAATTAAATGAATATAGTTGTCAGATAAAACATATTGTTGGAAAAAATAATTGTATGGCTGATATGTTGTCCCGTCCCCATGACAAACCTGACAAAATTACTTTCAAATATGGTGAATTTTTGGTGGATAAAAAATATACACTCCCTGAAGGAGAAAAAAATGTGAATACTATTTGTAGAATTCACAATGAAAAAATGGTCCCATTAAATTCGGTTTTCTATCAGAACCAGAACTTATGGTTTTACCCAAATAATTTCCTCAATTTCCAAAATTACCCTTACCCTCCTTCACCCTCATCAACATTCCCATACTACCCTGTGGTTCAATCCACAAGTCCCATTCAGAATTTACACTGAAAATTCCCCAAATGTCCCCACTACATTAAACGTAGTTACCCGATCTGCATCAAACAGAGATTCTAATCAAACAAATCTCAATGAACAGATCCTCCTTTCCCCTACCAACCAAACTACCCAACCCATGATTCCCAATCCCCAAAAGATCTCGAATCCAAATTACCCATTACCTGATCGTAATGATCAAACAGAAGTTTCAATTCAAGAACCTGTCCCCAAAACAGAAATTGAACTTCCAAAAAATTTAAAAACAATGCAGGAAATTAATCCTCATTGGAAAAATGTTATATCATTATTAAATTATAATGAAGTAAAAAAAGATAAAAATAAATTTCGTAAATTAAATAGGTCCATTAAACTATATTTTCTTGATGAAAATAATGTATTAAAAAAATTACCTAACCCAACCTCATCCTACGATGAAGCGGTTACTGTAATCCCTGAAAAATTAATTCCAACAATTCTAAAAAAATTGCATGACGATCCTTTACATGGAGGTCATTTTGGAATTAAAAAGACCAAAAATAAGGTGAAAAATTACTTTTTCTTTAAAAATTTGACACAAAAGGTAACGGAGTATGTTCTCTCCTGTCACAAATGTCAAATGATGCAAAACTCACCGCAAGAGATTGGTCATCTCAAGCATATTGCAATTGAAAATCCAAAACCTTTTTCTCATTTGGAAATAGATTTTATTGGAAAATTCAATACGGACTACGAAAACTCGTACATGCTCGTAGGTGTTGATAAAAGTACTAGCTTTTGTGCAATACGTAAGACAAAAAATCCAAATGCTCATTGTGTAATAGAGTATTTGAAGTTTATTTGTCATACGTATGGCCCTCCCACAAAAACCTCGTGTGATAACGGAGGTCATTTTGCGAATGAATCCGTTCGAAATTTTTGCAAAGAAAATAATATTATGTTGGTCTATTCATCTACTCCCCACAATCGCAGGGATTAGTAGAAAAAATTAATGGTGTGATTAAGAAATCACTTTCCAATTACAAACATTCAAATGAATCTGAGTGGATTGACACTATAAACAAAATTATTTTTGCTTATAATACAAGTCCAATCGATCATTTAAACAAAAAATCTCCATTCTATTTACTTCACGGATACAACCCAAAAATAAATTTACCCGAAATTCCTGAAGAATCAAATAACACTAAGACTCGAGAAGAAGAGATCGAAACACTTCTTCAAACGAGAGAAAAAACGCCGATCCTAGTGAAAAAAGCATCAGAAAAGAATGCGAAACATTACAATGCTCACCATAAGATCATTGACTTTAAGCCTAATGACCTAGTATTGTTGCAACAATCAAAGAACGTTGCAAAAAATAAATTAAAATACACCGGACCACATAAGATTATCAAGAAGGTCACGGAACTAAATTACGTTATTCGCATTAAAAATGATGACAAAACTGCTTACGAAGAAACAGTTCATGTACGACGATTAATCCCGTACAAGTCTTGTGAAAATATTCACGAAGAAAAAAATAAAAATCAGAATGATGAAAATTCTGAAACTCCCATCTCAACCCAAATTGTGCCTAAACCGAGGGGTCGCCCTCGTAAAAAAAACGTAGTGGGTGTGTAGAGTCTACTACCCGTCCTCGCCTTAACCTTAAGTTTTTTTAAACTAAGTTCACTCCTCCTATAAAACATAAGTCTTATTATTTTTGAAAAGTAACTGTCTGTAATGATAATTTTATATCATTCTCTATTCTACCATATATTTCGTATCTTATTAACAATTATTCCTCTATCTCCATTTCGTATATAATTTCATTCTTACATCCTGTCTAAAATGACGTCAGTAAGACTTGTCAAGACTTGCATCATGACATCTCCTTTTCCAGTTAATACAATATTCCCTTACTAAACATAATGATGTTATCTATTCGTTGAATACAAAAGACAATTCTGCAATATTCTTAATTCCTCTTAAAATTGTAACTACACTCATTTTATATCATAAGCATGTTATTCTATTGGTTCATTCTAAATTACGTAGATTATATCAACCAATCACATTGTATATCTCCCACGACACCAATGTATATTTCATTCGAATCCATACCCTTACATCTAAGCCTCATCACTTATTAACTTACCATTACTCTACCAACATCTTCTCTTGTACATTATAATACACTTCATGTACATATCTCTGAAATATACACTATAAGTAAAATAATATATGTGTCGTGTACGTTTTGTAACAATTATACCGTTACACTGTCCCTAGATAATTTTTGTAAAAAAAATCATCAATAGGTTGGCAAAAATAATAATAAAAATTTTAATATTAAAAAAATCTGTAAGAAGCTCCAAACAAAAAATTTTATTATTTCTTTGTAAAAACAGACTTCTTGCAAATTTCTATTGTAAATAAAAACCTGCTCTTAAAGCTGAGCAAAATATTAAAATTCAAACTTTTTGAAACAATTAAACGATAATATTATGCGACATAATTAAATTTTTCTGGATAGAAACTCACCATTTAATCCCAAGTGTCTGCATATCCATCAAGAAATTCTCCCAAATTATCCCTGCTCATACTTGATTCTGAGTCCATTGACATCGGTGAATTTGCCACTGTGACCGCAGTTGGATCCACAGTTGATGTAGACTCATCTGAATTCAAGGCACCAGCGATGGATGGCGTATCCCACGTAAACGTGTACACCGTTGGATCTGTCATCAGCCATCCACTTCGGATTGAAAGGGCAAAACTCCGTTACAAGGCATCGTAATGTCGAACAAATTGGAAACCAGCCTCCGAAGATGGGACAATGAGTTGAGGATGATAATATGCATTTAAAAATTGAACAAATTTTATCCCTGCCTCCCCCTGGTTAAAATGGCTTACGTAGTGCTTATCAGTGTGGACATATTCCAAGTTTACGGTTTCGTTGCTTTGTTACGATATGCAAAGCAACCCAACCGTAATACCTGTAAGTATGCCGACATTGTGGTGATTACGCAAGCAAAGTTCTCCCTTAAAAACTAGCCTAATTCCTGTTACCCCAAATTTGATACTTAATCCTTGCGGGTAAAGGACACGCAAGTTGAATAGAAACTTTTGAAAAAATTCCTCGGACTCGGGACAGCAAGCAAATCAAATGCTATGCTGCCATACACGAAAATCCTCATGGATCTCTTCGTCTGGAACCCGATGAGACTGGAATTCCCGTTCAAAAGACTCTTTATTCAAGCTTTGCGACCCATTGGATAACATTGAAAACAAACGATGTAACAAAAAATAAAATCTTGCTTCACAAGGACAATGTTGAAAAGGCTTCACACTATCAAAAAACACTTCACTTAGAAGCCAAGTTTCGTTTGCTTCTACCACTCCGGTTGAAACAAAAACTCGCTTATCCATAAAACGAAAAGATGATGCCATGTTAAAAAATTTTTTTTTCTTATTGAACTTTCCAAATATAACTTAAACGAAATTCGCTTTTAAAGAAAAAATTAGAACGAACAAAACCTTTTGAAATTATAATACGAACTAAATTACAAGTCCGAAATAAGAATAACCTATATGTACCAATCCTATAATTATGCTTAATGTTGCTATAATTTTTCCTCGAATAATCAAATTTTACTTGTTATAGTGAGAAATAAGTGAGACGTTGCTTCTTCTTTTTCTGTTTCAGTAAAAAATGTTTGTTCGAATAATCGCTGTCATGTACGTATATCTAATTTCCAAAAATTCAGCACAACGAACGTCGTCCGACACATATCGGATTACCACAGCATCCACAGGTGCTTACTTCCAGGAAATCAACAATATTTATGTATATGCAAAATCAGCTCCAATTTTGTACTCATTAGAATTAGATTTACACGAGTCAGCAGATATAATCCTATCTACTAACTTCAAGCATGCACTTTGTAATGCTACCAAATGGAAAAACTGCAAATGCGCAGAAATGGCCTTACGATTAAAAAATTCCATAAAAAATTTAAAGAATCAAAATTTGGCACAGATAAACCCTTAGAGGAAACAACTCTAACAACAAAAAATCTGCAGAGTCTATGGAGAAAAGACCAACAAAATTTACAACAGCTTTCTGTAAAAACGCACATAGACTCACAAATTTAAAACCTCAATGGAAAGTGGCACTATTGGAGTTAGCTATCTTTAAAGTCAAGACAGCACTTGTTCTGCCAAACACTTACTCTCACTGTCCAGCAACCTCTTCAGGATAATAGCGGGTGAGAGGTGATAGCAGGTTGCGACCAACCAAACTAGAAATTAAGATAATAATTGTCTCAATTTCACTACCAGACTAACAAACACTAATACACACAATCTCTTTTCTTTCCAGAGTCACTCCTGTATGGCGCCAACCAATAAATTCCCCCTCCAGCCTCCTAAAAACCAATCCGCAAAGTCTGCAGGGGTACAACTCAAAAGTTGGAGACCCCTAAGCCTCCAACATAAACAAAAAAAAAAAAAAATTTGGATCAGTTCCTATCATTTTTTGTTTTTTTGTAAAGTTTTTTTGTTTTGTTTGTTGTACCTCATAAAAAGTACAATTTTTTCTGTTTTTATGCATTCATAATAAACAATAATTTTGTACTTCTGTCTATGTACTTTAATGATTTTTTACAGGCCTACGAACGACCAGTCTTGTTGTGGACACTGCCCCCAGTATCGTGGGCGTAGCCTATGATCACTCCACGCGCCTGGCGGGCATTTGGAGAACTCCTGTACTGAAGAAATGTAGGTACAGGAGGACTGGGCTGAGGTGGTCGCCGACAGTCGTTGTCGGACATCAGGTGCGAGAAGGTGTGTGACGACTACTTTTATAGTCCTCGGATGTTAAATACACATTATATTATAAGTGCCAAACCATAGTGGTATCCTACCACTATAACTTATACCAATGTAGATTGCCGGTTTCCTCCTATCTTATGGGCAAAAAAATCATCAAAGAATCCTCGCACAACCAATCGTGCTGAGAGTTACTCTTGACATTTGAAAGAAGAGTTCTACTCTCAAAAACCAAGTGTTCATTTGTTAACAGAAAATTTGTAAATTTCAAGCACAAACCTATTTGAAATTTAATAAACTTAAAAAAAAGCAATGAAAAATGGTGCATGGTAATATTTTGTGTGCTATCGAAGCTTAGAAAGCCAATGAATCTTTTCATAATGAGTAACTTTTATGGTCTGTTTTTTTGTAAAATAAATCAAGTTTTAGACAAGTGAATCGTATTTATTGTGCTCATCCCTTACATGTTTGGTGCGCACTCCTGAAGTACCTATGAACTAATTTTATTCGCGTTCCACAATTACTGTATGTGGTTTTTACACGTAAATAGTGAGGAAGTGCGCAGCGACTAAGACTGAATGTGCAAAACCAAGACCTAGACCACAAGAATAAAAGTAGGCCTATAGATGCAAAACCAAGTTTAAGAAAATTGTTATTTTTTTAATGGGTAGGACGGAAAAATGCAAAGGAAGGTTTCAAATTAGTGGCTCCCGAGTTGTAGGAACATTTCACTAAACACCTCGCAAAAAATGTGATTTGATGTTCAAACTTTCACCGAAACGAATTTCAAATTCCGTCTTCAATAGGTACCTATACTTAGGTTGATAGGTATTCTTTTTCTTATTCGAATTCAACACATATACCTATACATGTTTATTGACGTTTTCATTCAAAGGACAAAACCAAATAGATACTCCATGTTTAAAGCTTGGACAATAGATGTTATATGTCTGCCTCTATCGCACCTTTTTTTCCTTTTTTCCATTTTACTCAACAGTCAACCCTCTTCTAAACCTTATTGATTTTACCTGAGACTAGAATCTATAAAATCGTAAATTCTTAAAAACGAAAAATAAACATTCAACTAACCTTCCCCTTTCATGGTTTCATTAGTTCATATTTTTTCAGATGTTGTCGTCTCTCCGTGAGGAACACCATACCTATACCTAGGGAAAAAAAGAGAAAGTGAAAAAGAGAGAGATATGTGATGGCTTCGTCGACGAAAGACCATAAAAAATTAACCGAAGAAACAAGTTTTTCCATCAAAAACGTTTAATTTTCTTCTCATACCTATACGTTGAGATAAAATAACTTAATTTTTCATTTTAGCGGGAAGGGGAGGCGAATTAACTCGAATTAAGCAATTAATTTTTTTTCACCTTGAAGCAGTATTTTCATAAAAACCTTGCTACACTTCCTACACCATTTTGTGATTTTGTTTGTTGGTCTAAATATTATTTGAACGTATACGTGCCCAACCCTGGTCCAACCATATTACAGACTCATAAATAATATCAACGGAAACGATTCACTCTCACATAGCCCTACGTATGCGTACGTACACACCTACAAGCAAACAAACACACATACTCACATTTACCCCAAATGTACACTTATAAATCCTCAACCCTTCGTAACGATATTCCATACTTTTTCCTTACGAGGCACTCGAATGGGCATTTATTTACTTTTTTTCTCTCTTTCTATCCGTCTCTCCCTCGCTCTGTCTTAGTTTCACTCACACCCTCTCTCTTTCTCTTTTTACGTGAAAGGCTTTACGTTTTTCATGCAGAGAGGAGCTTCCTAATCGTTCCATCTTTGTCATACTCTCTGCAGTTCTTTGTCTAAAATATCGCCCTTTCCCCTCTGTTGTTCACCAGATGTCTCGTTCACACTTTCCCTTGCACCGCGCACTTGTTCTACGGAGATCGAATTCACCCTCTTTCTTGTTATTTCCATCCCTCTTGGTCCTCCTCCGAATGAGTCAACTCAAAATCGAAGAATAAACGAAAAACAGTGAAAAAAATGGAAAAATAGAGAGGAAAAGAAAGAAAAAGTGCGACAATTATCTACAAAAAAAAGTCCATTTTCCCCCGCAGAGTGGGGGTTGGCAAAGTAAATGATGGTCAAAAATATTTTTTCACCCCACTCCTAAAAAATAATTCTTGAACGCCTTTTCTCTCTTTTATTAGGTATCTACCTACACTTTTCACTCTCGCCCATATTCAAATATTCTGTTTAATTAATCATTATCTATCTCCTATGTTCTTACAAAGTTTTACAACTTTCGGTCAGAGGGACAGTAGCTAATCTTAACCGAAATTTTCATTCAAAAAACAGAAATAACCTTTTTAAAAATTGAAAGAATCTTACCAGTGTAATTCTATATTTTTCAAAGGAAAATAACTCATTTTATAACCCTCACTTAGAACAGTAGTTTTAGGAGGGCGTAGGCGGGCAACTTGCCTCCACAGTAATTTTAAATTGGTTGAAAAGTTGGAAAATACGAATCTAGTTGGAAAATTTATGATTTTGTAGTATTTTTGACAAGAAAAAAATTTTATTAAAATAAAAATAGGTTACAGAAGAACCAATATGTTGTACCTACGCCTTATGATTTTGTGTTACGATTGAGTTGGAAATTTTTAAAGTCCAAAAATTTTGAAATTTAGCCCCTAAAAAATTTTGACTCGCTACGGCTCTACGCCCTCACTCCTTTTAAGAGGGACCTGATTTCAGACTAGGATAACTTATGATAAGCTTGATTTCATCAAAATGATTGAAAATGTTCGTTATTTGGGCGTAAAGTTATTGTTTCTACAACGTATTATGTTTTCTATTTATTTAACTTACAATTAGTATGAAGCTAAAGCAAGGGCGTAGATAGCTCCTTTATAAGGGGGGTTGAAAAAACTTTTATCTTTGTCCTGTTTGACCCTTTACCCCCTTCCCCATACGTCTAGCTATATATAAATAAAAAAAAGAGATTGTCGTAAGGATATAGGTATGTCCCGTACTTATATGAAAGACACTCACCTATGCTTATTTCACTCCCTAAATTTCTATTCATATAGGCGTCAATAGTTGATTTTTTTTTACTAAGGGGGGTTCAGACCCCCAGGACACCCCATTTATCTCCGCCCTTGAGCCAAAGAAATTTGATATTGAAACTGAACATCGTCGCCGTACTGTAAATGTATGGTTTATAAATAGGTCGAGAAAAACTACAATTTCCTAGCCAGAATAATAAGAGCTGTTTCTAAGATTAGTGGCTCTTAGTATACCCACTCAGCAGAATTTTCAACATTTCTTATTTTTCTACCACTTATATCCAATGAATAACAAGAGTAGTAATTTAAAATACATTATAATAGGTAGTGGACCAGACCGCGGTATGCTCTATTATTTGTTACAGTGATGCAGAATGCATCAAACTTACATTCTAATTTTTTCAGGGAGAGGAAGACCCAAGTGAGAGAGGCCCCTTAATGAGAACGCTAATTTATTTAAAGGCAAGTGAAAGAGGAAATAAATCACCTACCATTTTTTATATTCCCATTTCAACCTACGGTCTTGGGAAGGCCTCAAAAGTGAGCCTTGAAGCCATCAAAATGGAAAATGCATAGGCGTTCAAATTTTTGAGCACTCTCTTGGATCTATCCAGAAGTTTTCAAACAATATCTATAACATCGAAAAAATAATTCAAGTTGGCATTTAAGAACGTAAAAAAGTACTTGTATTAGCGAACTGATGTGTTTCCGAATATAATTTTTTTTATTTTGACAATTATTAAAACATTGAGGAATTTATGTATTTTGCGCATATGCTATGAAAAATTCAAAATTTGTTTGAGAGCATTATTTTGGATACAAATTGGTTCGACTTTGCGAATCTTTCCAGTGTCTGTGTGGCGCAATGGTTCAGTGTTAGGCTTCGTTATCGGAAGGTTGCGAGTTCGAGACTGGCTGCCGCCACCGTCACATTTCCGACCCAAAATAGCGATGTCTTCGGTTTGGTTCTATTGGTTAATGCTCAAGTATGATGATAGAAAAAAATTCATCCTTGGAAGACAATTGGCCACTAAATCTTCCGAATATCCATCGCCTCCAATTGCACTTCAAAATATATCCTCCTTCCGTTGATGGGTAAAATGGCCACGTAGCTGAAGCCCATTGATAAAAGAAAAAAAAGAAAAAAAGATGATATCATTTCGACTTTTGGATTTAAACTTGTGTACCTACATAGTTTATTTTTGCTTCCATTAGTTCAAATTTTCGGTAGACTTTCGTTTGGACGAAAATTTAGCCTAAAATTAGAAATTTAGTCTCACTACCATTCTTGAGTATTAAAAAGTGGGTAAAATTTTACGAATGCTGCAAATGCTTATGTTTAAGAAAACCAGAGCCAATACGATGATTTAAAAGTTTGGAAAGAAAAACTAGAACCGTCTTTCCCCTCCGCTCCAAAAAAAAAAACTTTTCATACTCATTTTTCGAACTTCTTTTCGTTTCATGTTGAAAAAAAAAAGGAAAACTGTCAAGAGGCCCCCGTGGGTATTTACCCTTTTCGTTATCCCATTTATGACGGAATGTATTTCGACATTATCTACGTAACTTTTAACTTATTTTTTATTCTTCCTTTTCTATACTTCCTTCGACATTCTTTACACCACGTATTTTCGTACTTTTATATCATCTGCCACCTATTGCCCATCCCCCCTCATGAAACAAACACTTTAGTTCGTTTTCCCCCTAATAACTCAACCAATTTTGCTGGTGTTTTCACGAATGATTAATTAAACGAGGAATTAAATTGTCTAATCCACAAAACCCTAAATATATATGCGAACGTGCAGGAGATGGAGGAAAGAAAAAAACGAGACCATCCACTCAAACGTACATGTGCCAGTGAAACTTTTATAAATAAAAAAAAATCCTCATTCTTCATACAAAAATTGCATTAGTCCAATCTCCCCTCTATCTCTTCCACAATAAATATATTTAGGGAAATGATTGATTTTTTTCTGATTTTTTTCGTAGGTAGTTTATAAGTATTTGTCTTTTACTCACATATTTTCTGTTCGTCTAAATATCCCATTGTTTTTCTATCCAAAGGTGGGCCATGGCAGGCCTTGCCTTACCAAAAAAATTGATTAGTACTTTTTCATGTTTCATATAAAAAAAAACT